>JAPSGF010000136.1:582145-607395 GCA_035772895.1 Perdix hodgsoniae
GGGTGGTCCTGGGGGGAAGCACAGGCACTGCGTCACTCCAGGACACGCTCCTTTTTTCCATTAGGACCCAGCGGCCAGCAAGGGGCAGGAACAGAGCCCAGGGCACTGGGGGAAGGCTGTGCGCAGCCCAGCGTGGGGAGCAGACCCCGGCGTCACTCACGTGGCAGTGTCGGTGTCGGGGGGTTGGTGGCGGTGGCACCTCCGTCCCCGGTGTCAGCAGTGGGCAGAATGCGGCCGCCCCTTCCGGGACTGCCTGGCTCTGGCACTGCATCGCCTGCACAGCTGCTGCAGGATTTCCCCGGGTGTAAAAATAACCCCCCATCCCTGCAGCCTTTGGCGCGGGTGGGTGACTGGGAGCCAGGTGGTGGCCGCGCAGCTCCCATCACCGCGCTGAACTCAGCTGGGCTCTGCCCCACTTGTATCAAACCCCAAACCTTCCCGAGAGCAGGGAATGCTCGGGGTGTTCCCTGAGCGGTGGGCTGGAGCCACGAACCCTAAATGACATCGGAAGGGGGTCTGTCCAAGGAATGGGACCGCAGCGGTTCCACCTGGCCTGTCTGCGCTGGCAGCTCCCCAGAACAGCTCTTACCAAACTGGGAGCAGCGAGGGACGTGCCAGGAGGTTTACACACAGCCTGGAACAGGTTTCAGCCTCTGCGACTCCCGTGCTCCACTTTGACCCAGCTAAACCAGTTGCTCCAGTTGCTGGTGCCGGGGCTGGGCTTGATCTTGTCTCTCCGATCCATCGCCGGAGCTTGGAAGAGGCTTTTCCATCCCTGGAGTCTGGGAGAGGAGAAGCTGCTGGGTGTGCGCCGTGCCGTGGTTGGGGACGTGGCGGTGGCGCGCGGTCTGGTGGCCTTATCCCATCACCTCAATGGATGGGGTGGGCGATGAGCTTGGGACGGTGTCACAGCCCGCGGTGACCCTCCCTGCTGGAGCAGGACGGGCTGGGACAGCACCAGGATGCGGCGGTGGGCACCGACCCCACGTCTGACCCCAAGCTTTCACCCCAGGACCTGCAGTCCCCGCGATGCTCACTCGTCCCGATAGTGCTGGGGACCCTGAGGCCACCGCTCCCCACATGTCCCCTCCCGGGGCTGTGCAGCGTCCGCTCCCTTCTCATCCCATCCTTGCACCCCGAATTCCAGGGGCGACGAGTCACGGCCCGCCTGGCTTTGGGGCACTGACTCACCCCCAATTTGTCCCCGTCCCTTCCGAGCCTGACTCACCCCAGCGGTTTCCCATCTCGGTCCCCTGACGTGGGGCTCAGCGGAAGGGCTGTCCCCGTCCCCCCGTCACCCCGGGATGGGGACGGACCGGATGGAGTGCAGGAAGGCAATTCCTGCCCCGTGAGCTGGTGTGACGGGTGTGAGGGTGGGGACGGGCTGCCCGCTGCTGGAGTCACCCTGTCCCCGTGGATGGGTGGAAAGAGTGCGTCAGGGTTGGTGACACTGCCCTGCGCCCTGCTCCGGGTCCCCAAAATGGGTGGCTGTGGGGTCCCCAAGGGACGTCCCTGCATCCATGCACAGCAGTGGTGGGGCTGCTTGCCCTGTCATTGCTCCTGGTCACACTCGGTGTCACCTGGCCTTGGGGACACCCCAAAAACCTCTGCCCTGGTAGGGACCAAGGGTGGCCAGCAGTTAAGGGGATGCTGCTGTGCTGCTGCCCTGTGTCCCCTCCATCCCGTGCCACCAGTGCTGTGCCATGGGGACGGCTCAGGGCGCCGTGGGAATGGCTGTGCCACAGCGGAGCCGTGCTGGGGCTGCCGTGCACCGCGATTATAGAGGAGCGCTCGGGCAGTTCCAACCTCCTAATTAATTTGGATTAATTAATTTTCACAAAGCCCACTATTAATAGGGGTGATGTCAGCCGGCGGTGAGTCACAACTCTCACTTGGATAAGGGTGATCCCAGCCCGGGCTCTGCAGCCGGGATGAACCGCGGTGTTATGGGATGAAGGGGACAAAGGGGACGACGTTCCCATCCCATGTGTCCCCATTTCCATAGCAAAGCAGAGCCCAGGAAGCACTGGGGGAGGGGTGGGGGACACACACACACCTTGCACCCTACAACGATCTGGGTGGCTCAGTGCAGTGAGTTTGCCTCGGGACCCCATGGTTCCTCCCATAAGCCGTCCCATGTTCCCACTGCACGGTGCTGGCTGTGCATGGAGAGCTGCTGCTGTGTGGGGAGGGGACGGGAAGCTGCTGCCGGGCGGCGTCTGCAACGGGAAACCCAACGGGAAGCCCTGCACAGGGGTGAGGGACCACGCACCGCAATCCACCACTATAAGACCCCGCAGGGGGCTGCAGCTGAGTGGGGTAAGCGGAATCACCGCCCCATCCCCACCCTCCGGCAGCAGCCATGGGGCCCCGCGGTGCCACCGTCCCCTTCCGGGTGTCAGCTGCCCTCCCCCGTGGCACATGATGGCTGTGGGGGGGGTCTTCATCCCTGTGGAAAGGCAGCCCCCACTTCTGCAGGGCTGAGGCCACTCAAACTCGCTGCACCTGACGCTGGGAATGGTGGGGGTCCCCACGTCCCATTGGGCATCGCGTCACCCCCCCATTCCCAGGACGCTTCTCTCCCCGCAGCCCCCCATGGCTGCAGCTGAGCTGACCCCAGTGGAGACAGCCATCGAGACCATCGTCACCGTGTTCGTCTCCCACGCGAGGAAGGAGGGTCGGATGGGGACAATGACGGCCACCGCGTTCCAGGAGCTGCTCCGGCTGCAGCTGCCCAATGTGATGAAGGTGAAGATGGGCTGCGGAGGGCTGGGGGTGGCGGTGGGGGTCCCGGTCTCTGTGGGGCAGTCTGAGCTGTGGGGCTGTTCCCTGTGTCTGGGGATCTGTGAGAGTGGAAAAGCAAAAGTGAAAGTGTCCGGGAAGGGCTGAGGTGTTGCAGGTGGGGGGGGGGGGGGGGGGGAGGGGGCTGGTAAGGGGGAGGCGTGTGCTTCTGTGCTGGGGGGGACCGACAGCATCCATCTGTCCATCCGCCCCTCCTGTTTCCTCGGTCTGGGCTGTGGTGCTGCCCCTCGCGTGATCCCCGTATGGGGACAGAGGTGTTCCCTGGTGCTGATGGCCATCTGTCCCCATGCCCTCCCTTTAGGATGTCCCCTCCCTGGAGCAGCAGATGCGGATGCTGGATGTGAGCACCGACCAGGAGCTGACATTTGAAGAGTTCTGGCGGTTGATGGGCGAGTTGGTCCGGGTCCTGTGGAGGGAGAGGGAGGGGAGGAAGAAGTGATGGGGATGGGGGGACGCTCATGAAGCAAAATAAAGAAGTTTTCATGGGCCTGGACGTCGCTGTTATTCTTTGTGGAGCCCCCCGATGCCAGCAGCCCTGTGGTCCCACACCGCAGAATCACAGAACCACTAAGTTTGGAAAAGACCTCCAAGATCATCCGATCCAACCACCAACCCATCACTGCCATGCATGTTCCACATCCATACGTTTCTTGACCAGATCCTGCCGTCTCCAAACTGCCTTTGTGCTGATTCAGATTGCAGGCTCCCACCTGCACCCCAAAGACACAACAGCGGGGTCACACAGAGCAGCACGATGCACCCATGGCACTGCAGGGCTCAGCAGTGATGCTGTGGGCAGCAGCCACCTCCAGGCCACCTCTGCGGGGTCACCTGGGGATGCGACCCAGTGCACGATGCATGCTACCTGGTGCTCAGTGCATGGTACCCAGTGCATGGTGCGTGGTACCCAATGCTCAATGCATGGTATTTGGTGCATGGCGCGTGGTACCTGGTGCTCAAAGAATGCTACCTGGTGCATGGTGCATGCTACCTGGCGCCCAAAGCGTGGTACCCAGTGCATGGTGCATGGTACCTGGTGCATGGTGCATGGTGCCCAGTGCATGGTGCATACTACCCAGTGCATGGTGCATACTACCCAGTGCACGGTGCATGGTGCATGGTACCCAATGCTCAATGCATGGCACCTGATGCCCAAAGCATGGTACCTGGTGCATGGTGCCTGGTACCTGGTGCATGGTGCATGGTACCTGGTGCATGGTACATGCTACCCAGTGCATGGTGCATGGTGCCTGGTACCTGATGCCCAATGCATGGCACCTGGTGCCCAAAGCACGGTACCTGGTGCCCGTTCCCACGCGGTGCTGCACGGCCATGCCGGATGGGGAGCGCTCGGTGTGGCCGTGCAGGAGGCGTTTCCCAGCCCCACGCTGGCTGGAGGCCAGGCTCCCAAATGAGCCTCCTTGCACCACACCGTGCCGGGAGCTCCCACTCACACCTCCCTGGTATAAAACCCTGCAACAGCGCAGTGCGCGCACAGCCGGGACAGCCCTCGCAGCAGGTAAGTGGCCCGGCCCAAGCTGGGGGGATTCCCCATGCCCAGGGGTCCACCACCTCCCCCCCCCTTCTCCCACGCTCGGCTCTGCCACAACTTGCAGGGACGCTCCCACCCCCGGGACGTGTCCCGGCAGCTCGGCGCATCCCAGGGCGTCTTCCTCGTCCCGACTCCGAAGGAGGGGAACGTTCCCCCAAACCCGACGCTGATCGCGGCTCTCTCCTCCCCAGCAGCACCTCAAGACCCCCCCCGAGCAGAGGGACTGAAGACCCCACAGGAGGAGCAGCATGGGCCAGTGCAACTGCCGCAAGAAGCGCAAGGTCTGCGGGAGACGTCGGCACTGGGAGGGCTGGGAGCTGTGGGGTGTAGTGGGGAGGACAATCTTGTCCCCATCCCCTGGAGCTCGGGGTGCTCTGAGCTGTGCGACCCCTTCGGGATGAGTTTGGCTTTGGGGTCTGCCCCCGGGATGAGTTTGGATTTGGAGATATTCCTCAGATTCGGGCTGATGGTGCTGGGAAAGTTTGGGGGTTTGGAGCTCCGTGCAGCCTCTCCGAGGATGGCAGAGTGCCCCCCCCGTGCCCCTCGGACTTGAGCGTGTGCCCACCTGCACCCCTGAGGGGGGCACTGGCTGCTCTGCACCTGCGGAGGCCTCAATGGGGGGTTGGGGCTCCCAAGATGACTGGTTTCTCCCTAATGGCCCCATCGCCTGATGTGGTTTCGGGGTGTTTCGAAGGGAAACCGCAGCACCCCGTGAATCACCCTCGTTTCCCTTCCAATGCAGGCTCCTGCTAATTAGCAGTGGGGTCGGGGAGTTGCCCCCCGTCACTGGGATTAGGGTCTGCAGCCCTGTAGGGTGGGGATGGGTGGCCCCGTGATGGGCACTGACTCACAGCTCCACTGCCACTTGTGCAAAGAGAGGAAGAACCCGTCCTGCCCCACGCGGGGGTGTGTGCCCGGGGATGGGGCGGGGAGCGGTGGGGGGGACGGGGACACCGGGGGTCGTGCTGGGGTCCTGTGGGAGGGTGAAGGGTCACGGGAGCAGTGTGTGGGTATTTGGTCGTGCAGAGCGTGGCGGATGGGGTTCTGGATTTATATGGGGGGCCCTACGTCTGTAGGGGGGTCCCACGTTTGGATGGGGGGGTCATGCAGTGGGATGGGGGCATCCCGCATCTGTGCAGGGGGTCCTACAGTGGTGTGGAGGGGCGTCGCATCTGTATGAGGGTCTCAGGTCTCTATAGAGAGGTCAGCACCGGTACATGGGGGCCCATATCTGTGTGTGGGGGGGCTCACATCTGTATGGAGGGCCATTGTATCCATCAGGAAGGCCCATTGCATCGGTGTAGGGTGGCGGCACAGAGCATTAACACGTCTGCCACATCCCTCCTGGGGTGTCCCCTCTCCCTCCTGGGGTCCCCTCACACCCCCCTCCCCATCCCCACCCTGCAGGACAGCCAGGAGCTCACCGATGTGGAGCGCGCCATCGAGACCGTCATCAACCAGTTCCATTGCTACGCTGTGAAAGGGCAGAAGGAGTACCTGACCCCCAACGAGATGCGGGAGCTGGTGGTGCAGAAGCTGCCCCATTTGGGGAAGGTGGGGGAACAGCTCGGGGATGGAGGGGGAGACTGGGGACCCCGCCTCTTGCCATCGCTCTGATGGTTTTTCTGCCTCTCCGCAGTGCGTTGGACCCCTGGATGAGAAGATCGAGTGCATGGGAGACCCTGATGAGGCCAAACTGGAGTTCGGGGAGTACTGGGACATGATGGGGGATGCAGCCAAGGGCTGTCGGAGGAAGTAGGGCTGGGGGGGTGGGAAGGCGCCGCTTCGGCCCCGCGCCACGAGGAGCTCCTCGGCCCCGCAGCGCCGCAGCGAGAGGGACTTTGCTCCTTTCCCCCAAACCCCTCCGATGTGGGGCTCCGGATCAGCACCAATGGCACCGTCAGTGGTTTGGGGGTGTTTTCTGCCCCCTCTCCTCTCCATCCTGGTGACCGTCGTCCCTGCACGGGTGTGGGGTCCCCGTGCCCCCTCTGATGGCTGCGCTCGGGGTGGGCCGGTGTCGGGATGTCAGCTGCTTGCGGCACGTGCAACCGTTTTTGTATAAATTAATAAAGGAAAAATGGAACAAAACAACAGCTGGAATGGGACGGCCTTGCTCTGTCATGGGAAAAAAGGGAGAGGGAGGGACGGGGCTGCGCTGCTGGGCTGCGCATCCCACTGCAGAGCACGAGGGTGCGAGGTGCAATGGGGGCTTTGCACGTACACGGGGTGCTGTGCATGTGCACGGGGTGCTGCCCGCGTGCGTGCAATGCTGCTGGTGTGCACGGCTCTGCAGGTGTGCACAGGGCTGCATGGGGTGAACGTGGTGCTGTGGTGCGCGGTGCCCACGTCTGTGGTTCCCACAGTGGGGACCCCACGGGAACGGCAGCACCTGAGCTGTTTGTGGGTGGCTCTACGGTGCTCATGCGCTGGGCTGGAGGAGCCCTGGTGTTTCTGGGGTTGGGAAGGTGTGGGGTCAGTGGACAGGAGCTGGGATTTCTGTGTGAAATGCCATCTGGGATGAGGGCGGTGGTTCCCACTGAGCTCTGTGTCCTGGAGGAGGCTGTGGATGGGGATGGGATGAGGATGGGATAAGAATGGAATGGGGATGGGTTTGGGATGGGATGGAGTTGGGATAGGGAATAGGATGTTGAGATGGGGTTGGGAAGGGGATGAGGATGGAGTGGGAAAGGGTTGGGATGGGATGGGGACCTGATGAGTGCTACCTCCATACCTGCATTGGTGTGCACTCTGTGCTCTGGGGAGAATAAAAATAAGGATGAAAAACCCCAAAACCTGGAGAAAGGTGATGAAAGCGGGGCCAGGCCGGGGCTCCTCCCGACACCGCCACCACGACTCGGCCGCGGCCGCCCTCTGTCTCCTCTCACCTTGGGGTGGATTTCACAACACGAATGACTATTTATTGTTCCTGCCTTGGAAATAAATACATGGAAATTAAGCCGAGAGGTGTGGTGTGCATTTAATTAGAGACAGGAAATGTGTCAAATGGTTGGGGTGATGGGAGGGGGAAAGGGGATAAGGGGCTGTGGGGTGCTCTGTGGTGGGAGGGGGACCCTGGAGTTGGGTTCGGTGACCCCAGTGCTGTCATGCGCTGTTGGTGATCCTGTGGTCTGAACCATCTTGATAGGGATCTTTGGGGCAGGAGGAGCTCAGCCCCATGGCTGGGCGATGGGTGAGCCTAAGGAGCACCGCAGGGGCACACTGAGGTGGGGGTCCAGGGGAAGAGGAGCTCACAGAGACAACAGCAGTGCCTGGGAACTGCCGTGTGATGGGCCCTGATCCTCCACGGCGGCTCCACGCACACGCCCTGGATACCTTGTAAAAATACGGGCTGCGTTGTGACATCGGCCCGGCACGGGGTAATGAGGGCTGTGATTCAGAGTGAGCTGTCTGCCCGCGGGGCCGGGGAGGGCTCCCACCCGACGGGATTGCAGCACTGGCACTGCGCTCCTCCTCAACCTGAGATCAGGCAGAGGGGAGCAGGGATGACACACAATGCTTTTCCGGGGCCGGTGTCCCAAAAGCAGAGGTCCCCACAGAGCAGAGGAAGAAACGTGGGCGTCTGCTGCCCGGCGCCGTGACCTCCTCTTTGCATCCCAAAATATGCAGCTCCGGTGTTTCCGTATCTGATCTGCGCATTGGATCGCCGCGCCATCGCTGCGCCGACGCGGGGTGCAATTTGCTGGCCAGGTTAATTATGGCTGTGAGCTCCTGGCACAGCCCTGCAGCGCTTCGCCGGTCCCCGTGTGTCTGCGGAGTGCTGTGCACCCTTCACCAGGAGCGCTTTGAGTTCAGAGAGTCCCAACCCAACCAGATGGTTTCAAAGTCCCTCGGGCTGAATGGAGCTGGAATGACCCCGGTGGATGGGTTATGTGTTTGCGTCCCACTGCCGCGCTCGGTGCACAGTGCTGTGCGTTCACCCACCTGCACCCCACTGGTGATACACAGCGGCAATGTGCAGCGGGTTACGTGAGAAAAAGAGGAAAAATGGGGCAGAGGAAAAGAAATTAGGGAGAGATGGGGGAGGAAAGCCAGAATCTCTGCCCCTTGGTGCCGACGTAGGCTCTGGGTTGGTGATACCCGACCAGGGGGTGCAAACCCAAGCATTGAGTCGTGGTCCATCCTATCTGTGGCACAAAGAGGGTGTTCTGTACCCGCACATGGGGTGGGAGTAGGTGGGATTCAGCATTTTTGCACACATGGAAGGGGAGGGCAGCACGGATCCTTCCTCCATTGGGTCGGGCCATACCCCATCGCTGCAACGTTG
This sequence comes from Perdix hodgsoniae, assembly GCA_035772895.1. Lineage (NCBI taxonomy): Eukaryota > Metazoa > Chordata > Aves > Galliformes > Phasianidae > Perdix > Perdix hodgsoniae. The sequence goes on from JAPSGF010000136.1 coordinate 590,785, forward strand.
GCCCTTTGCGTCAGCTTCTGGCAGCAGAGGGGAACTCCGCACGGGGACAGCAGTGCCGTCCAGCCCCCCATGCATCCTGCACCCTCTTGGCGAGCACTTTTGGTTCCCTAATTCCAGCTGCGAGCTCCGCACGTGGTTTCCGTTCCTTCTTTGCTGCTAAGCAGTGCCCCGATGGTGGAGACCCTGAAACCCTTTGGGAGATTTTCTGCACGAACGTCGGGCGAGCGGCTCTCCCCACGTCGGTACGGGGAAGGGGTGGGATGGGGACCCCAGGGTGGCCACTGTGGGGTGGGCTCAGCAGCCCCACTGCGGTGTGTTGCAATCGGGGCTGCTTCCAGGTGAGCTGGGAACGCCCTGGGACGTCAGGGAGGGGCGGGAGCCTCCTTAAAGCCCTCGGGCCCACGGGATGGGCGCGAGGTGAGGGCGAGCGGGCGGCACTGCTCCCACGGCTCCACGGCCGACAGGAGGACAGACGGACACAGCGGGACGGGCGGACGGGTGAGGCGCTGTGCCCAGCGATGGGTGCTGCGGGGGGAACGCTCACCGGGATGTGTGGCTGCAGGAGGGGTGGAAATCCCCCAACCCCTCCCCGAGCCCTTCGGCAGCTCCATGCATGCGGGGTTGGGCGGCGGATGGGGAGCTCAGCACAGGGGGTCTGTGGGGCTGTGGGATGGGGCTGTGGGAGGAGGAGAGGAGAGAAGGGAATCATCATGGCGGCAGAAACGGGCAGGAGATCAGCCCTGTCCCACCCACCCATGTCCCTGTGCAGGCACAACATGCCCATGTCCCGGTGTGGGATGATATCCTCCCGTCCCACCATGGAATGAGGTCCCTCTGCCCCACAATGTGATGATGTTCTGTGGCTCTGGGAATGCGTGGTGGGACCGGTGCTGTGAATCAGTGTTGGAGCAGAGCGGTGGGGCCCAGCAGGGTCTTTGGTTGGGTCTGCTGCAGTCGTGGTGTTGTTTAACAGGATGAGCAGAGGACAGAGGTGGAGGTCCATGGGGATGCAGTGGGGGCTGCAGATCACAGCAGGACCTGCTGCCAGCACCAGGCCCTTCAATGGCCCCACAGAGGGGTGGGGACAGCTCATGAGCACACTGAGACACGATGGGGAGCACCTCGTGCCCTGTGCCACCACCCCGACATGCTTCCAAACCCTGCATGGAGCTGAAATGGGGAAGATGGGTGCAAAGGTGGGGTGAAATTGAAGCGCGATGGCCCTGGGATGGCAGCGATCCACCATGGGGTTGCTCCAACTGTGACCCACACCGGTCAGCGGTGGCACAAATCAACTGCAACTTACTGCATGAAGTAGCATAGCTCTGTGCCTTGCTCAGCCCTATCCCTGCTCAGGAAGGAGCTGGGACCGGACAGCGTCGTTTCCGTCCCCGCCTGTGTGCATCCTGCTGGGATGCGGCCACCGGACCCCGTGACAGCAGCAGTGCATTGGGCACATCCATAGGAAGGGGCTCCATAGGAAAGGAATCCCGGTGTGGGGTGGCCGCGGGGCAGAGCGGACGGACAGGGTAGGACTGTAGGGTTGGGGAACCCGTGGCTCGTGTGGCCCAGACCTATTTTGGGTGACGCCTCAACCGAGAGCCCCGCCGGGGTGTTCCCGAGCCATGAAGCAAGAGGAGGGCCGGCCGGTAATTCCTGCCACTCCCTGCCCCATTCCAACTTAATGAGCCCTGGGAACCGGGCGCCGCGGTCCGCGCACTGCGGTGCCATAATTACCGCCGTCCCACGCGCCGAGGGCGGCCGCCCTGGGGGGCAGGTGGGGTGAGCAGTGCCATTTGGGGTGATACAGGGCACCAGGAGCTCAACTTCGGGATGGAAAATGCCTTTTTGGGGTCAAAAATGCTTTTTTGGGGTCACGCAGGGAGCCAGGCACCCACCTCTGTGCTTCCCCATGGGTTTCCCCAAGCAGAAGCTCTGCAAGTGCCCCAGCCCTGACTCCCCTCCATCCTGCAGGTGAACGTGGGGCGATGGCGGAGGGCACGGAGCTGGAGTGGGCCGTCCAGGTGCTGGTGAACAACTTTGACAAATATTCGAGCCGCTGCTGCTGCCGGAAGCCGCGGCGCATCAGCAAGAAGGATTTCCGCAAGATGCTGAGCTGTGAGCTCAACCACATGCTGACGGTGAGGCTGGGGGGACACGGGGATGGCTTTGGGGTCCCCACACATCTCCCCCCGCCCCCAAGGGTTCCCGGTGCCAACATCTCGCTCTGCCCCGCAGGACACCGGGAACCGGCGCGCGGCCGACAAGCTGATCTGCGACCTGGATGAGAACAAGGACGGGCGCATCAGCTTCGAGGAGTACTGGACCTTGATAGGTGGCATCGCCAGCCCCATCGCCCACATCATCCGCCAGCAGGAGCAGAGCGTTAAGCTCACCAAGTAGCTGGGCTGGGCCCAACCCCCCCAGACCCCGAGCTCAACACCCGCTGCTCCACGGCCCCTCTGCTTTGTGCCCCTCCTGCCCAGGGCACTCAGACCCCCCAAACATTGGAGCAAAGGGGCACAAGGTCACCATGGGGGGCTCCTCCTGCCCCCTCCCTGCCCCCCCCCCCCCCCCCCCCCAGAGCTGGAAGTGCAGGGAAAGGTTTCCTCCTCACCTAGGACACAAATGCTGTCCGTTCTCAGCCCACCCCAACCAGCACCCCCTGTGCTCTCGGAGCACCCTTTCCTCCTCAAAGTGTTGGAGTCTCCATGGGGTACCCCCAACTCCAACCCCCTCCCCCGTCCCCTCTGGGGCTGGTGAAGGTCTGCCCTGCCCACTCCTGGAGCTGGGAGCTCCCGGCTATGGCCGCGGGTTATTTATTGCAGCAATAAAGTTTGGAGGAGCAGCGGGGTCACGGCGAGGATGGTGAATGCAGTGGGGATGGGAGCACCGAGCGGGGGAGGGGAGGGGAGGGGTCTTCCCTGCCCCCTAATGACGCTCAGCGTGTCACCACGAGGTGTCACCACTGCCCGCGTCCACGGGGCGCAGCCACGATGCGTCCCGGTATGGAGTCTCCATACGGGTCCCAAATGACCCCATCCCGCAGCCCCACCTCTGCGTACCCCAATGGGACCCCCGGGCTCCAGCGAGCACAGAGGTGTCCCCTGAACTCCTACGGGGGCATCCCGTGCCCCCACTCTCCACATCCCCCAGCGCGAGGGGGTGGCAGCACTTCGGGTTGGGGGCGCTCCCACCCATCCCGAATTCCGCCCGCTCCGCACCACCGCCACTCAGCCTCCCGCTTTGCCCCGGGGATCCCGGTGGGTTTTGTGGGGGGAGGTCGGTTGGTTGGGGGGGGATCCGTGGGAGCCGCCTGCGCTGAGTCAGTGCGCAGGAATCCCGTCGGGGCGCGGCGGGGCCGTGACTCACCGGGCTGCCCCGGGCCGGGCGCAGCGCAGCCGCAGTGCGGGATCGGGAAACCCACGCCTCCTTCCCACTGCAGAGGGGCTACGGAATGCTTATCCCCCCCGGGTCCGGTAAGGGGACAGTGCCTCCCGTCCCCGTGTCCATGCGGAGGTCAGCTGTGCGCATCCCTTGGGAAGGAGGGGTCTGTAAACTTGTGCACCCCCCTCCCATCCCCATGGAGGTCCACAACCTACGGTCCATATGAGCCGCGGCTCAGCACTGCTGCTTGGTGAGGTGCCAGTGGGGGGGGGGGAGGGGGAAGGGGGGAAACAGACTCAGCTTCTCTTTGGGGGCCCGGGGGGGGAAGGGATGTCCATCCTCCTGTGTCTATCCGTGGCATATTTGGGGTCTGTGGGAACCCCCAGCCCCAGGGGTAAACACTGCAGTCACAAACACAGCTCCAAAAAAACTGTGAGACTCCAAGAAGAGCTCCAAATGTGTGCTCCCCATGTACCCCCCCAACCACCCAACCCCGGAGGAGGGGGGAACACCACCAGAGCTTCCCCATCCCTGCACCCAGACCCAGCAAAGGCCCTGTGCATGGGCTACCACCACTGTCCCCCTCACCAGCGCTTGAGCAGGAGGGTGACAAGCACCAACAACCCATGGGTGAGCAGGGGGACAACGGGGCTGCCCCCCCCAGCCAGCGTGTTTCCCCACTCCCAGCACAGCTTTGGGGCTGGGATTGGGCTCAGACCCCTGCAAAATGCTCCCCATGTGCCTAAAGCAGATGTTACCATCAATGCCCGCCTGTGCTGTGCATCTCACTCTAACTCAGCTCCCACTGCAACAACTGCTGCCGCTGCCACCCATCCCTTGGCACTGGTTGGTGCTGGGGACACCGGAACCACAGCCAGCATCCAGAGAGTGGAGGCTGAGCACGGGACAGGGGCTGCTGTCTGATTTCTATCCCATCCCCACGCTCACTCCCAGCCCCCTCCCCCATTAATGGCATCATGCAGCTCAGTGAGCAAAAATGGGGCGCGGGCGAAACCCAGGGCTGGGAACAGCCGGGGGCGAGGGGCTGCACCCCCCAACTGCCCTATAAACACCAGCACACAAAGCGACAGTAACACCGACACCCCAGCTTCTGCTGCCCCTGCTCAGCATCGACCCCGGTGAGTCCCTTTTTGCCCTCAATTTACTCTACAGCTGCAATCTGGGGAGCAGATTCTGCACCTCAAAAGGCGCGCATCCATCCGGCCGGGTCCCCCTGGTCACCCTGCTGTGTCCCCACGCAGGCGATGATGGCGTGTCCCTTGGAGCAGGCGTTGGCTGTGATGGTCTCCACCTTCCACAAATACTCGGGAAAGGAAGGGGACAAGTTCAAGCTGAGCAAAGCAGAGCTGAAGGAGCTGCTCACCAGGGAGCTGCCCGCTTTTGGCACTGTAAGTGCACGTAGGGACACGTCGCAGCCACAGCCTGGGGTGAGCAAAGCGGTCCTGGAGCATGATGGGGGGGTGCTGCCCCCATAGCCCACCCAAAGGATGGACCCCATGCCTGGGGCTGGAGCAGACACAGACCTGTGAGGTACTGGGATGACAGCGGCAGAGCGATGCTCCTATTTCAGTGCCTCTCTCCCTCCCCCCTTTTTTTCCCTCCTTCTGCCTATGGTTTGATTGAAGGGGGGGGTGGAATGGCCAAAACTTATGAATGAAGTGTCTGCACAGCCCCAGTGCCTGCAGAGCTCCTAAGTGCCACCTCCCTTGGGGAGGGCGGGGGACAACCAAGAAAAAATCCCTCCTCTCACTATAAGAACGGAGGGAGCTGGGGGCTTCCATCCATCCCTGCATGGGGACACCTCCCACACCCCACACCTGCTGCCCCCACAGAAGCAGATGGACGAGGGGGAGTTCCGGCGCCTGATGAACGACCTGGACCACGACAAGGACAGCGAGGTGGACTTCAAGGAGTACGCCTGCTTCCTGGCCTGCGTGGCCATGGGGTACAACGAGTTCTTCCGCGATGCCCAGCGGCCCCGCAAGAAGTGAATCCCACGCAGCGCTGCGCAATAAAGTCCTCCCAGAGCCTCACGTGTGACTCACGCCTCCGTCTGTCTGTCTGTCTGTCAGTCTGTCTCTCTCTCTGGGATTTTCCACTCCGCAGCCCCCGGAGGTGCTTTTGGAAAAGGCTCAGAGCTGGGTGTAAAGCTGAGATATCCGCTCCCTTCTACCCCCCCCCCAAATGTCACTGCTGTCCTAAGGAGGGTTTGGGGGCACAATGAGCTCGGAACACAGAGCCCCCCCCCAGCTCAGCACGGGAGTGGGGAACCAGGCAGGAACCAGCACTGTTTGTGCAAGGAACACAACCAAACCCACACACTGTGCTCTCATGGGGCGGGGGTAGGAAACATTGCTGGGTGCCCAGAAGGACCCTCAGTTCCTGGAGCTGAGGATGGAACCACCCTGGGGGGCAGAAGATGACCTCAACCCCATTTTGCTGCAGGCAGCTCCCAGTATGCGCAGGGCAGAGCAGAGCTGGGCTGGGCTGCTTTCCCCCATCAGCACAGCTGGGTTGGTTCATAGGGAGAACTGTAGCTGCTCCCAGCTGGCCCCAAACCTACAAAACACCACTCTGTCATGGGGCAGAGCATCCCAGGCACAGCCCTCAGTAGGACCCTGAACACCATCACGTCCCCAAATCCTCATGGAGACCCCACATCCCTTCCTGTCCCCAAATCCTCATGGAGACCCCACATCCCACCACGTCTCCAACACCCCATGGAGACCCCAATTCCCCTCGTGCCCCCAAGCTCTGACAGAGACCCCACGTCTCATCACATCCCCAAAACCTTCCAGAAACCTCCCCCCATAACCCCTCCCCATCTCACTCCAAACCCTCCCCCATCCTCACCAGCAGCTCCAAGCTTTGCCCTGCTCCATCCCATAAGGAGCCCCAGGTGCTTCTGACCCCTCCCAGTAATTAACACCAGGTTGCACCTGCTCCCTAACGAGCTCCAAGCCTGAGGGTCTCTTTTGCCCAAAGACATTTTGCTTTGTCCATTCCCACCCAGGACACTCGTTGTGATGTTGGTGGGGTTTGGTGTCCCCGGCCCCCATCCCACAGCAGCTCTGCGGTCCTCACGCTCCCGGCCACGTGCGGGGCCACGCGGGCACCAAAATAGAGCCACGTAACACAACGGGGCGTTGGGAAACTGAAATGGCTCGCAGGTGGTTTGAGTTAAAAACAGAAAAAATAAAGGAAATCTCCAACCCCCAGCTTGGACCGACGCCGCTGGGGCTCGTGCCTCCTCTGACACTCCGACAGCCACTGCCAAATGCTTCGTGTCCCCCCCCATCAGTCCGTGCTTTCCATCCAATCCCCCAGGGGCACTTTCTCCCCTTTTGGACCCAACCCAGCCCTGGGCTGAGCGGGGAGGAGGATCTGGGGGGGAAGCTGGGGCTGCCCGTGGGGGTTCCTCTCCATCTCCATCAGCCAATGCGTAGCCATCGCGGTGTTGGTTCCTCCTCATCCGTCCGGGGGGGCTTGAGGGGGGGTGGTGAGGCTATAAAGCAGCACATCCCAGTGCCTTGCCCTCACCCACCCTGCCCGGATCGCTGTGCTCCAGCTCTTGGTGAGTCACTTTGCCCACAGTTCTCCGGCCACCCCCCAGATGCTGTTAACCCCCCCCACTCCCTACAAGCACCGGAGGCTGTGCACCCCTCTGCCAGCTGCTGCCCACCCTCCCCTCCCCCTCCCCCCTTCCTCCAGCACTGCTTTTTTTGGGGTTGCTCACCCGGCCCCGCTGCCTGGGGGAATGGGAGGATGTGGTGATGCACGGGTGTGACACTGCACCGGGCTCTGCCCTCAGCTGCCATCAGTGCCCCCAGACCCCCGGTGTCCCCATGTCGTGCCCCCTGGAGCAGGCGCTGGCCGTGATGGTCTCCACCTTCCACAAATACTCGGGGAAGGAGGGGGACAAGTTCAAGCTGAGCAAAGCGGAGCTGAAGGAGCTGCTCACCAGGGAGCTGCCCAGCTTCATCAGTGTGAGTGGGGTGGGGGGACGGGGCTGGGGGTCTCGTGGAGACCCTCGGTGCCAACTCTCCACCCCCATGCTCAGAAACGTACGGATGAAGCCGGATTCCAGAAGCTGATGAACAACCTGGACAGCAACAGGGACAGCGAGGTGGATTTCCATGAGTACGCCACGTTCCTGGCCTGCGTGGCTGTGATGTGCAACGACTTCTTCCAGGAGTACCCCGATAAAATGCCGCGCAAGAAGTGAACAGGGGGGTCAGCCGGGCTGCGTCACCCCCCGCTGCAATCGGAATGCTCTTCCAATAAAGATTGCTCTAAAGCCAGTCCTCTGTGTGAGCTGCAAGCAGTGTTCTCATATGGGGTCAGTGTGCTATCATGCATGGGATGTCTCCATTTCCCCTCCACGTGTGCCTGGAAGCACATGGCAGGTGCTGGAAGGTGACACAGAACAAAAAGGGTGGATCTGGGGTCTGGGTTTTGAGGCTGGACTTTGGGTCTGGACTTGAGGGCTGCGTGGGCGCCCATTCCCACGCACAGGAGCCACCCGCAGGCTTGTCCTCATGAGTCAGCCCTGCTGGCAGCACCCTGCCCCGCTTCTCCTGGTCAGGAGCTGTCAGGGATCAACGGTTCCGATGGCACCGCGATAACGGGGATGGTGAGCAACCTCCAGCCCTGGTGATGAAGCGATCACTGACCCCACAGCCGGGACTGCAGCCCGACTTTGGCGATGCCAAAGGGACCCGGTGGGATGTGCTCAGTGCGGGGGGCTGGGGGCTGTCCCCCTCCCACTGCTCCATGGGGCACCCAGGACCCATCCCCTATCCCAGTGAACCCCTGGGAGCGGCGTTTCGGTTGTATTCATGCCTGGGGTGGGGTTATGGCGTGCAGAGGAGTGGCTTCACCTCACCCCTGCACCCATCCAATCCCGGCCCCCCCGGATGGGAGGACTCAGCCACGGCTATAAATGCACAGAGGAGCTGCGCACCACAGCCCTCCCTTCCCTGCTCCCGGACCCTGCCCTGCTCCAGCGGTAAGTTTCCCTTTCCTCCTTCCCATTCCCTTTTCACCAAACCCCTGCGGCAGTCCCGGGGCTCTGTGCTGCTCTCCAGATGTGCAGTGTCCAGATGTGGGGACCCCCGAAGGAAGCCAGCAGCTTCCCCATGTCCTTTCCCATCTCAGGGCCGGGGAGGCAATGGGAACTGGAGACCTCAAGAAGGTTTATTCTCATCCGCCCCACTCGTGCCCCCCTCTGCCCCCCATCCCAGCCCCCAGCAGCTCCCACAGCCCCGTGGCTGCGTGCGGAGGCGGCGGGCACCGTGCCCTATGAGTCAGCACAGCCACAGCCCTGATCTGTGCAACGCCCCAGGATGGGGGCAGACACGGCGCAGCCCCCCGCCTTTGGGGCTGTGCTGAGCTGTGCCCCCAGCACCGGGCTAATGGGGGGGTTGGGGGCTGTGGGGGGGCTGAGGGTTTGGGAAAGTTGGATTAGGGGTTCGGAGGGTGCTGAGCTCTGCCCTGCTTCACAGCCCAGCCCACGGCCATGGCAGCCCCTCTGGACCAAGCCATCGGGCTCCTGGTGGCCACTTTCCACAAGTATTCGGGCAAGGAGGGCGACAAGAACAGCCTGAGCAAGGGCGAGCTGAAGGAGCTGATCCAGAAGGAGCTGACCATCGGGCCGGTGAGTGCCCTGCAGCGATGCCAACACTGCTGCACCAACAGGGACCAACTGCAGAGACACTCCCGGAAAACGGGCATGGGATGGGCAGGGTGGGAGGTGACACGAGGCGTGACGTCACCTGGGGGGTGGCACAGCCCTGCCCCCCACACCTGCCCTTATAGGACACGGTGTGAACACCCGTGCTTTGCTGGGGGGGACGTGGGTTGGGGATGTGCTCGTGGCTGGGTCCCGCGGTGCCCCCCAGCTGTGGTCCCCCTTTCTGGGTAAGCATGGAGCCACGTCCCCCCCCCGGCACCCCGATGGTTAATGGCTCTGTGCTCTCTGGGGCTGCAGAAACTGAAGGATGTGGAGATTGCGGGGCTGATGGAGGACCTGGACCGCAACAAAGACCAGGAGGTGAACTTCCAGGAATACGTCACCTTCCTGGGTGCCTTGGCCATGATCTACAACGAGGCCCTGTTGCAGTACAAGTAGGGCTGAGCTCCCCTCCCAATGGCCTCTAAGGGGTCCAATAAAACTTTTTTGTAAAGATTTGCAGCTGTGTTTGTGGTCGTTGTTGAACTTCAGAGGAATTAAAGCCTCCCAGATCAGTGGAGCACCTGAACGCGGCTGCGCTGTGTTCACATTGCAGGGGTGGGGGAACACCCTGTCCCCCCTGTGAGCCCTCCGTCCTTCTGGGACCAGACTGGAATTTTTTGCATCAGAACAGGCACGACGCATGAAGAGCATCCCCTCCTGCTGGCCCCGCTCCTGCCCTGCACCCACCCTGCTGCTAATCCCCATCTCCATTCCATCCCCACGGCACTGGGACAGCAGCGCCCAGCAAAGCGGCAGCGCAGTGGGCAGCAGAGGGCAGCCCGAGGCTCACAGTGTGTGCGTGCGTGTGTCCCTTCTCATCTGTCCCACGGGACACGGGCATCTCCTCCCACCCCCACGTGGCACAGCCGTGTCCCTTGCATCTCCCCGTGTGGCACATGTGTTCCTTTGCACCTTTCCAGGGCTGCATCCGTGTCACATCCCCATGCTGGTGCATGCGTGTCCCTGCATCCTGCCCAGACTGACACACAATTATCACCAGCTATTGCAAGAACTGCTGCTCCATCCCCACGCCAGCAGGGACCCCCTCTCAGGGAGGTGCAGGCATCCTGCCCGTCATACAGACCGCTCTTTGTTTCACCATTTTGCAATGCATGCTCCTCCTGGAACCAGTTCCTCGTGCTCCTGGAGAGGGAGGTGCGATGAGGAGCGGTTTCACCACCTCTGTCCTTCCCATCTCCAAAAATCCCTAATGGGCATCACGGGTTTTCTGCACTCCCAGGAGCACGGATGGGGCAAAGGGCTTCGGCACTGCAGGGTGGGGCGGCCCCAGGGGGCTCCCCCCTCCAACACACAAAGCATTCTGCTCCCAGCCCCACAGCTGGGATCCTGTGGGGTCTTCATGAGCAGTGACACTGCCATGACCCTGGTAGGCTGGCAGTGATTGCCAATGCCAATGCCAACAGTTGCTGTCATCAGGCAGCAATCACTGCTGCTGGGAAGTGTCATCTGGGAGGCTTCCAGCACTCAGCAAGTCCCAATCTGCAGCGGTTTGCCAGGTGCTGGGCCGGCTGCTTGGTGATTGACATGGGATGCTGACTGCTGACCAGTGGGATGCATCCCCCAGCAGCCCTGGGCAGGGGGCAACCATCACCATCCAGAACCAAGCATAAGGACAGGCACCGCATTCCCCTCGAACCACATCTACAGTGGTAAAAACCACCATCACCCCACGGAGACCCTCACCCACAACACCCCACACGCTCCAGAAGAATCCCACTTTCTTCATCTCTACCGGGAACCCCGAATGGGGAATCCCCCGCAGCACCACAGACCTGCTCTGCTGGCTCCTTGCAAAGGTCTCTTTTGGCGTTTCCCTGTTTTGCCCTAACGAGTTTGGCGCGTCCCTCCCTTGTTAACGCCGGCAGCAGTCGGTTCCTGGAGCTGGGCATGATCTGCCTCCTGGGCGTGCTGCGTGCCGCACGGTGGCCTTGCACAATTCCTGGGGTTATCGTCCCAAAGTTATTCGAGGGTGTCACAAATCGTAGCTCAGGGAGAGTATAAAAGAGCCCTCGCTGCACCGCGCAGCCACCGCCGCTGCCGCTTCTCTCCTGTTCGCATCGCTGTCGGAGGAACCCCGCGACCACCTGTTGGTGAGTGGTTACCCCCAAGAGGAGCTCCTGGAGGGCTCTGCCTCTTCTGTAATGCTTGGCTGCTTTTGTTTCCCAGTGAGATGAAGACCGACCTGGAGCTCGCGCTGGAGTGCGCCATCAACATCTACCACCACTACGCCATCCGGAACCCAATGGATGATTACCTGAGCCGGAATGAGTTTGCCATGCTGCTGAAGGAGAACGCCAAGCCCTTCCTCTCCGACACTGTGCCGGTGCGCTGCGCTGCTCCGTCTGTCTGTGGGAGCTCCGTGGGTGGTGCTCTCCTGGGGCACGGGAGGGCTGAGACTCTCTGGAGGGGATGGGGGGTTGATGGGGTTCTCCTGAACCAGGCAGTTTTGCATGGACCGTCCCCAAAGTGGGGTCAGTGGTGGAGGTGAAGGGAAGTGGGGAGCGCCGGGTTGGAGCTGTGGGGTTGTGGGGGACGCCATGCCCTGACTCTTTTTGTCCTCCTGCAGCCCAACACGTCTGTTGATGAGTACATCAAGCAGCTCTTTGCCAAATCTGACAGCAACAAGGATGGCCGCTTGAAGTTCACCGAGTTCCTCACCACGCTCAGCCTTGTGGCCATCGATGCCCACAACCGGTCCCACAAGAAGCCTGGAGACCACGGCCACGGCCATGGCCACGGCCACAGCCACAGCCATGGCCACGGTCCCCACCATTAAGGCCGTTCCTGCAGAGCTGTGCTCCTCCAGCAGCAGCATCTCCCCTGTCTGCCCATGAGCACACAACCAAGGCTGCTCTCTCTGCTTCTGCCTATGGCACTGAAATAAATGGTTTATCTCTGTGCACCAAACATACCTGTGCTGTGTCCTGTGGTCAAGGTGGGGACGGGACATGCACCAGCCCAGCCTGCAGCCATGGAGGTCACACGCAGGCAGTATGTGGCAGCAATGGGACATGGGGACACGGGAAGAGGGGGTGGCACAGGGCATCCCCATCCACCCTGATGTTCCCTGGGGGGAGCAGAGATGCACACAGCTCGTGCTGGGCTGGGTCATGAGGTTGTGTCCTGCAGTGCCCTCACCCCAGCAGGTCCCCACCAGCTCCCCTATCCCCCTGCACAGCAGTGCTTGGTCCCTGCACCCCACACCTTAGCACTGGGTGTCCTGGGCAGCACCTCCTGCCCCTGTATGGGATCTCTGGTTGCTGCTGAGACAAAGCTCAGCTGGTAACCCTGAAGTGGATGTGATGTTTTTGCAGCCCACAAAGCAACCATGAATTTCCTGCAAGTCACAATGTGGCAGAGGGGCAACAAATGATGCAGAGGGGCTCTGGAGATGCAGTACTACATAATGCAGCCTCATGCTTTTGCCCGTGCAGGGCGGCAGCTCCATGGAGTTCAGCAGGTCCGTGTGCCACCGCCTGCTCATGGGGACCTGATCCAAAAGCAGGATGGAGCTGCGCATTTGTGGGCAGCCGTGCATGGAGAGGGGAACCTCAGGCTCGTTGTGGGGGGGGGGACAACTGGTAGCACCAAGATGGGGAAGGAAACGTGGGGCTGAGTGGTTGTTTGCACCCAGGGACGCCAGTCGTCGCTCTCCGACGCTGCAATTCAGCCAGCGGGGAGCAGCTCTTGTTCCCCAGCTGGGTGCTGTCCCTCTCCAGGACATCGCTGCAGGTTTGGGGAGCATCACTGGGGTGGGTGGCAGTGGAGGACCAGTGGCCCTGCCCTGAGGGGGACACGGCAAACACCGCCCAGCTGACTGCTGGCGATGACGGCTGGGGAACGAGGATGCAATTTGGGACTGTCGAGAAGCCCTAATGACAGAAGGAAGAGAAAGAAATAATAAAGTGAGTCAGGGATACCAGAATAAAAATCATGCAACTGATCTGGTTGTTGCTCCAGGCTGTGAGAAGCGCCCTCCGAAAGCACTCTTTGTTTTTGTGTCCCCACCTATTCCCAGAACCTCCTGTCTAATTTTCACATCTTCTCATTATCTCTGTCCTTTCAGAACCTGCTGCTGTTGCAAAACCCCCAGTTGAAGCTCAGGGCAGTACAGACCATGACCCCGGGTTTGTTTTTTTCCTTCCTTGAGCTCAGTTTCCTCCAAAGAACAAGAGGGAAGGTCTGGTGCCAGCGACGTGGAAGTAGCAAATAATGGAAAATCAACCAGAAACCCAACCGCTGAATGAAGACAACACTTCCATCTTTGCTTGCGTTCAACCAGTTGATAACGCAGAGAACACGGGGCCTGCAGCTGTGCTAAGAACACGTCCACATCACTCTGAACATCCCACCTTCCTGCTATGTTGGTGTGGCAGAGGACAGAACGCTCAGCACGCTGCCAAACCCGCAGCTTCGGCGCATCGGCGCGGCGGGCTCCGCATTTCTGTCGATGTTTCCCCATTCTTTGTCCTGACGTGGGGGTGGCAGGACAGCATTTCTGAAGCCCGGTGGGTGCAACCAGGAACCGAGATGGGGACAGACTTAGAGGTCCCACCTCGCAATTTCCAGGTGTGGGAAATGCTAATTCAAGCTGTTGCTTGCACCAGGTGTGTCACTGCCTCTGATGAAAGAGATCCTCGGGTGCATATAAAGGGCCATCCAGGTGCTGGGATCACTACAACGGACCCATCCTCTGCAAACCTCCTCGCAGACAAGGGTGAGTGGCACTGCGGGGATTCCTGCAGCAGAAAGGGGGATGAGGGTGAAGTGATTTTGTGCATCACTTCGTATCATGCCTGTGTTGTTCCGGAGCCACGTTTCCCACTTTGGGGTGGTGGGTTAATATCACTTAATGGCATTTCTGTGCCACTGCTAGCAGGGATGGAGACGTTTCTGCTTTGGGGGGACACCCGTTGAGAGCAGCGCAACCTGGGGGGTGCCTGGCAGCACGGTGTGGGGCGCTTGGCTCTGTCCCCTGATGGCCCCAAGCTCTGTCTGCAGGTATCCCACCATGTCCACGCACACCACCATCCCACAACCTGAGGACCAGCAATTCCCGGGGAATTGCACTCTGGAAAAGGCCCTGGAAGCTGTCGTGAACATCTTCCACCAGTACAGCATCCGCGAGGGTCAGCTGGACCTCCTCAACTTCAACGACTTTCAGACACTGCTGACCGAGCAGGCACCCAACTTCCTGAATGTCTGCGTGAGTGTCCGGGGGGGGGGGGGGGGGGGGGGGGGCACAGCTGAGCTGGTCCTGGGGGTTCATTGGTGGGAATGGGGTGCAAACATCCCTGAAGGGCTGTGATCCATCAGACCCAGTGCAGCCATGCACTGTGGGACCACCTGTGCTCATGGAGCGGCTTAGGTTGCATCCACTACAGGATGCCTTGGGTTGGAAGGGTCCTGAAAGATCCAAGGACTGTAGAATGCCTTGGGTGGGAAGGGTCCTGAAGGATCCTAGAACCATGGAACTGTTGGGTTGGAAGGGACCTCACAGCCTCCCCAGGCCCACCCTTATGAGCTGGGTGCCCCCCCAGCTCCAGCTGCCCAGGGCTCCATCCATGACTTTGGACATCTCCAGGGATGGGACATCCACAGTCCCACATAATGCAAGACCCATCCTTCTCGGAAATAGAAGATCCCAATGATCCCACATCCTCCAAATGCTTCTCAGCAATGAAAGGAACAGGGTGGGAGCGGTGCCCACCAGTGGGCGCACAGCCTGGGGAGGGGCACTGACCCACACCCTGCCCCCCCTGCAGGGTAGGAACCGTCCTGGGTACCTGCAGAAGCTCTTTGAGGAGACGGATCTGAATAAGGACAAGGAGCTGACGTTCGAGGAGTTCACCATCGTGCTGGCCAAGGTGACCGATGACGCACACCGCATCATCCATAAGGATGACAGATGTAAGCCAGACAGCAACTGAGCCACCCCACACCATGGAACCGGGCCCCAGGGAAGGACCCAGAGATTTCTGCATGTAGGAATGGGGCTCTGGCTGCATCCTGCCCACTTGGGTCACCCATAAGATAATAAAGCATTGCCTGAACCTCCCTGAGTCCTTCCTATCTCTGTGCTCCTTTCTGAGGGTCGGGAGAGTGGGGTCCATTTGTGGGAGAAGCGTTTGCCCGAGTGAAGGACCCCAAAAACCCATGGAGGAAGGGGCTTGTGACAGCTGTGATGGGTCACTCGTTGGCCTTGTGGGTCACTCGTCTGCCCAAGGCAAAGAAAGGAAAAAAGCCAGAATGTGAATCCAGGGGGAAAAACAAACAAACATACACAGAATGTGTAAGAGCACATTCTGTACACACAGCTTCCACTCCATGGGAAACTCAGAGATTTTAGATTTTCTCTCTGCTGGACCAACACAGCAATGGGAGCATCTCTGTTCCTGCCCACCAGTGACCCCCAGAGAGGTGTGCCACCTCCAGAAGCGTTTGTAGATCTCAGAGGAGGAAAGTCCACCACCTCTCTGGGTTGCCCATCCCAGCGCCCTGTCAGCATGCAATGAAGGAGTGCTTCCCACCACTCACACCAACCCCTGTGTCTCAATTTGCCTCCTGTCCTGGCACGGGGCACTGCTGGGAAGGGAAGGGGCTGGTGATGCTTGGGGTTAAGGGTAGGGTTAGGGCTGGTGGGGTTAGGATTAAGGTTAGGGTTTGGGCAGGGGGCAGCAGCTGGACGCTCATTTGTGCCCCCAGGCAGCAGCAATGAGCCACCAGAGCAGCTGCAGCTGTGGGCATCTCAGACAGACCCAGCCCCCACCACAGACCCCGTCCTGCTCAGGGGCTCTAGAATGTCTTGAGTTCGAAGGGTCCTTAAAGATCTGCCTTGCTCAGTGCATCCCCCTGATTTCACCACCCTAAAACCACAGGACCTATTTCCTTCCCAATCTCATGCTAAGCCTTCCAATAAATGCAGCAGCATGAACCCCGCCTTGCAAGCCCTTCTCTTCTGCTCAGAAACGCATTTGGAAAGCTCTTCAGCAAACACTGCCAAGCACGGGGTGCCCAGTCAGGGCTGTTCCTGCAGGCACTGCTGGTCCTGCTCACCCTGAACCAGCTCCTCTGTGCTGTGCGCTGCCCGTTCCCACTCCCTGCCCCGCAGCAATGCTTGCCCAACGCTGCAGCCTCAGGGCTGGGATTGCAGCTCACCAAGGCACAGTGCACAGGTGCGGCCGGGCTGGGAGGCTCTGCTGCACAGAGAGACCTGTTGAGCCCAGTGGGAGGATGTGCCATCGCCTTCCTGGGACCCCAGAGTGGTACCTGGGCTTGTGCTAAGTGCTGCACTGAGTGACTGAATGACAGAAGATGCTCTGGGGTATCACGGCTGCTGCCTGGTGGGCACAACCAAGCATCCAGCTGCTGCCCTGAGCCTCTCGGCCCAAACCCTACCCTTAACCCTAACCCTAACCCTGAGCCCCCTAGCCCTAACCCTGACCTTA
>JAPSGF010000136.1:607577-622550 GCA_035772895.1 Perdix hodgsoniae
CTAACCCTAACCCTAACCCTAACCCTACCCTAACCCTAACCCTAACCATAACCCTAACCCTAACCCTAACCCTAACCCTAACCCTAACCCTAACCCTAACCCTACCCTAACCCTAACCCTAACCCTAACCATAACCATAACCCTAACCATAACCCTAACCATAACCATAACCATAACTCTGAGACCCCTGGCCCTAACTCCAACCCCAACTTTGACCCTAATCCAGACCCTGAACCCCCTGGCTCTAACCCTAACCCTGAGCCTTCTGGCCTTAACCCTGAGCCCCCAGCCCACACCGTACCCTCAGCCCACCCTCTCCCCACCCCACCTCAGGATGATACAATGGCCAAAGCTCCGTTTCCTGAAATCGCTACCAAATTCTGCAACCGAGCGGCTGGTCCCCAACATTGTGAAACATCCCAGACCTTCCCTGGCTGTTACGTGCACTGAAGCATCGCGTTGTGAAACGTGGACCTCCCTGGCAATGAAGGCTGGGCTGTGCCCCCCCCCCCCCCCCCCGCCCACAGCATCCCCTGGCACTGCTGCCCCATGGCTGCTTGTTAGGAGCTCGGTGGCCCCACTTTGGCCCTCATTTGGCATTGGAGATGGGGGCCGTGCTCAGCAGGTTGGACAGATCCCAGTCAAGCCAGCTGAATCAGCAGGGATGGGGGGGAGGGGGGCTGTCATAAAGCTGGAAAATCTTGTTTTGCTCTTCTCTGCTCCCAACCTGCCTGCGCCCGGCCGCTGCGGCACCTGGAGTCAATAATGCCACGAAGGGAGGACATGCATTAGAACAACAACATCAACAACAAGAAAAAAAAACAACAAAAATTCACCTTTCAGCCCCTCCCAACCCCTGGGGTAAAAATGGGGTGGGGAGAAACAGACCCAAAGAACTGCAGCCATGCAGGGCTGGGAGGCTGCCCACGCCGTGTGCCTTTCCTGGAGAGCTGCTTGCTGCAGTGCCTGTGTCACACAGAAATCGGCCCCATTTGCGTGGAGCAGTGGGATTTTGGGATGCTTCTGGCTGCAGTGTTTTGGGTATGGTGGAGAAGTGCCCTCGTAGAGGGGAATAAAACAGAGGGAAGATGCCCAAATGGGTGGACTTAGCAAGGATGGCCCTGATGGCCAAGGGATGCTGGCTATGGGGACAAGGCCACGTCCCTGCCACCCAGAGAACATTGCAGGAAAAGCCACAGAGACCCCTTTTAAGGAACTACCCCCAAGCCTTAAGCAACACACGGCGATGTCATGACGATGGACCGTAATGGGATGAAACAGAGGCATTTCACAAGCAGGGGCTGGGGCTGGCAGGCAGCCTATAAGAGATGCTGCGCTCCAGACCAGCTGCAGTTCAACCTGAGACGGTCATCGCTGCTTCTCCAACATGAGCAAGGCAAGTCAAAGGGTGGGCGTGGGGGGTTCTAAGGTCTCCATGCTCTTTTCCAGGTGCAGTTTGAGCCAGCAGAGGGGTGGGCACCTCCTCCTTGCCCTGTGAGCCTCCACACGTTCCAGCAGAGGATGGAGAATCGATGCAGATGGGCATGGAACCCATGGGGAGAGAGATGTGTACTGCTGCCTGCAGTGTGGGATGGCCACCGAGGGGCTCAGATCTCAGGCTCAGCACCGCACTGCCACAGAGGCGTTGTGGGAGCCTTTCCCCAGCTGCAGAAGGCTCATTCTGGGGAGAAAAATCAGCTCTTGGGCATTTTGTTTTGCTGCACAACCCAGAGCCAAGGCTGCAGCCTCCTCCAGCCTTCCTTGGTTTGCAGGTTACCCAAGCAAACAGCTCAAATTTAGCCTGAAAACAGAATGACTAAGAGCCAGGCTTGCATCCCCCCCCTGCCTGCGGGGAGCTGTGCTGATGTGCAGACACCTGCTGCAGTCCTGACCTCCTCTGTGCCTCTGCTTCCCAGGGCTGCCAGACCCAGGGGCCGCTCTCCGAGCTGGAGAAAGCCATAGATGTCATCATCGATGTCTTCCACCAGTTCTCGAGACGGGAGGGAGACAATGACACCCTGACCAAGAAGGAGCTGAAGCTCCTGATTGAGAAGCAGCTTGCCAACTACTTGAAGGTGAGCAGAGCTGGGGGAGGACTCCTTGTGCCCCAGGCTGGGAGGGAGTTGGGTTGGCTCCGCTGGTTTCTATCAGCCCAAGTGCCCTAGGGAGCAAATCCAGCCCAGCAGCCCCCTCCCAATGTGCTCCTGCCCCAGCTCTCCCCATCCAGCAGCATGAGATGCCATAAGGACAGATGAAGGACAGCCACCCTGGAGCAGCAGCTGGGATCTCCAGCAGCCCAGGAGGGTCTCAGCAAATCCGGGGGACCCTGGGGCTGTGACCAATGGCACTCTGCCTCTTCTCCTGCAGCACGTGAAGAATCAGGGCTCTATTGACCAAATCTTCAAGGATCTCGATGGCAACAAGGACCAGCAGCTGAGCTTTGGTGAAGTGATGCTCCTGATCATGAGGGTGACCGCCGCCACCCACGAGCACCTCCACTTCTGTGAGGACCAACAGCATCAGCACCAACACCAGCACCAGCACAACCACTAAGGAGGGCTGAGCTGAAGGCACCCACTCAGAGCTTTGAGCTCCTGCTTCCCCTTCCAACCCTCTGCCCCCCATCCCTCCCCAACCCTCTGCTCCTCCATCCCTCCAAGTTTGATGGTTTTGTTGCCAAATAAAGATTTGCCCTGAGGCTGTCTAAGCTTTCTTGTTTCTGCCTGTTATTTCTCACCTCGCCCTCCCCTTTGGCGTGGCTTCAAACCAGGAGGGTCAGATTTAGAGTCAGGCTGCAGGTTCCCAGAGGCAGTACGGGTTTCTGGGAGAGCATTGCTCATTGCAGAAGGTTTCACAGTGCCCCTTGCAGTGTCCTCTATGGGTCAGAGCAGACCACAGAATCTGCCTGGCCTCCTCTTTTCCAACTGAGAAAAATCTACTTTGGAAATGCTCTGCCTGTGACTTCAAAGTGGGCTGCGGTGGTGGGTGACAGAGATGGAGGAGAACCCTTCTTAGGACACTTCGGCTGCACAACCCCAGTGTTTGGCTCCCAACATCTCAGGTTTGCACGGAGGCAGATATGAATGGCTGCTTTCAGGGGGTTGGAAATGCCTGAGATGCCACCCTGCAGCTTCGTGCTGTGAATGCACAGAGCTACTGATTTGAAAGGCCGATTTGCAAATGCCTTTCGGAGGAATAAAAAGGAACAGTTGTGATTTCCTAAGGGTGAGTGGAAGCCCTGAAATCACCCCGCTTGGTGAGGAAACTTGCCACCAGCTTCCCCAAAGCAGCAGTAGCAGCAGCCCCGGGGTAACACAAGACTCTTCCAAGTTTGCTTCACTGCTGCTGGTCAGGTTGCTTCAGCTTCCTTTAGGGTTGATTTTGACATTTGAAACACGTCTAACACCTTCCTACAAGGTAATATCTAATGGGGTGAACATGGGATCTGCTCAGCTCTGCACACAGGGTTGAGTGTCCCAGCGGAGCTGCATCCAAAAACAGGCCTTGGATCCCAAGCTGGGTCACATCCCCCCCCTCCTGTAGCACCGTAGGGTCTCCATAGCAGATGGGGTCCCACATGCAGGGGGAGAGCAGAGCTGACTCCCTGCCACCTCCCTGCTGCGATGCCCCCTGAGCACAGCTGTGCCCAGGACGTGCCCACCCCAGGATGGAGCTGGCGTGGTTGCAGCAGTTGAGTTTTGCAGGAGCTCTCTGCCCTATTGACGCACTGACCGAAGGGCACAAACCCGGTTCTGGGGCAGCACGGGCTGTCCCTGCCCCTCCAGGATCCGGGCAGGAAGCAGCAACAGGATATTTGCCAACGCGGCGGGGCTGTGCGCTGCCCCGGGTGCAGGGTTGCTTCTGCGTCACCGCTGGGGCTGCGACAAGGGATGCAGAGAACAAAAGCCCTGCTGCTCTGAGCACAGCTGAGGCGATCACCGAGCCCCGCTATGACGGAGAGTTGCCCAGACGAATCCCACGGCTCCAGCAGTTCCCAGGCGCAGAGGAGACTCGCAGCCTCACGCTGCGCGATTGTGCCGAACCAGCTCCGAGGTCAGGGCAGCGCATGGCACAACGTCAGGGCCACGTTGTCCCTTCCAGGGATGGGGACAGCACCCGAGCCGCAAAGCTGCGGGAGCATCTCTGCAGCAATTCGCGGCAGGAGGACGCAGGGGGGCAGCTCCAGGTTTGTGCGTTCATCCCAGGTTGTCCTAAGGAAGGGTTCGGAAGAGGAGGATGAGGAGATTTGTGACAGAGCCCTGCTGCCACCTGCCGGCACCGGCCACCCCCACCCCTCCTAGGAAGAGAAAAAAGCAGCTGTAGCCTTCAGGGCTGGGCTTTATAACAGCCCCATTACGAGGAGATGGGACCCAGCTGGGGCAGAGCTGTGCTTCCCCCCACCTCCAGCTGGGACCTACCCAAGCATTCCCCCTAATCGGCCATCACGGAACCAGGGATCAGCAGATACTGGAGGGCACCTCTTGTTCCAATCCCCTCCTCCAACGTGGCCAACGGGAG
Source organism: Perdix hodgsoniae (assembly GCA_035772895.1). NCBI lineage: Eukaryota > Metazoa > Chordata > Aves > Galliformes > Phasianidae > Perdix > Perdix hodgsoniae. The sequence goes on from JAPSGF010000136.1 coordinate 612,096, forward strand.
CAGCTCCATGTCCAGATGGTTTTGGAGGTTGGCCCAAAGAAGAGACCCCACAACTCTTGTGGCACCTGCATGGCACAGGGCGCTGCCCAGCGCATCGCCGTTGCGCCCTATCCTGGCAGCACCAGGCAGAGCCAGGCTCTGCCCCCATGCACCTCCCTGCAGGGATTTATGACCGTAGGTGGGATCCCCTCATCCCCCCACCCCCCACCAAACAGCCCCAGCTCCATATTCACAGAACTCTTTTCCAACCTGAATGATTCCACCTTGCATTTGGTAACACCATTTCCGCCCGACACAAATGTCGAAATTAAAATCCTGAGCTGTCGCTTGAACACAACAATTTGCTGCTGTGGCAGTCAGCATTTCCAAGTCGTAATTCATTTCTGCTCCTGATGCAACCCCGCGTGTCCGGTGACACAACAACACGCTCCTTGACATTCCTAGATTACTGTCAGTTTACGGGAGGGCCATCAGTTTATGGGAAACAGTAAGAAGTGATCTGAGCAACCTGATCTAGCTGCATGTGTCCCCATTAATTAATGGAGCTGGATCAGGTGGCCTTTATAAGCTTCGTCCAACTGAAACGATTCTAAAAATATCCCCGTCTCCCCAAATCCTAATGAGGGAATTCCTTATGAATGGAGAGAATTAGGTGTCAAAGAAGAAGGGCTGAGATCATCAACGTATGGCTGACATATACTGAGTGCATTAATAACCCCCTTGGCATTGGGCAGCGGTGTCTCATGCTCAAAATAACCCTTTTGGAGGGCTATAAAACCCACTCAGCCCGATCCTCTCCACTCGTCGTCCCTTCCAGCCACTCCTCTTGTTGTTGTTGCAGAGGTAAGGCCACTTCTCCTTGTGCTCCTGCCCAGAAGGAAGCAGCACGCACAGAGGTGATGGAGTCCTAGAAGTGGGTGCAGGGCAGCAGGGATGGGGTGGCTGGGGATGTTTGCGCTGCTGACGGGAGCTCCGTGTGCTGCAGAGGGTGATGGGTGGGAAATGGGTTTGGGGAGGGGCTGGATGGGCTCCTCGTGTTGGCCTGGGGGTCTGCCTGTACTGGAATGGACAAAGAAAGTCCAGAGAGAGAGGCAGAGCTGAGGGGGGTATTTGGGATGGGTTGGGAAGATACAGAAAGAAAGAAAGAGTTCAATGGGGGGATAAAGAGCAATATTGAAGAGACGGGAGGGAGGGAGGGTGGGTGAGAAGTGCACCAGGGCCTCCTCTCACCAGAACCATCTCTTGCTCCTGGCAGCTTTGCTGACGCTCAGAAGAGATGGGTGCCAACAAGTCCTGCCACAGCCAGGAGTCCTCCTGCCACAGCTCCCAACCCTGCAACGACTTGGGATCCTCCTGCCATACCAGGAACCAGAACATCCCTGCCCCCGTGTACCCCAGCGCGACGCCGTGCCCTCCTGCACAGACCTACTGTGTGCCCACACAGTGCTGTCCCCCACCGGCGCAAACCTCCTACCCTCAGACCAGCAGCACAGCCTACAAGCTGCCACCACCGTGCTCCAAGTTCTAACAGAGGGATCCAGCCATGCCTGCAGCTCTGCAGCCCCTGGACACCTCCCTGCTCAATGCACCAACCTCACCCTCATTGCTCATCGGCTGTGATGCTTCTCCACGAGCCTTCAAAGCAGTCAGAGGGCAATGCAGTATTGGGGTGCAGCACATCTGGCTCATTATTTGGGTTCTTTCTGCCGTGCAATATACGATGCTTGCTGCCTACAGTTTCCTTCTTGCTTTGCTGCTCCCATCTTCAGCCAGGAAATAAAAGCTGATTTTTAATCATTCTGGAGCTGTTTAGTTGCTACTCTGTCCTATTCCATTTGTGGGTTTCGAGCTGTGTTTTAATCACAGGTGGACTCAGCCAAAGCGTGAGGAGCACCAAGGAGGAGTAAAAGGCAGAAAAATGCCCACAGCACTGCAGAGGGGCTGCAAGAACCGCACTGGATTAATTCTAGGTGAAAACTGAGTGTTTGCACTGCGCAAATGGCTTCAGGCACAGCTGCTGTGCTCAGGCAGCTCCAACAGCAGCACTGCTTTTCCAGCACAGAGGGTGAAGCAATGCACCACATCCACACAAAGCCCCACAGAAATCTGCTTCTCTTTCACCAGCATCCCTCCTATTGCACTGCTCAGGGTTTTCCCATTTGCAATAACAGGGCACCTTCCTGCTCCCCTGCAGCTCACCAGTCCTCTCCTGGCCATCCCCTGGGTTGCCCTCACCTCCTTTCCTATCAGCTGGTGCCCATCTGCATTGCTAATTGGGCTCTAATGATATGCAGTGACCTGGTGCATCTGGGTTGTTAGCATGAAGCTAAACGAATTCCATGGGAGGCAAAGCTCATGTTTTTGCAGATGGGAAGCTGGACTTGGGAAGAGCTTGCTTGGAGAAAGGGAACCAAGGAAAGGTGGTCCCCTTTATGATGGAAGGCCATGAGCCAAGCCTAGCAGCAGCACCCCAACAGAAATGGAGTGGGAATGCATGCTCAATGCCATCAGAAGTCAGACTGAATGTCAGTAACGACTTCTCCTATCCTCAGCATCCGTGGTGTCAGCGCAGAGCTCCCCATCCTGGCACTGGGCATCACTGTGCAAAGCTGAGCTCCATCCCTATGCACCCCCTGGGGGATTTATGGCTGTGAGTGTGGCCCCCGGAGCCCCCTCACCCCGCGGACCCCGCAGTTGGGCTGTGTGACCCCACGTGCTGATGCTGCTGAGGGCTCAGCGTGTTGTGTCTGCTATCAGCGCTGCCATCCTGGTGGGGTGAGTGACAGCGGGTCGGAGCAGCTCAACCCCAACCCTGGGGACGCACCGCCGCTCGGTGGCACCTTGGTGGCAGCAGATGCCAGGGAAGGAAGGGCGGAAGGGTTCGGTCTGAGTGATTCACAGCAAATTTCCGCCTCATTCCCAGGGCGGATGTGCGCTAATTGGGGTGGAGGGAAGAGCGCAGCGCTGGGGGAGCCGTTGGCACGCGCGGTCCTCCACAATCACATCCTGTGGTGCCCGGCCACCCCCCAGCAGATCCCACTTCGTGTCCAAAGCCATGATAGCAGCCCACCTCCTCACTCTGTCCCAGCACAGATCTTTTCCAGCAGCTCCCATGGACCACGCAAGGGCCACGAGCGCCACAGGCTGCTCTGCTTGGCACCCGGACCCACCGTGGCACAGAACCCGCAGCAACTTGCTGCCTCTCCCTTCATCCCACCAAGGCAAAATTTAGCTCCCCCACCGCTCTCTGCAGCTCATTAACAACCCACTTAATTGCAGAGGTGCCTCTCCTGGCGGTATCAACAGCCATTCGTGGGCGGCCTGGGCGGCCTCCACAGCCCCTCCTAGCCCAGACACGCCGAGCAGAGTGATGCACTGCATGATCTCACCTGGCTCCCCACCAGATCGATGGGTGCAATGGGAGCTGGCACAGCCTGCAGGGCAGGGAGGGCTCGGAGGGCCCCGTGCAGGTGTGCACACCAGGGGTCATTGGCTGCCCTCAGAACACGCAGGAATGAGGGCAGGCATCCTGTGCCTTGCTGCTCCCTGTGCATTGCTCTTCCCCCATGAGCCACCGAGTGACTTTGCCGTGGGAGGAAGCTCGAATTCAGACCTACGGCCTTGTTCAACTGGGCTGGCATCACTCAGGTGCTCCCTTGTTGTCATCACCCCCAAGGACAGGCATCTCCTTGGTGTTCCCTCACTGCCACCACCGCCAGGGGCAGGAATCACTTCAGTGTTTCCTCACTGTCACCTCTCCCAGGGTCAGGCATCACTCCAGCATCCCCTCACTGCCATTATTCCCAGGGTCAGGCATCACTCCAGCATCCCCCCACTCCCATCACCCCTGGATGCACTGGACCATCATGGATGCATCACCCCATCACGCACTGGACCACACAAAACCCATTTTTTTCCCCGCATAAAATTATCATCTAAACGACTTTTCTAAAGCTTTGGCCATTGCAAAAACTCACAGAGTCACCGGAGTCATAAAAGAAAGAACCCCCCCCGAGGACCACCAAATGGAGATGTCCAGCAACGAAGGAAACCTCCCAACAACTCTATTCTCCACGCAGATCCCAGCAGCCTCCCACCACCAGCAGAGCCCCGGGCAGCGCTCGCAGCCACAGCTCCATGCTGACCTACATTTTCGTTCCCAGGTAAACACCGTCGGCAGGCAGGAGGCCGAGGGAGGCTCCGTGGGAAGGGAGCGATGCAGAACAGGACAGACCGGGGGAAATCCTCAGCCTTTCCTCCCACCCTTCCCTGCCAGTTCGATCTGCTCCCGTCAGCTGGTGGACGCGGGTGAGAGGGTGAGTGTGTGCAGTTCCCTTTTGCACTTGAAATAATGTGGTTTCGTTGTTGTTGTTGGGTTTTTTTTTGGCTTTTTTGGGGGCATTTCGGTCCTCCCCTCAGGGATCAGGGCAGCAACCAAAGGCACAGCCTCGCTTCTCCCTGCAGCTGATTCCTTCCTCCCAGTGAGCGCTGGGGATCGATGTGGGGATGAGGCATTTGCAAATTTTAGCAGGGAATTTGAGAGTGAAGAAACAAACCAAATGAAGGTGGAAGTCCCATAGACAGCAAGGGTGGGGGCAGCCTGGCTTTCAGCATCCAGCAAGGGGAGGTTTCTCAACAACTAAATTTAGAGAGGCTGAAACGATCTTCCATTACTGGAAGGGAGAGGGCAGAACCACCTTGCTGTGTCCTGATGCTTTTCTCCCCTCCAGGACCAGCAGCATCACTCCGCCATGTCCAAGCTCATCAAAGCCATCACTGACATGATGGACGGCAGTGCCAGGAGGGGGAAGAAATCCGAGTCCTTCAGCAGGAGTGAGTTTAAGAAGCTGATCCAGCAGGAGTTTGCTCCTGTCAAGGTATCAACATGGGCAAGGTGCGGGGTGACATCTGGGGTTGGTTGATGAGGGCTCCTGCAGCACTCACTCCACATCCAGCTTTAGGGTGAGGAATCCCAAACTGCTGATTTTCCCAGCTAAACGCTGTTAATGTGACCACCCCTCGTCTTCCTCTGCCCTTGGGATGGGGGAGCACAGCCCTCACTTCACCCTGGGGGGGGGTCTGATGGTCTCCTGTCCCCCAGAGGTCCTCCACCAGCAAGTACCACTACATCGGCAGCCCGCTGGATTCAGACATGGAGCCCATGAACAAGAAGGAGAGGGGCTCCTCCAAAACCTGTGTGTACTGAGGGCTGCTCCAGGGGCACGGAGAGGAGGAGGTAAGGAGGGGCAGCAGGAGGGAGGTGCTCCCAGATGGCACCGCGTTGCCTTGATGTGCAGGGATCCATTTGTGACAGATCCATCTGGGGCAGTGTGTCTGTCCCCCACCCAATTTGACCTCTCGTGGTTTGCCCAACAAAACCTCCATCAGAGAAAATGGGACGGAGCTTTGCTCCCGCTGGGGGGGGGGGGGGGGGGGCTCCCAGCAACCTCATAAAGCCAAAAAAATGGCAGGGTGATGATTGGGCGCAAGCTCCACGCAAAGCATTGCATCTACCTGGGGTGGGCGCTGGATGGATGGGGTTTGGGGGGTGACAGCTCTAATGGGGTGCTCATGGGTGGCTGCCCCATGGAGTTTTCTCCCCACAGGATCCCTGATTTCCCCCGTGGGCGAAGCACAGCAGCAGTGGGCACAGTGTGATTGCACAGCGGGGGGGACTTGAGGACGTGCCCCACTCCACATATTACCTCCATGAGGAAAAGTTAACTCTGTCTCTCCTATTTCCTTTGTCGCAGCGCTCCGCAGGTATCTCTTTGGGATGCTTTGCAAACGGGGCTTTGAGATTTGGGGTGCTGGGGCCAGACTTGTAAATGTAACGGCGGAGCGGGGGCTGATGCATCAACCCTGTCCTCTGCCAGCTCCTGGGGCTTTAATGGGTAGAAAGTGAAAAATCACTACTCAGAAGGGTTGGAATGAGCCGTGCAATTAGTTGACTCAGACTGTCCAGTACTAACGAATAAAGAGAGGCAATTATTCAGGGAAAATTAAAGGTCTGTGGCTAGTAGCTCATCTCCAGGTGATTTGAAGTTGAGAGTGACATTCCTGCAGGTTTGAGGGGACCAGAGATGCCCCTCCGCACTACAGAGGAGGTTTCAGCCCCATCGGTGCAGCTTGGCCTGTGCCCCAGCTTGCTTTTCCATTGAAAAAAAGGGAATCCCTGCTTTCTTCTCTATTTTAATTTTAATTTTAATTTTAGGAAGGCTTTTGGTCTCTGCAATCACCTGCAGAGGGAGGCGTGCAGGATGGGGAGCGGGGCTGCCTTCCCCTCTGTGCTCAGCAGAGCTGTTACTCCCCATAGGGAAACAATGGTGAGGGAGGAGGGGTGGCACTGCAGAGGTTGATCAGGTCTGTAATGTTTATATCTTCATCTATGAGCTTTTGGAAACCCAGGGTTTGACATGCAGCTCCTGGTAAGGACTCTGCAATCACTTAAGCGCAAGGATGAATGTTTTCTGCAGTAAGATATTCCTCCAAGCCAACACGAGCAGGATTTGGTCCTTCAGCTGTTACTGTGCCCACAGTGTAAATATCGCAAAGGGTTTTTTTTGGTTGATTTTTTGTCCTTTGTTTTTCTTTTCATAAATGTTTGTAACACCTTAAAGAAAGGCAATAAAAGAGGTACAAGAGGAAGCTGTCTGCTTGCCCCGAGCCCCAACAGCCAGCAGCTCAGTGCTGCAGTGCAAACACTACGGAGGTGGGGCAGCCCAACGGGGATGGGGCAGGAGCACAAAGCCCTGTAGGGTCTGGGGTTGGCGAGAAACCGTGGGTGCATGGCAATCAGTGGGACGTGGAGAGGTTTTTGGGTTTTCTCCATCACTTGGGGAGGAGAGCAGAGCTAAGAGAGCCCAGGGGTGATCCACATCGGCTGCAGCCAGAGTGTCACAAGGGCTGAAGGAGAGAAAGGCAGCCCGTGCATGGCGTGAACACAGATGGGAAATGAGGATGGGGAGCTTAAGGAGACACAGAGACAGGAGAGCTCTGGGACACATCGTGCTTTATTGTGCTGCTGGCACCCAGGCTGAGCGCAGCTTCATGGAGCAGCAGTGGGGGAGCAGCAGTGGTGTCCCTCAGCGTGGGGGCGCACGGAGGGTGGGGTGCCCTGGGGAGTCAGAGCTCTGTGGGTGCTCCATCACTTCATCTTCTGCGAGGGCAGCTGGTGGACCTGCTGCTGCTGCTGCTGCTGCTGGTGGTAGTGGTATTGGACCTGAGGCTTCCCGTGGCAGCTGGAGCCGCCAGAGCTGTGACAGCCACCGCTGCCACCGGAGCTGTGACAGCCACCGCCACCACCGGAGCTGTGACAGCCACCGCCACCACCGGAACTGTGACATCCACCGCTGCTACCAGAGCTGTGACAGCCACCGCTGCCACCACCAGAGCTGTGACAGCCGCCACCGGAGCTGTGACAGCCGCTGCTCTGCCGGGTGTAGCGCTCCTGTGAGTGGCACTGGTCCTTGTCCTGACGGGAACACATGGCTGAGTGCTGGGTGTCCTATGGAGAGAGGGGCTGTCAGGGGCTGCCGGGTGCCCCACCACCCCACAGCTCCCCGTTCGCAGCCCAACCCAACGCTGCCCAGGGTCTCAGGATCCCTCTGGGGGGCTCTGGGTCCATTGCAGTGCCCCACACCCACCCCTGGAGGATCAGCTGGATGCCACCTCCTCCCTTTCACTCTGCCATCCCAGATCATCCAATGCTTGCCTTCAACCTATGCTCCATGTCATCCCCAGAAAAGCTAAACTCATGCTGCTAGACTTACCCAAGCTTGAGAAGAAGGCAAGAGGAGGGAATGACGATCTCCAGGACAGGGGCAGTTTTATAGAGGTCCCAGATCCCTCTGCCCGGAAATGAGACAGATCTCTGTCACCGCCATCTATTAATTTCATACCCAATCCTCATCAAACCGCCCTCTGTTTACATCTCTTGCCTGACTCATTGGAGATTGGTATCACTCCTTTTTTTATCTGTTTCCTGTGCCACATAAGTATCTAATTGGCAGCCTCACCTGTTCCTAATAGGGAAACCTGTGGGTGCCAGGGTTTCCAAAGGCTCATCTGTTTGGGGTTTGTTTTGTAAATCAAATCTAGGCATAATTATAGCCCCGTCCCATGAGGCTCCACTCTCAGAGTCTAATCCCTGCTATTGAGGCAGCCCTGGATAAATCCAGAACTAATCCAGGCACAAAGGAGTGTGGAGTTGCTCACTCTTCTCCATTGGGAATCTTGAGCTCCACTGGGTGCTTGATCTGAACAAAGCTGCTTCACAGAACTGTGGGGTGGTTTGGGTTGGAAGGGCCCCTCAATAACCACGCAGCCCAATGCTGTGCTGTGGGTGCACCCCCTGGCCAGGCTGATCAAAGCCTCATCCCACCAGGCTTTGGGCCCATCCAATGACAGGGACATCCATGAGCATCCTGGTCCAGGATTTCACCACCTCATGGTGAAAAATGGTGAAAAACCTTATTCCTTCTTTATGACCTCCTGGGATTCCTCTGGAGAGGTGTCCTAGGAGTTTATCAGTGGTCTTCTAGCTTCTCTCCAGGAGATACAGGGTGTGAGTTTCCCCCAAAGGCACTGAGCTGCCAGAAGGCACTCTTGGTGTTGGCTGGAAGCCTTGCTGCCACCACAGCTGTACATCAGGTGTCTCAAAACAAAGCCCCCAACTCCTATCTGAGAAAGACCCACTGTTCCCATCACCTTCACCATAAGGATGGGAAAGACTGATAGATTTAGAGGTGGGAGGGGAGACCTGGACCATCTGAGCTGGAAGCTGGTGTCTTCCCCAGAAAGGCTTCAGCTGTTCTTATGTCATGGCACTGGGCACTGTTAGTGCTGCTGAGCCTTGGCCCCTTTCTGGAAGCTGCTGGGTGGTTCCTGCCCACGCTGGGCAGATGCCCACTGGTGGGTGGGAGCTGCTGGGTGCCGTGTTCCACACGTGGCCCTGCCTGAGCTGGGTGGGACGAGGGGTGAAGTGATGGTCAATAGGGCGTGAGTGGCTTTGCCTCCGATGGGTGATGTCCATCCCAGCGGCTCCTGGAGCTGCCCCTTATCTGAGGGGTCAGTGGATGGGAGGGTGGCAGAGCTCAGAGTGTGAAATGTGGGTGGCGGATTCTTCCTTCGCTTCTCACCAAATACATACGAATTCGAACTGCTGGCAGAGCTTGTGAGGAGCAATTAGCAGCGAGCTGGGCGGGCACCGCTGGGAGCTGCGGGCAGATCCATGCAGCTGTCAGCACTGAAGGCCTCCTGTGCATCCCTCCCACCACCCCAAGTGATGCCCCGCGACTGTAGCCTGAGAACAAATGCATTTCTGCGCATTTCTTTGCATTGCTTGAGCCTTGTGCAACCTGTTTTTGTCTTTTCTAGAGGGTGTTAATGGCAGGCTCATCTTGTCCAGGTCAGGGGTGATGTACCGTGCGGGAGAGTTTATTGCTTTTTGGGTGGTGATGTCATTCATGCAGTGAGAAAGGACACACAAAGGCGTTCAGTGTAACCATGCACAAGGTTTCATAACAGCTTGTGTTTTCCTCGCAGTCGTTGGCCTCTCCCACCTGTCAGTTCAGCTTTTAGGTAAGAGCAGAAACGACAGCAATGTGGAAGCAAAGAAGCCTCTGTCCTTTTTTTATTATTGTGATTATAGGAAAAGGGCAACATTAAAATCAACCAAAACATCCAAGAGGTAAAGGGAAAGGAATGTCAGAACATATGGCTAGCAAACTTATGGGGTTTTCTTGAGATTTTGAGGCATTGCTGCTGGTCCTGGACACAAGGAACAGGCTGCGGGTTATGGCTGCACTCCAGCTCCTTCTCAGCCTTTCACAGGGCTCTGAGACCTCTGGGTGGGCTGCTTCCAGTCTCGGTTCCAACTTCCAGCTCCCAGGCCCAGTCGCATCTCCCAGTTCCCAGTCCCATCTCCCAGCTTCTAGTCCCAGCTATGGAATCCCTTTCCTGGTGTCTCCCTGCCTTTCCAGCAGCACTGCCGCATTCCATGTGCGCAGAGAAACGCATCCCCCTGTTAAGACATGACACTGCCAACTCCATAGACCCAACGTTCCACCAAAACCCAGTTGCATCCCTTGTGTATGAATGAGAAAATGGAGATGGGGAGCTTAAGGAGACACAGAGACAGGAGAGCTCTGGGACACATCGTGCTTTATTGTGCTGCTGGCACCCAGGCTGAGCGCAGCTTCATGGGGCAGCAATGGGGGAGCAGCAGTGGTGTCCCTCAGTGTGGGGGTGCACAGAGGGGTCTCAGCAGGGTGGGGTGCCCTGGGGAGTCAGAGCTCTGTGGGTGCTCCATCACTTCATCTTCTGAGAGGGCAGCTGGTGGACCTGCTGCTGCTGCTGCTGCTGCTGCTGGTAGTGGTATTGGACCTGAGGCTTCCCGTGGCAGCTGGAGCCGCCGGAGCTGTGACAGCCACCGCTGCCACCGGAGCTGTGACA
>JAPSGF010000136.1:622560-661701 GCA_035772895.1 Perdix hodgsoniae
GAGCTGTGACAGCCGCCACCGGAGCTGTGACAGCCGCTGCTCTGCCGGGTGTAGCGCTCCTGTGAGTGGCACTGGTCCTTGTCCTGACGGGAGCACATGGCTGAGTGCTGGGTGTCCTATGGAGAGAGGGGCTGTCAGGACATCCTGCTTCTGCCTTCCCACGGAAAAGGAATCTGGAAGTTACATTTATGCGCTCCTCCCAGCTCCCACAGCCTTTAAACCTCAGAACTGCAGAGCCATACAACACCAGGGTTGGAAAAGACCTTCACGACCCTCAGGACCATCAGCCTGCCCTCCTGAGTGTGGTCACTGAGACTCTGTTAGCACATCGCCAATCTGCAGAGCAACTCCCATTGCCTTTCCCCTTCTCCGCACTCTACTCTCCTGCAGCACCCCCCTTCCCAACCCTGTGCTCCCTCCTCACCCCATCTCCCCATCAGGAGCACCCACAGGGCAGCCCAGGGATGCTGCAGGGGTCAGCCTTCTCCCAGCCCTTCCACCTCTGTAGAGGTTTGGGTTCTGCCCTGAGCTCTGCAGCACCGCTGCTCTTACCGCGCTTCTCTGCAGTGAAGGGATGCGGAGACGATGAGGCTCTCTGGGACCACAGTGCTTTTATACCTTTTACCCACTCCGGAAGTGGAACACCTCCCCATTGCAGAACTCTATCTGCTTATTTCATTCATCAAAGTCTTCTTTTTTTTTTTCTTGCCTCCCCACTCTTTGGGTTGCTGCATGACTCACCGTGGCTGCGCTGGGTATCGCCTCTCCGCGTTGATTCGTTCCTGTGCTGCAGAGATGTTTAATTGCCAACCCTCCCCGTGCTGAGCCCCACTGGGGAGTGTGGGTGGCCCTGATTTCCACAAGGTGTTTTGGTGTTCACTGCAGCCGGGGAACACTCTGCCTTTAGTAGGAGAATAATCACAGAATCATTGCACACAGCTTTGGAAAGGTCTTCAGGTGCTCTCCATCCTCATAAACTCATGATTGTGAGCACCAACAGTGCCTTCTGTACTGCAGACAGCTCTGCCCAAAGAGAGGTTTGAGTACAACCACTGTCAGCTGCTTTCTGCCAAAGTCAGCCAAAATGAGACACAACTGGGCAGAAAAAGAGAAAGGGCAGCTCCTATGGAGCTTTGTGTGGTCAAAAAGTTCTCTGCTGCTGTGAGAAGGATGAAAACAGGAATTAGGAATCCAGTTTGGTTCCTATTTTTGGAAGGTGATTCAGTTTGGTTGACTTTTGGCCCGTGGCTGATGGTGGGGTTGTGGTGGTGGTGGCTGTTGAAGGCCGTGAGTGGAGCACCCATGGGTGCTGCCCCCGGGACTTTCCCTAAACCTGTAGCAACATCATTTCTGGAGCTCTTTTACTCCGCTCCCCAATTATCCTGTAATTTGGCAACAAACCCAAGGGTTGTTCAGACAGATGCATGGACCCACAGGAGCCTCGAGGCCAGGCATCAGGGCAAATTGCAAGCAATGATCTGAGATACTCCGTGCACCTTCCCTACACCTCTGCTGGGTGCTGGGGCTGTGCCTCACATCACAGGTCCCATGTTGTCCTTTCTGTAGCTATTCTCAGGAGACATTTTAGTTATTACACAGGCAGCAGATGCAAGACAAAAAGCAATATTGCAAAAACAAACAGCAGGAATAAGGAACTGTTCAGGTTTTTCTGATATAAAAGTGCTTGGAAAGCACGGGTGCGCTAGCAATGTCATAGTTCTTCATGGAAGTTCCCCTCCAGCTTAATGCCAGCTCCTGTAAGGGGGACCTGGTGCCCAAACCTTTGGTTTCGAGATCCTGAGTAGTTCCCAGTACCAGAAAACCTCTGACACATTCACTGCTGCTGGAACGTGGAGCGTTTTTAGAAAGGTGGAGGGCAGGGCTGCGTTCATGAATGAGGCATGCAACCCAAATGCTTCTTTTGTAATGTTTAATTGCTATTACGAGCTAAAACAGTGTCAGGGCAAACTGTACTCAGGTTGGATCCCTTCTTTTATATTTGTATTCTGTTCTCTCATCAGAAGCAGAAATACAATAAATATTCTCTGTAAAAAAAAATGAAAATATGCATTCAATGCAATGTGTTGCTGTGGGCATTGTGCTGTGCTCAGCTCCTCCCATCTCTGTCAATCTGATGCTGCTGGGAGTCAGCAGCCCTGAGCACCTCCAGGTTATGTGCACGTCCACCTCATGGGAACAAGGCTGCAGTTGGGCTGAAGGCAGAGCTGGAATCAGTGGCTCTTCCAACCAACGTCGCATCCCCACACCAATGGTGGATGCCCGTGAGCGTCGTGACACACTTGGGAGTCATCTTATCAGGGCAACAACCATTTATGTCACAAACGGCAATAGCAGACCCATAAATTACACAATTTGGTTTAATTACCTGTTGAGAATGAATTTATCAGTTCATCTCGTACCTCCGGCATCGTGCAACACCCCTGGGCCAGTCCAGGGCTCTCCAAGCACTGCTCGGAGGGGTTCTGGAGAGGCTGCCCAGGGGTTTGGCACTGGGAGGAGGTATTTCAACCCCCATCGTGGCCCTAGAGGAGTGCTGTGGCCGCAGAGTGGGTCCCAAAGGCTTGATTGTCACAGCCAATGGGGTCTCAGTGGGAGATGGCAGTGCCCACCCCTCAGCTCTGTGCTAACGGGGCCCTTTGGTGCCGTGATGTGAAAGAAAAGTCACGAATGCAAAAGTCTGATGTGCTGCAAATTGTTATGGCTCATTTATTGTCAAAGATGGATAGAGGAAACACCGTGCCAGCGTGAACACGTGCAGTGCATTTCTGGTGTCCACAGATAAACACATCAGAGATTCAAGACTGGCTAGGGATGGGGAAGGAAGAGAAATTATGTTCTATGAGTGCTGGGAGACATGCAAGGATTCTCAAACTTGTGCAGAACAGCAGGTAATGTCCTGGTCACTTCATATTTGAGGATACTTGATAAATTTGCTGCTGGCAATCTTGTGGCTTTCCATGGCAGGATCCCCCGCTGCTCCCATGGCATCCAGATCCACTGCTCTCATGGCATCCAGACCCACCTCTGCTGCCATGGCATCCAGATCCACTGCTCCTATGGCATCCAAACCCACCACTGCTGCTATGGCACCTGGATCCACTGCTCCCATGGCACCCGGAGCCCCCGCTGCCCCCTCCACACCCCTCACTGCTGTGGCACGAGGACAGCTCCTGTCGGTGACACTGGTCCTTGTCCTGGCGGGAGCACATCTTTGCAGACCTGCAGGAAAGACCATCACCTTTGAGTCTTGCAAAGGCAGGATTATGCATCAAGAACAGATGCTCTTTCTAGGCCTGTTTCTTGGAATGTGGATTAAAATCAGCAGTGCTCATGACCCTCCATGCCCTCCTTTGAACAAATCTTTCACCTCAGTGCTTAGCAAAGACAGAAGGCAGATGTTAAAGCACTCAGGGATGAGTGGTGGCCAGACAGGATCTAGATCTTGACTGGAAGAATCTCACCATCAGCAGTTTGAAGCCGTAAATTCTGAGTTTTCCTCAATTCCCTCTATTATTTCCATACAGGGGAAGATAAGGAAGCCACAAGGAATAAGCAAATGCATCCAGAGAGAAAGTGGGGGCGAGAAGGCCAAGAATTTGAGATAGGGACAAAGCTGGAGAACGCGTAAAGCACAGCACTGTGAGGAGCCAGACTTACTCTGTTCAGTGGGAGCACAAGAGGAGATGTGAAGATGAGAGAATGAGGAGAAATGGTTATGAGGTCTTTTATAGGGAGCTGGAGTTTTTCCTCCGGAAACAAGGCAAGCTCCAGCAGGGGAGACTCAGTGGTTCACCACCGTGGGTGCTTTGCTAATTGGAGTTTTTCTTCTCTTGTTTTGACTCACGGTGTCACGAATGGATCAATATCCTGTCTTTGGGATCACCATTCCTTGTGTTACTCCATAAAAATGCTAATTGCCCTCCACGCCTACTGTTCTTGTGCAGGGATGGGAGGTTCTGGATGGGCTTGCTGCATTCCCCTGAAGTATCCGCCTAACGTGAAGCTGCCATGAGCCCAAGCTAGAAATGCGAACACGTAAGAATGAGGGAAATGGGGTGGGATGTTGGATGTGGGATCCTCTGGGCTGCCAAGGAATTCAGTGAATAAAAGGGGCCTGAAATCAGCAGAGAACTACATGGTGATGTGTCGGAAAAAATGAGTGTGTTTCAGCAGCCTAAGAAAAAATTATGTAGGTTGTGAGTGGGCGAAGGAGGCAAAGGGAATTAGGAATGCAGGTATGAGCACACGATGGGAGGTGAGTACAGAGATGTCCTGTGAATGAGAACATCCTGCAGTGACCCTGGGGCAGCTGGGCCAGCCCTGGTGGGTTATGAAAGGAATGGAGAGGCCTACGGGGTCAAAACCCAGCCCTGAGGTTTGGGGATTTGGGGTGGGAGGCTTTGAGGCAAACTCCCACTGGACACAGTTGGAGTGATGGGAATGGGGCATGCAGGCAATAGGACCTCAAATGGGGCATGGGTGTAGGATCAGAGAAATGTATTTCTGAGTAAAACGGTGAAGAAGCACTAAAAGGAGTGCTGTGATATTGTTAACTCAGTCCTTCCGAACTGAAGGAGAGCCTTTAACCTAAACAAAGGGAACTGAAAGTCCTATAGGAGACGGAGAGCATCCAGACAGGAGGGTCAGACATCCACCCCATCCCTGCAATGTTCGTTCCCAGTATCGATGCTGGTCCCTTTTTTTTTCACTTTTAACTGAACTAAAAAGAGAGAAGGAATGTATTGTGCCATTTCTGGGCTCTTCCCTCTGTCCTCCATCCCCACCTGTAATGGGGATCCTTGTCACTGCCCATTTGGGGCTCTGCTTTGGGGGGGAAAGTGCCTTTCTGCCTACAGAGAGCACCAGGCCTGATCCCAACCAGGACTCTAGAGGCCACTGTGATATTAATAATAGCACAGACTGAACTGAAATGAAACAGAGCTTGGGAGATTCATCACTGACCCACGGAGCTGAATCACCAAATTGCAAAGACCCACGAGCAGATCGGAAGCTGTCTGGAGATATTTCACAAACAGCAGAAGAATGAGGATTCTTGTGAAACTGGTATTCACAACGGGGCACTAATTACACCCCATATCACCCAGATGGTGACAAACATGTTTATCGCTTCTCTTGACGATAGAGCAGAGCAGGGAGGATGCTCACACGTTGGAGACCCATTGTCCTGACCCTATGGTGGGTGCCTTTGACCCACACGAGTATCATGTCTGCAGTACCTGGGTTTTGGGAGAGGCTTCCCTGAGTCCCTTCGTGTTATCAAGAGGTTGTTTCCATGCATAATTTATTGCTTTATTTATTTTTTATTTTTTTAATGAAATAAATTGCAATTGTCTTAATACAAGTCTCAGAAGCTGGGTTTGGATCATGGATTCTGAGTGGTTTCTATGTGGCCGCGATCCTTCTGTATTTCAGTAATTGGTGTTCGGGTGATGAAGGTGACAAGTGAAGTACAGAACAAGTGTGGAACTTTGGGACAATCTGTGGGAAACCTCCAGATTTTTGGCTCGGAGGGAGCAATCCCCCAGCCTTCCTTATCCCTTCCCAGCAGTTCCAGAGGGATGCAGAGGTGGATTTGGATGCTGTGGCTGCAGTCCTTGGAGCAGTGCTTGTTTTGTTCTCTGTAAGGTGTCGCAGCATCACCTTCACACGAGAAAGAGCTCAGTGAGGAAGGCTGCATGTTAAGAGCCCCATGTGTGCATACATAAAAACTCCAGCCCAGGAAGGGGCACCTCTATTAACTTCTTTTCCTCTCCTTGTCGTGCTGCAGGGAAATCTCCACCATTACTGCTGCTGGGAAGCTGATTCTGTGATGTATCACATCCTGCAAGCTGGGGCAGGCAGGAGGCCGGGGCTGGGGACCATGGCGGATGGAGGCTTTGGGTTGGGTGAGGTGCAAGGATCCACCTGGAACCACCAGGAGTCCCCTGAGATCCACCTGGAGCCACCTGGAGTTCTCTAGGAGCCACTTGGAGCCATCTGGAGTCCCCTGGGAGCTGCTTGGAGCCACCTGGAATACCCTAGGAGCCACCTGGAGCTGTGAGTCACTGACACATCCCTGCTGTGTTATAAGGATCCTCCCGGAGAGCTCCTCCTCACCCCACCAGCCCTGACTCTACTGGGACCTCAGCGCCTTCTGCCCTGCTACAGAGATCCAGCTCCCACTCAGTGTCAGCCACTGCTATAATTCTTTGACTTGTGTTCCTGGCCAGGTGGTCCCCATTCCTCCCCCAGGACAAAGGCTCCATCTCCTTCAGCATCCCCTCTGGCTCTGCCTTTGCTCCCCATTCCTTTCCTGGTCTTTTCCCCAGGGCTGATTTTGGAGGTTTGGTGATGTAAATCAAACCGTACCCACTGCTCTCTCAAGGAATTAAATGATGTGTCAGTAAGAACTTTTCATTTTTACCTTTCTGATGCAGTCTATGTGGGTTTTTTAATATTAGTATATTAGTATTTAATTGCTGGGTTGCACCGAGTCATGACAAAAGCTGTTGGCTCCCTCTCAGCAGGAAGCAGCACCTTAGGAAAACTTGGCACCGGGTGGGACTGACCAGGAATCTCCAAGCCAGGGAGAGTAGGGATGCTGCAGACTTCAGCTCCCACCACAAGAAGGGACAGAAGCAATTTAAAGAGACAGAGAGATGATTCAAAGAGTAGAAAACATTGATACGAGGTGGTCATGAGCTGTATTTTTTATTGTCTCTGTACCTGCCATGAAAGAACGAAGGGAGGTGAATCAATCACAGCACGAGGGTATTGCAGTGTTACATGACTCACAAAGACAAGGAAGAACACTTGGCATTGCACGGTGAGACAGTGGGTTACATCTTCAAATCACATCACGAGCAACATGTCAGGAGATCCCCAAGGACATGTGGAACACCAGGACAACACTATGAGAAATTTCTCACTCATCCCCGCTCTTCTCATCCCTTACTTTATCTTCCGGGCTGGCACCTTGCAGACCTGCTGCTGCTGTTGGCGGGGGATGCACTTGGCTGTGGCTACTTGCTGCACGGGGGCTGGCATGGGGCAGCACTGTGGGATGCACTGCACGGGCTCACTGCATTGTGGCTGCTGAACTGAACTGTGGCATCCTCCTCCCGAGGAACCCTGGCACCGTTCGGAGCACACTGACCTCCCATAGCCCTGGCATCCTCCAGTTGACTCATAGCTGTAGGTGGGCCTCCTGACACAGCTCGAGCTACCACCTCCATGGCACGAACCCGAGGACCCCTGGCACCTCTCAGAGCACACTGATCGCCCATAGCCTTGGCATCCTCCAGTTGACCCATAGCTGTAGGTGGGCCTCCTGACACAGCTGGATCCACCACCTCCATGGCACGAACCCGAGGACCCCTGGCACCTCTCGGAGCACACCGACCTCCCATAGCCCTGACATCCCCCTGTTGACCCATAGCTGTAGGTGGGTCTCCTGGCACAGCTGGACCCTCCACCTCCGTGGCACGACTCAGCTGTGGTGTAGCCTTGGCACCGCTCAGAGCAGACCGGCTGCCGGTAGCCGTAGTGCCGGTAGTTGTGCCCTCTCATTCCCTCCACGCCTTCGCCGTCGCACCGCGAGGAGCAGCAGTTGTTGTAGCCGTAACGGAACGGTGTGCGCCGGGTGTCCAGCCAGGACCCAGCAGGGTCATACCAGGTGGAGTTCAGGTTGAAGTAGGACTCTCTTCCAGAGGAGTAGATCATCTTGGAGTTGCAGGGAAAAACCTGGAAAACGCAGATAGGTCTTCATTTCCACATCCTTTCTTTTTATTTAGCTTCCCATGCGTAGCCCAGCCCTGCTTGTCATCATGACCAGATCTGAAAGACATTCTCGCTATCACCCAATATTTCCAAACCCTCTTTCTGACCTTGCACTGATTTTTTATCTCCCAGCACAGAAGCAGCCATGGAACTGCTGAAAATGCCATACCCACGTTCCCCAGTAGCTTCCCCTCTGCTTAGCCCCTGGTAAAGTGCAGTCCAAAGGAAGGCTCTCATGTCCCCACTGCATGACCTCCTGCATCCCAACCACCTCAAACCCATCCCAGCTTCTCTGAGCTGCCTTACCCAAGTGATGAGGGAAGGCAGACGCAGGCTAGGGTGAGCAGATTGTGAGAGGCAAGGGGACGGAGCCCTTTTATAGGGTTACAGATCTTCTCCCTGTAAATGAAACACACTGCAGGAACGAGGATTAAATTATTTATTGACTAAACATCCCTTCCATTTGGATGCTGTTCCCAGGACTTGGCGTGTTCTGCTTGACTCATGATTCTTGATAAGTATCTCTTAATTATACAACAGTTACTGAGAAGTGCACATAAAGGAACTGCAGCGCTCAAGCTCATATGGGCTCTATGAGGCAGGTAATAACGCACTTATTGCCTAGCTGAGAGGACCAAGACACTGAGTGGAGGCTGATGGGTGACCAGTGAGTCAGGAGCCCTCATGCGCACAGCGTTTTTGCCCTGGCATTCCCTCTACTCCCCATAGGGGCACCTCCAAGGTGCCTGAAGCACAAACAGGGATTGGGAACAGCACCGAGTCACTGAGAGCAAACCATGCTGATGGGTTCAGTGATGAAGGGACTGATTTTGTGGATGGGGAGTGCAGTATAGAGCCCCTTCCATTTCTTCCTGGCTCTGCGGCGCCCTCGGTAATCCCAGCTCTGGGCAGAGGTTCCCATAGAGCTGTGATGGGAGGAGGTTGGGAAAAATGAATGGACTCAGGGAGGGATTTTGGAAGTTAAAATTCCAGTGGAATTGTGTTTTCCTTGGCGATAAAAATCAATCATGGTGGTTTTCTGGCTAAAGTAAATGTGTTTTTTTTTCCCCCCTGTTTTTCCTTGGATTACTAGGGACACTTGGGGCTGTGACTGGGGGCAATACAAAGAAAGAACACTGTGTGTATGAATGCATGCAGGGAAAGGTTTGCTGGCAAAGCAGCACATCAGCAGTGGGGGAAGAGCTGGACTGTGCTTCCTGCACTGAGTGAAAGCATTCCTGGCATGCACAGACACACCTCACGTGCTGGGACACATGCCTAATTATCATGATTAACATTTCCATGATGGATGGCGTCCCGGTGTGATGTTACTGCCTGGTTAATGGGGTGGCAGCACACGGGGAGCAAACAGCTGGTACCAGGGTCACTCAGTGGTGGGTTGTGTGATGGACCATGGGGAAGTCCATCCACTGCCCATCTGGTGGGTACCACCATGCAGGGGAGTACACAGCACACAGCTGCAGCTCAGCCCAATGAAACGGCCATAGCTGGGGCTGAGGTCCTCGTGTGTGAACTCAGATTCTGTTTTCTGCTTAGCAGATTTCCTTACGAGAACTGTAATGACTTTTAATATCTGCTTGTTGTAATGTTGGGGGTAAAAGAAGATGGGACCAAGTGTCAATGGAGTTTCATCAACTTTATTATTGATTACACAGAGAAAGTCAACTTGCAGGAGTCCCCACTGCTCCTGCCCTCACAGTGTGCCTTTTTCCAACCCATTGCCATCCCTTGTTTGGAACAGCCCTGAGATTATGATGCACTGAAGCTGTGAGAGAAGGAGCACTAGTTATCAGCTGCCTGCACCTCCTGGTGTTCATCCATCACCTGGATGCTTGTCTTCCCCACTGGGGCTGGGGTGATTGAGGTCTGTTCTTTGGTGGGGAAAACCCTTGGGAATTTCATAGCTTTGTGGAATGGTTTGGGTTGGAAGGGGCCTTAAAGATTAACTGGTCCAACCCCCTGCCATGGGCAGAATACCTCCCACCAGGTCGGGCTGCCCAGGGTTCCATCCAGCCTGGCCCTGAGCACCTCCAGCGATGGGGCATCCACCTCTTCCCTGGGCAGCTGAGCCCGGAACTGGATTTAGAGTGTTGGTGCCATCATAAAGCAGGGGACCACAGTCCCTGAAGTGCCCAAAGTGTGCAGAGCAGCAGCCAGAAAGCAGAGGTGGCAGCACCAGCAGCTTGGGCAAAAAGCAGAGCACCTCCATGCTGAGCTTGGGGGCGGCAGTGTGGGGTAACGTGTTGGCATGCGACCCCTCCTCATTTCTTATGCTGGAAGGGTGGCAAGATCTGCACTTGCTTGCACTGGTGCTGGCCAGGATGCTGGGTCAGGGGCACAGTGGTGGGGCAGCAGTGCTGGACAGGAGGATGGTAATGCTGGACAGATGGACGGCAGTGCTGGACTGGCGGACGGCAGTAGGGGATGCAGGGACAGCGGTGCTGCAAGGGTTGGGGACGCAGCGTGATGGGTTCCTCGGAGTGACACTGCTCCACTCTCCTGCGGGGCTTACAGCAGCCCTGCTCCTCGCTCTGCAGCGGTGGTCGGTACTGCTGCAGAGGCCGGCGGTGGATTTTCACTGGTGGGCAAACGGGCTGCACTGGGCTCACCTCCACCCGACGCCGGGGTTTACCACAATCCCAGCTGTGCTGTGCCGGCCAGCAGCCGTGGGGTGGGCAGGGCTCTATGGGTTGGCAGCCCTGAGGCACGCTCTGGCAGGACCCCTCGATGTCGTGGCTGAGGCTGCTACGATCGTGGCATGGGGACAGATCTGGGATGCTCACCGGGCTGTCTTGGCAACCGCAGGATGCGTCATCGTGGCACGCATCAAAGTCATCTTCACCCTTACGGTACTGCATCGTGCAGCAGAGATGGCCAAGCCCTCGGGGATAAACAGGCTGGGAAAAAGAAAACAATGGACTTCTGCATTTTGGCGCTGTTTCTAGGCAAAAATTAGGAATCTGAGACAGAAGAAGGAATCCAACTCACCCTGTGACCGCTGGCAGGTGGCTGAGCAGTGTCCGAGTCTTGAGGACCGCACCGGAGCCAAAAGCTTTTATATGCAGCTGTGCTCTCCTGGCAATGAGACATGCCATGGGAATTAATAGCTGAGCACTGAGTGCCACTTCTGCACGTATTTTTTTTTCTTTTTCTTTTTTTTTTTCTGGCACTTACTATTGGGTTAATCAGCTGCAATTAGCATCTCCCTTGCTGTAATGTCAGCGTAGCTCTTTGCATATGCATTGGCCATTATCTAATTAGCTCTCCCATCGGTCACGCTCAAATAGGCTGTTACCTAATGTACGTCAGATGGGATGTGGGATAAGGATACCTGGAATGCCGTGATGCTTACTGAGGTTCCCAGAAAGTCTCGTGGCAGTGGGAAACCCATCAGTGGGAATGGGGGTCCTACCTCCCACACCTGGGATGTAGCAGCCCTGGAATGGGATGTTGAGGCAGTGTGCAAATGGTGATGGGCTTCCATGAGGAGGGTTCAAAGAAGGTAGAGATTAACCCATCCTAGAAAATGAATAATCTTCTTGTCAAAACAAGTTGTGTTTTATTATTAATATACATATATATATATATATATTTTTTTTCCCAAAGGAAAATTTGAAAGAAGAAAGAATTCTGCTTTCATTAATGACTGCTTGATTTTTGCACTCTGTTTCACCCTACCTGGCCACCCCTAAACCTCATGGCTGTGGGGTGGGCTTTCACCCCAACCCACCCTTTGGGTTTTTCACCCACTCTGAGAAATAAACACTGGTGCCGCTCAACACCATTGAGGATTTTCTGCCTTTTCACCCCAAATGAACAGGTTCAGCACCAAACGCCCTTTTATGCTCTCCGAATCTGGAATGAGGACATCACAGAGCGGTGCTGACCTCACCATCCAACGATGCCACGCTTTGTCCAGGGCCGTGTCCACCTCCTGATGGTTCTGCGTTGACTCACTGCCCGTGGAGCTCCTCCTCTTTGCATTTCTAATTAAACACCAGCAGAGCATCTCTCCCAGCTGCCTCGGGCTTTCCGTGCAAAAGGCACTTCCACTCCGCAGAAGAGCTCTGGAAGTGATGCTCAGACTTGGAGCAGCGGATGGGGTTTGAATCATGGGGAAAAGCATGTGCAGAACGCAGGGGTGTGACCGCAGGGCTTCGCTGGGATGGTTTCTTCTCCAGCTCCAGGAAAAAATGTAATTGCTTTGCAGGGAGGCACAGGACTTGCTTGTAAGGGTGGAAAAACCCCTGGCGAAGAGCCAGCGGGAGTTTTGATTTACGGCTCATTGCTGCGTTCCCACAGCGATGCTGCTTCTATGGAATTTGTTTTTTTTTTTTTTTTTTTTAAAATCACATTAGAAAAGATGTCTTGTCCTTCCCATGGAATTCTGCAAATATTTCATTTCTGGATTTCGCTGCCACGTTTTAATAAAACCCCAGGTGAAATTAGACAGCATTCCTGAATCCTTCCCTCCACATTTGTATCTCCTTATCTTTCAGCGACTCCCCCTGCACCATCTGTCTTAGTTTGCACACTTGCTTGTCTACTTACTATTATTGGTAAAGTATTGGTCTGCCTGTGAAGCTTTACTGCTCAGCACGAGCGTTGGGAAGGTTCCCATTAACATGAGTGCCTTTGTCTCTGCTATGGGGTTATAAAGGCACTTCTATTGCAGATGGTTGTTGTAAGCATGAAAAGATGGCAGGGACTGCAATGGCTTGGCACACTGAGCCCGGAAAGTGCTGCTTGTCCCCAGGTGAGCACTGAGCCAAGAAGTTCACTGTGTGCCCCGGGGTGCTGCCATCGGGAGCATGCTGAGTTGTTGGCAAATTCCTTGTAATCAGAAAGTAAGCAGCCGATAAAAAAGTCCCAGATCAGACCTATGGCTTAAAACAAAATAGAAAAGGAACAGAGACGGACTAGAAGTTTGCAGTGTCATAAGGCACAGCTTTTATTGTCTTTCATGACTAATAATTAAAGCAAGGAAGGAGAGCAGCCCATACACCAAGAGGAAAATTGACAGCAGGATTAGTGCTCACAAAGGATAAACCACACTGATCAGCGAGGAGAAACTTCAAAGCACATTCCAGGCATTTGGTAATGAAAGGTAAGCAAAGAGGAGAGATCTGCAGTCTCTAAGCAAAGAAGGAGGAACATCCGTGGCCGTGTCCGTATCCATGTCCATATCCAGCAGCGAGGAGCCGGGGGGGAGCAGCAGGAGCGCAGCAGCAGGGGAGCTGAGCGCAGCCTGGTTCTGCACCCAGGGCTTTAGTTGCCACAGCCACAGCAGCTGTTGTTGTTGTTGTTGCTGCTCAGGGTGTAGCAGCAGGTCATGGGCATGCAGCAGGGCGTGGGGCAGCAGTACTGAGAGGGATAGCAGCACGGTGTCTTGCAGCACCTCGGAGTGCTGTAGCAGCAGACGGTGTAGTTGTTGTTGTTGCTGCCACCGCAGCACCCGCAGCCTCCGTTGGGCATGGTGATGGTTGTGTGGGCAGAGCTGGAAGGGAACAGAAAGAGTCAGGCTGTGACAGGGAGCCGATTTGGAAATGCAGAATTCACTCAGTGCTCTCTCACTCAGTGTCAGAGATTCAAGGAGATGAAACCTGCTCCTGTGGTATCTTTTTGGCAGTAGGTCTTGCCTATAACTTCTGCCTGTCTTTCTGCTGCAGTGGAGATGCCCACCTCCTCATCCCTGACACTGTAGGAGCAGTCATACAGCACTGTTCAGGCAGTCCCGGGCCTGAAATGCTCCCATTGCTCTGAATGGCTCCACTGATGCTCTCATGGCCTCTCCACCCCAAGGCTCCCAGCATATCCCTTCCTAAAGCCCAGTGTTAGCCAAAGACCCAACCCAGATACCCATCTCTATTCGGATATCCATTCTGTGTATAGGAAGGTTAAAAGCTCTCACTTACCCTGCTGAACGGTGAGGAGAAGTGGAGAGAGGAGGAGATGAGCGAATGAAGTGCCCTGGACCCTGAGACCTTTTATAGTCCCTTCGCACACCCTCCTCCTGGAAGTGAGACAGGCATTGACCATTCAGACTTCCCTGTTTACTAACCCAAACCCATACTTTTTAGCTATACGTGTCTTCTGATGTTTACTCTTTGCCTTATTATCTGTGATCACAACCTTTATTTTGCCTCATAACTATTTAGCCTGCAGATAATCAAAGGGCTCCCATGAATACTAATGAATTTGTCCTTGCTGCAGCTTTGCATGGGAGCCAAAAAATGCATCCCTGCATCCGTTTGACCAACGCGGACTGTGACGGCCACAGATGCTCAGGGATTTACTCAGCAGTAGCTGATGCTGAGTCAGTGTGAGGACTGAAACTGAAGCCCCCAGGTTGTGTTTTTTGGCTGTGTGATGGGATGTTTCACAGGACCGGAGTCTGAAACAAACATTTGGTGAATTTCATGAAACTACGTATGTTCGTTACTGGTCATAGGACACGCATTTGAGGAAGGAGCATGCAGATCATGTGCTTGGGACATGTCAGGGTCACATCAGTTCCTGGGTCCTGGTCACGTACACGCAACTCCGCGTGATCATCATTCCCCCCTGATCTCAAGAGCGTCTTCGTGTGGTCCTTTGGTTTGCCTAAACTTCTGCACATCCTCCAGGCTGGGAGGTCCAGCTTTGCGTTGGGCATTACCAAGACAAAGAAGAATGCTTCGGTTCCTGCTTTGCTCTGCCAGGTCTGCTTCCCTGGGAATATTTTCTAAGACTCTGAACTGAATTGGCCTCCCTGCGGAATATTTTGCATTTTAATTAAAAAGTTGAGGGACTGCACTTGTGCAAATGGCGACGTGGGGAGGTACAGCTCTGGGGAAGGGTGTGATGCATGATAACCTCAAGAAGTTCAGCAAGGCTGAGTGCATGGTCCTGCACTGGGGTCAGGGCAAGCCTGGTTGGTGAGTGCAGTGCTGTGGGGAAGGAGTTGAGATTCTGGTGGATGAAATGTTGGAAATGAGCTGTCAATGTGAACACATCCTTAGGAAGGCAGCAGGGGATGCACCAAAAGCAGTTCCCCCATGCAAGAGAGCACCTCTGCTGTGGAGACAGTCGTGGGGTTACTGAGCCTGAGGAAAAGAAAGCTCTGGAGAGACCTCACTGCAACCTTTCAGAGTATAAAAATGGGGAGGGAGGGACGTTTTGCCAGGGCCTGCAGAGACAGCATGGACTGAGAGAAGCTGAGGGCAGGAAAGTTAACAGCACAGAAAACCGGTTCCAGGAGGGGTCACGGGGCTCAGCAGGAGGCAGGGACTGCAGCCATGCAGGAAGAGATGTCGCTAAGGTAGAACCATCTTCTGGGAGGAGAGAGGGAGCAGGAAGCTCCAGGTAAAGCCCTGGGCAACTGAGCCAGGCGGAATGAACGCTTGTTTAATGCTGGCCTCCCATGCCCTTTGCTGTGGGGTTGGATGCTGGCAGAAACACAGAGTACTCAGCAGGAAGTTTTCCTGTGACTGAGGTTCGTGGCTCTCATTTGAAGGTTTTGCTCCATTACCCCAAGAGGAGAGGTGCCTAATGAGTGGATGGCGGAGCTCGCCTGGTGAGTTCCCTGTGTCTGCCCTGCGTCCTATGATGCTGAGCTGCTTCGAACCCTGAGCGTGTTAGCAGGGACCCTGCTTTGCTTTCTGCACCATGAGAGGGGAACAGATGTGGTTGTAGCACTGCTTCACCCCGCAGTAAATCCTGCCAGCTCCTTCCCAGGCTTTGCTGGAATGAGAGTCTTTCCTTGAGCAAAATGCTGGAGAAGGAACACGTGTAATTGCAAGGTCTCCAGGCAGGGAAGGAGAACATGCATGGCATTTCCTTTCTAGCAGAACCCTCCTGAGGAGGCACACATTGCCTGCCTCTGAGAACTGATTAATTTATAGGGAATTAATGGGGTGGAATCAAAAGGGCATACTTCACTTGCACCTTCAAGCAGGAAAAGTTCTCATTTGCAAATCCTGCAGCGGGAAGAGGTGAGGATTTAAGCGGGCACCTCCCATCATGATAGTGATATGTGTGCAACTGGGATACTCATAGACTTCAGTGGGTGGGCTGTGGGCTACAGATCCTCGTGCAAAGGGACTGATGCGGAGTGCAGTCAGCTAAAGGGAGTTAGATACAGACTGAGGACCACAGATCAGAGCTCACATGCTGTGTTATGGCATAACCCCAACTGACCCAACCACTCCTTGAAGGTCATCTCAGATTTTCTTCCACCTCCTGAGCTCTATATTGGGAAACCCAGACATCTTGGCACAGACAGGACGTCCTTCTCATAAATGTTAAACTGTTTGTAGGGATTCTCCATAGGTGCTTAAGTAAACCTACTGCTGGTTGAAACACACAAAGCTTTCCTATATGTGACATGCCTGTGTCAGTGTTCCAGAAGTCATTCACACCCATCACAAGTTTATATATTATTTTCTATTTCTCTGCAGTTTTACAGCAAAAGTAGGAAGGCTGCTTGCCCAGACACCCAGCTTATACCTGACTAGGCTCATGCACAAGCTCAGAGCTGCATTGGGGACACAGAGATGTTCATTCTGTGCTCTAAGCCCCCCACTTCACGCCATCCATCCAGCAGCAGCCCATTGCTGGAGAAAATAAAAAGAGAACGCTATAGATGTGGTGATGCACTCCAGATGCACCAGGTAGCAAACAGACAATCACAAGTTCTGCAGTGCTATGAACGACAGGCTTTAATAGGTATATATATTTTTTTCCATGCAGACTGAAGCAAAACAGAGATGAAAAACATTTAACATCCCATACACCAAGAGGCAAAGTTAACAGCAGGACTAGTGCTTGCAAAGGAAAATCACACTGATCAGTGGGTAGAAACTTCAAAGCACATTACAGGCATTTGGTGATGAAAGGCGAGCAAAGAAGAGGAGAGATCTGCAGTCTCTAAGCAAAGAAGGTGCTTAGGGCCTTATCCATATCCAGCAGCAAGGAGCCAGGTGGGAAGCAGCAGGAGCTCAGCAGCAGGGGAGCTGAGCACAGCCTTGCCCCGTGCCATGGGCTTTAGTTGCCGCAGCCACAGCATCCACTGCTGCTGTTGTTGTTGCTCAGGGTGTAGCAGCAGGTCATGGGCATGCAGCAGGGCATGGAGCAGCACTGTGATGGGCAGCAGCACTGCGATGGGCAGCAGCACTGTGAGGGGTAGCAGCACTGCGAGGGGCAGCAGCTCTGCGTCTTGCAGCACGGCGTCTTGCAGGACTTGCTGCTGCTGTAGCAGCAGACGGTGCAGTTATTGCCACCACCGCAGCATCCGTTGGGCATGGTGTTGGTAGGAGTGTAGGCAAAGCTGGAAAGGAACAGAAAGAGTCTCATTTTCTCTGCCCGAATTTCAGTTTATGCAGCTTAAGGCACGCTCATCCCCAAGTCCACCCCAAACTGGATGGCAAAGTCCTGAATTCCAAGACAGCCTGTCCCTGAGATCTCCATGTTTTGGTGTCCGCCACCAGTGCATTTGGCTTAGTGGCCATCAAAAGGAAGCCACCCAGGTGGACCCCAAAACCAATCTCTAGAACTGTTCTCAAACAAGACAGTGTAGGAAATCACAGATAACTTCCTACAAAGCACACAGATACAATACAACACAGATGAGGAAGCAAGCTTCAAGCTCCAACTTACCCTGTTGACCAGTGAGAACAGGTGAGAGGAACTCAAGATGAGTGAATGAAGACTTGAGTGGTGGGCAGCCTTTTATATGTCTCCAAACGGTACCCCTGGAAATGAGGCATTATTCAGCAATTCACCCTTTATCCCCCAGTGTATGCCTCTCACATGTCTTCCGGTACTTAATCTTGACTTCTTTCTTCTTGCTCACCACCTCAGTGCTGCCCCATAATTAGTTGAACGTATGAAAAACAGGTGCAAATTTTCTAATCAATTTACATTAATGGGAACGGGACGTAGCTACACAGTGATCCCATCCACTTCCTCAGGAATGACCTTGAGACACTCAGCAATTTGCTTGGGGTGCTGAAGCAGGTGGGAGAACCATGCCTGGAAAAAGGAAATGTCATTCATTGTTCATGTGCTCCCCTGGCTGCAATTTTGAGGAACCAGTGGACAAAATTGGTAAATGCAAATTGCTTTTTTCCTGCCTCTAAGAGGTGGCTGTGCATCCAAAGTTGGTGGAAGTCTTTCTCTTTTCCCATTGTGCATGTGATTGTTACAGTGGTGCTTTGTCCTCACATCTACACTTTTTATTTCTTAGATACATGGAACTTTCCTCTGTGTTGTTTCCATATTTTCCATTTTCTGGCGTTGTTTCTAGGGTGTGTGAGGCAGAGGTAGCTTGGGTCTCATGGCATTCATGCTGATTAATTTGTTAGTTGAGTATTTCAGACTAAGGATTTGATTCCGTGTCCTTCGCAAGCGTGATGTTCAGGAAAACTAATCCTGATCACATTTCCCCATGCCAATACTCTGTACTTCCAATGGTCCCGACCTGCACAATGCTCTGATTGTGTGATTCCGTTAGAAACAATGAAGATGCCACGAAACAGGTTTGGGGATGAGAAAATGTACTGTGGCCACTGGACATCTCCATGTGACAAGAAGCTGCTGACAGGGTTTTCAGCTGAGAATGATACAGGATCAGGTGCTGAAGTAGCACCTTTTTGTGGCAATTAAAACCTGCGGTCACATTCAGCAGACTCAGAGCGCGTGGCTGGAGTGATGGCAGGTGACCCATGATGGCTGGGACACGTAATTTCTTCCTAAGATGTGAATAGAATCTCCAGTGACGTTGGTGTCTCTCCTGGAATTGCCCCCAGGCGAGCATTGGCCATGCAATAATAGGCAGATACCTGCTGCAGGAGGTAACGTCCTCATTTGGGCTCCAACATGCCATCCACCAAATAAATTATTTATTGCTCTTTTATCGGGTTTGATTGTTGGTTGCATTGAGGGACATGGTTTAATGAGAACTATTGGTGATAGGCAGATGGTTGGACTGGATGATCTTGAAGGTCTTTTCCAACCTTGGTAATCCTATGATTCTATGAGTCTACGATTCTATATTGGCCAGGATGATTCCTTTGTAGGAATGGACATGAACCTCCAAGGCTGTTGCTAATCAGGGTTTTACACACATGTTGAGGAGATACCGGGACAAAACGGGTCAGAAATATCAGAGATCTTGGATCTTGCACACGTTACAAGGGAAGCCAGGTCTTTGTAAAATTCCATGTTGGTGACATGAGTTTGGGAGTGGCAGCACCTTTACGAAATGGGAAGAATCTACAATGGCTTTTCCAGCACGTGCTGAAATTGACATTCACAACATTTCATGACAGATCACACTTCTGATTGGGTTTGCTATGGCATGGAATAGGACATCCTTCGCAAGTGCATTGAATATGATTCACCTGTGATTTAAAAGTTCCCAAAGACCTGAATGATCTTTTCAAGAGAGCCTAAAGTGGTAGAGAAGCTTATTCTGATGCAGACGTTGTGTATACTCTGAAGGTCTGATTTGAGAGGAGCAATCAAGACAGTGCTCAAGGCATTTTCCTGAGACATGCAATTCAGAGCAGTGTCCTGAATGTTAATAGTTAAGGAAGTCTCTGCCAGGTGGAGAGGGTATTGTTGACTCATGTGTGTGCTATTTGAGGAATGGAGCTTTTAAGTTCTATCCTGTCTCCTGGGTTTCATTCCAGTCCTTATAATCCAGGAACGCTGCACAATAAAATATTTGCTAAGATAAAAAGGATCTACCAAATAAAGGTATTCTGTAAATATTATTTTCAGAGGTGTTAGAGGAAGGAGATGGTGACTGCCATTCAGTGAGTAGTGAATTCCTCTCAGTACCTATTGGAATCAGAATCATAGAATGATTTGGGTTAGAAGGAACCTTAAGATCACTTAGTTTTGACCCCTCTGCTGTAGGCAGAGACACCTCCCAGTAGACCAAGTTGCTCAAAGCCTCTTCCAACCTGACCTTCAATGCTTCCAGAGAGGGGACGTCTACTCTACCATCAGGAATGGGTTCCTACACATTGTTAGAGGTGGGGTGTTTTCAGAACTTGGAACTGTGCATATTTCATATCAGTCCTGTCAGTTTTATTGCCCTTAACCACTACAATTGATGGCCAAAATTGAGATGAGTATCTGAGGCAGAGGATCAGCAAGTCAGCATCACATGGTTCTGCCACCTTCAGACATGACCTAACTCAGCCAACAAGAAGCTAGGCTGAGCAGTTGTTTCCCAAATGTTCTGCTTTGCCACTGAAGCATGCTGGCCCTCAGGAGGCTGATGATGACTTGGAACATGGCGTTAGACAAGGACAAGTTCTAGGAAAAATGAGGTAAGAACAACCAAGCGACAAGATATTTTGTGTTTTGCTTAATGCCAAGTTTTATTGTCGAGAAGTCAAGAGAGAAAATACAGAATGACCACACTAACAGCAAATGTTTCCCATGTCCCATACACCAAGAAGAGAATGAATATGTAAGATCTCCATGCCTTGTACAGTGGGTGACATACCCAAGTGCACTGCAGATCTTTGATAATTAAAAGACACCATGAAAGTAGGAAGATGACAGCTTAATTTTGGAAACCAGAAGAAAATCACTAGGCATGTACTCCGTCATCGTGTGAAACAGAAGGCAGGTCGGGTCTCCATCCCCTTGTGACTGTTCTTCTTGCACACCAGAGATGGCAGATTGGGCAGAGCTGTTTCTCCTATGCAGGACATGCTCAGCAGCACTTCTTGATGGTGGTGCAGCACTGCTTAATGGGCACGCAGCACTTCCTCAGCGGGGAGCAGTACTGCACGGGGCTGCAGCACACCACAACGGGCTTCTTCTTCACCACGTAGGAGCAGCAGGACAGACGGCCAGAGCAGCAGCAGGGGTGGCAGCAGGTCTGCAGGCACTGCTGGCTACAGCAGCTACAGCAGGGCTTCTGGCATGGGTCACAGCAGACGGTCTTCTGGCACGGGTCACAGCAAGTCTGGCACGGATCACAGCAAGGCTTCTGGCATGGGTCACAGCAGGTCTGGCATGGGTCACAGCATGGCTTCTGGCACGGGTCACAGCAGGTCTGGCATGGGTCACAGCATTTCTTTTGGCACGGGTCACAGCAGACAGTCTTCTGGCACGGGTCACAGCAAGTCTGGCATGGGTCACAGCAAGGCTTTTGGCATGGGTCACAGCAAGTCTGGCACGGATCACAGCAAGGCTTCTGGCATGGGTCACAGCAGGTCTGGCATGGGTCACAGCATGGCTTCTGGCACGGGTCACAGCAAGTCTGGCACGGGTCACAGCATGGCTTCTGGCACGGGTCACAGCAAGTCTGGCATGGCTCACAGCAAGGCTTCTGGCACGGGTCACAGCAAGTCTGGCATGGGTCACAGCAAGGCTTTTGGCACGGGTCACAGCAAGTCTGGCACGGCTCACAGCAAGGCTTCTGGCACGGGTCACAACAGGTCTGGCATGGGTCACAGCATGGCTTCTGACATGGGTCACAGCAAGTCTGGCATGGGTCACAGCATGGTTTCTGGCACGGGTCACAGCAAGTCTGGCATGGGTCACAGCAAGGCTTCTGACACGGGTCACAGCAAGTCTGGCATGGGTCACAGCATGGTTTCTGGCACGGGTCACAGCAGACAGTCTTCTCACAGCAGACAGTCTTCTGACACGGATCACAGCAGACTGTCTTCTGGCAGGGGCTGCAGCACACCGTCTTGCTCTTCACAACAGAGCAGGATCCACTGGAGCAGCACACACTGTGGCACATGGTGTTTGTCGGTAGTGTAGTCCGAGCTGGAGGGAGCAAGGATCTGAAACACAATGCACATTAAGATACAATCCATCTTTTCAAGTTCAGACGTGTTTTATTTTGACATGCTGATGCTGCTGTCTAGCCCCATGGGTGACCGCCACTTCACACATCACTTCCTATTTATTTGTATTGAGCTGCACAAAACTGAGACTTACACTGAGCTGCCTGGCACTACCCCACTGATATTTCTGCATCTTTTGAGCTATCCTGGGAGCTACCTTCCCTGAACTGACTGATGAACATTACTCGCAGAATTCCCATCCCCAAAAAGCTTCTTTTCCACTCCCAAGGCCTCAGCTCGGCACACCAACAGTCTTCAGTAGACCAACAGGATGGGAAAGTCGCTGCCTCAGTTGCAGATCAAAGAGCATTTCCATTCATTGCTTGACCAAAGCCAAATGAGGACCGTTGTTAGCAGACAACCCTAGGTAACACTTACCTTGCTAACTGAGGGGTTCAGTTGAATGAGGAGCAAAGGGATGGGGAGACCTTTTATTTGGCTGAAAATGGCCCTGACGGAAATGAGGTACCCCACAGCAATTTGTGATTTACCCACTAAGCCTATACTTATTTGTTGAATGTGCCCGCATCTGTTCGGTCTTCACCTCATTATTTTTGACCAACCCCTCAATTTTGTGTGATTATCAATTTATTCTGTGAATTTTTTACAATTTTTTAATGTCAAGTTAATGTGTGGTGCTCTTGAACTACTTAACAAGCACGTTTCTGCTCATTTTGCAGCTGGTAGTGCTGTGGCACTGAGATGCTGGATGGGTAGTGAGTGGTAAATTAACATACAAATCATAATTCGGATTGAGGAGCACTGGATTCCAGAGATGTGCAGGGGCCTTTTGGGTGCCAGTCACTCCTTCATATGATTTTTATTTCTTTTCATGGGGTTCCACCAAATGTAGTTCCATGGCCCCATGTTTTGTTAATGAAGGCAGAAATAGAAAAGCCTGATGACGTTCTCTGGGGTCTCTGTTCATCGGAAGAGCAAATGTGGAGCAGAAAGCTCTTGACATCTCATCACTCAATCAAGATAAGGGAAAATGCATGCCCTTGGTGTCACCAATACCAGAAATTTTAGATGAAAGAACCACGCAAATTCATCATGGAATCATATGGAATTGACTTCGGGTCAAACCAGAGTCCATATTTTTCCAATTCCTTTTTTTACATCTGTATATGAAAACAAGACACAAAAGTTTTCTGGAAATCTTACATACTTAGCATACGCTTAACATGACTTGATCTGCAAAATTCCTATTCAGTTTTCAAATTCCCATATGCCCTGGAGTAATGGAAGATCCACCTACGGAAGGTATTTTTAGAACATCTCTACGCTCTGTTCTCCGTCACCCATTGGCAGCCATTAGCGCCAGTGCTAATGATCATATTGCAATTATTCATTAATGGTGCTAATATTTATTTTGCACGATGGCCTGAAGGCCTCACATAATGCATGGAGCATCCTGACCTTTCCAAACTGATGTCTGCCTAACAATTTGTCTCCGGTCAGGGGGAAGGCACGGGGCCAGGGCCGTGACTGGATGTTAAATGCTTTGTGCTGAGGTCACCCTGGGGCAAACTCTGCTCACGCCATGAGGGTCTGTGTGCCTGGGAGCACCCAAGGACCCCAGGCCACCTTTTCCTGCATCTTCACTGAAGATTTCTGCTGAGGTAAATGGAGAAGATCCAGGCCTCCTGCGTTCCTAAGCTTCCTGGAACACAGCAAAACCCAGAATCAATGATACTGAGGACAGAAGAAGTCGTTACTGACATTCAGTCTGACTTCTGATGGCATCGAGCATGCATTCCCACTCCATTTCTGTTGGGGTGCTGCTGCTAGGCTTGGCTTGTGACCTTCCATCATAAAAGGGACCACCTTTCCTTGGTTCCCTTTCTCCAAGCAAGCTCTTCCCAAGTCCAGCTTCCCATCTGCAAAAACATGAGCTTTGCCTCCCATGGAATTCGTTTAGCTTCATGCTAACAACCCAGATGCACCAGGTCACTGGATATCATTAGAACCCAATTAGCAATGCAGCTGGGCACCAGCTGATAGGAAAGGAGGTGAGGGCAACCCAGGGGATGGCCAGGAGAGGACTGGTGAGCTGCAGGGGAGCAGGAAGGTGCCCTGACATTGCAAAGGGGGAGACAGCGAGCAGTGTGATAGGACAGATGTTTATGACAGAGAGGCAGATTTCTGTGGGGCTTTGTGTGGATGTGATGCACCGCTTCACCCTCTGTGCTGGTAGGTTGGGAAAGCAGCGCTGCTGTTGGAGCTGGCTGAGCACAGCGGCTGTGTCTGAAGCCATCCGTGAGGAACGGTCAGAGAGGCTGAGGACCAGAAAACAATTCCCCAATCCCTCTCTACAAACTGAAAGATTAAAAAAAGAAAAATCCCCATTACCTTTTAGGCTTAGTGAACAAACACAAAGACCTACAGAAGATGCTCAGAGTAAGGCAGTGTTGTTTATTTTCTTTGCAAATTATGAATGTGGTGAGGCAATCGTTGCCATGTAACAACTAATGTAAATTCTCCGTCATTAAACCTTCAGGGCTTTGCTAATAGTTCATCCTGGTTGTGGAAATCTGCTATTACACTGTTTGATGCAGTGGAGCAGAAATGTTTCTCTAAGCTATCTAAAGCAATGGGCATAGAGAACTTCTTCCCTTTGCAAATATTTATGGTCTTGAATTTTTATTATTATTTTTATTTGTCCTACTGATGCAAAACATCCACCCAGTGCTCGATCTTTGCAGGTGATGAAGCTGACAAAATTTTCATTCTTGTTTCCTGTTATGTCTGCAACTTCTCATCCTGAAGTCAACAAAACTTCAGGCTTAAGCATGGAGGAAAATGTAACCCAGTGAGAGCTGTGAGTCCTTTGTGGGACTAGAGGAGGAGGAAGCAAAAAATGCTGTGATTAATCATGGAGTAGAAAGTTGAAAGCCTGGGGCATGAAAGGAAAGTGAATGCATGTATCTGAAGACAAAACCACTCGTGAGCAATAAAAGCCAACACCCAATTGGAGCCATCCCAGTTATTGACCCAACATCCAATTGGAGCCATCCCAATTATTGACCCAACACCTCATTGGAGCCATCCTAATTATCGATGACCCAACACCTTATTGGAGAGAAGTGAGGAAGGCAGAAAGGAAGGAGTTTTTAATGTGTTTCCTACCAGCTGAAAGCGAGCCATCTCTTAGTAATGGTAACAAGAAGGATTCAGCTCTGTAATTAATTGCCCTCTGTCTTCAATTGGCAGCTTTTCCTTTTAAATAGGCTGCTCCTCCATAATGACAAATTTCTCTAACTTATAGAGAATTATTTCCAATTACTTCTGCACCAACAGGTTATTTACTGAGGATTTTAGTGTGCAGCTCACTCAGCCTTGCTTGCCCCAGGATGGATGAATCATGCTTGGGAAACCTTTGCTCAATTTACACTGTAGAAAATGTTTAATTGAGGGTGTTCCAAGGCACTGTTAATGTCCCTGCAGGATTTGCTTTGCTTTGTTTCCAAATATAGCAGCACCTTTTAAAGATCCCATGTGGAGTGTGACTGGGCAGGAAAAACCCCTGGCTGTAGCTCTTACACCCTCACTGCGTCTGCTCAGTGCAAACACTCACTTTTCACCCAGAATTAACCCAGTGCGGTTCTTGCAGCCCCTCTGCGCAGTGCTGTGAGCATTTCCTCAACTTTCACCCCTCAGTGGTGCTCCTCACGCTGTGGCTGAGTCCACCAGTGATTAAAACACAGCGCAAAACCCACAAATTGAATAGGACAGAGTAGTGACTAAACACCTCCAGAATGGTTGAAATGAAGCTTTTTATTCTCTGGCTGAAGGTGGGAGCAGCAAAGCAAGAAGGAAACTGTAGGCAGCAAACACCATGCATTGAATTGGTGGAAAGAGCTCAAACAGACAATGGACCAGAGGTTGTGCACCCTGGCATTGCATGGCCCTCCACCTGCTTTGAAAGCATTTGCTCATGGAGAAGCAGCACGGCTGATAAGCAATGAATGCTGAGGATGAGGTCAGTGCATTGAGCAGGAAGGTGTCCACGGGTTGCAGAGGCAGATGCAAGGCTGGATCCTGCTGTTAGAACTTGGGGCATGGTGGAGGCAGCTTGCAG
Source organism: Perdix hodgsoniae (assembly GCA_035772895.1). Lineage (NCBI taxonomy): Eukaryota > Metazoa > Chordata > Aves > Galliformes > Phasianidae > Perdix > Perdix hodgsoniae. The sequence continues at coordinate 648,322 of JAPSGF010000136.1, forward strand.
ATATTCTTGGTGTACTGAGGGCAGTAAGGGATGGGTGGGCAGTAGGTCTTCACCGGGGGGCAGCAGGGCTGCACTGGGGGACAATAGCGCTGCACTGGGGGGCAGCAGGACTTCACTGGGGGGCAGTAACGCTGCACTGGGGGGCAGAAGGTCTGCACCGGGGGGCAGCATGGAGTCACGCAGGTGTACTTGGGCACGGGGACCCTCTGGATGGTGTAATGGCAGGAGGGCTCCGAGTCGTGGCAGGAGGAGCGGGAGCCGTGGCAGGAGGTCTCGTGGCTGTGGCAGGAGGACCCGCGGGAGCACATCTTTATGGAGTGTTGGCAAAGCTACTGGGATCAAGAGATCATGGTGATGAGAAAACACCCAGATGTGCTTCTCACCCACCCTCACCCACTCCTTCCTTTCTTATTAAATTATTCTTGATCTCCTTGTTAAATTCTTTCTGTTTCTTCCAAATCTATCCCACGTGCCCACTTGGCTCTGCCTCACCCTCTCCCTCTTAACTTGCTTTGTCCATTCCTGCACAAAGCCCAGACCTTCAATCCGATGTAGAGAGCCCCACCATCCTCTCCCAAAGCCCATTTCCCACCCCAGTGCCTTCATATAGCAACACAGAGCCAGAATGAAGAGGATAAGCATCCTTACCTCTGCAGCAACAGGAGAAGAGTCAGGAAGGGATGGCAAGTGAGTGGGTCTGGGCTCAGCAGGCTTTTATACAGCTCTAAAAGGCGATCTTGGGCATGAGGCACCAGTGTGCAATGGCAGTGGGATTATTCACGCTCTCAATATGGCACGTGTCGGTGCTGCCCTAGTCTCAGCCCTTCCTCTTTGACGCGTGATATTCTCTCCCATACTTCACTCCTAACGAATTCCCCATGAAGATCTGGGAAGTGGTATTTTTCCTGTTTCCTGCAGACTGACAGTAATCTGATAGACGTTAATTAGCATGCCATTGGGCACCTGGGATTGCATCAGGGGCAGAAATGTCATTACGGCTCAGAAATGCTGACTCCTGTAGCAGGCAAAGTGCTGTGTTCAAGTGACAGCTCAGGATTTTAATTTACCTGTTGTTTAACGTCAAGAGGAAATGACATTATCAAATGCAAGTCATGGAATCATGGACGCATTTAAACTGGAAAAGACCTTCAAGACCTGCAGTGTCAGTTGACAACCTATCCTAGCAATTCCATCACTGAACAAAACAGAGCCTGCCCAGGTGATGAAATTAGTGCTTTCCCACTGTCTGCACCTATCCTGCTCTTATCCTTCTTGCTGTCGTCCAGCAGCATCATATCGACATCCCCTCAACTCTTTCCACCTCCTCCACAGATTTCCCAGTGAGGTTTCTTCAGGTTCCACTGCTTACAAATGTTTCTGAATCTTTCATTAGTAGGGCCTGCTATTGAAAATATGACTCTGAAGGGTTCACATCCATTGTGTGCAGCTGTTCCAGAGGGGTACACCAGGAAAGCCCAACCTAGAGTGAGGAAATGCCAGTTTTTGAGTGATGTGGGTGTTGACGCACACCTGGATACATTCAGCAGAATTTGGGTGATGATTTCTCAATAAAAGGGTATTACAGTGCTGGGATTGGTGCTATGGTGATGTACCTGAATCTTAGATAAAACTGACCTTCTTGGAGCTTGGCTATTTCTCCATTCCAAAGGATGTGTTAGCAACAAGCAGTGCTGGCGTGGGGAAGAGAAGTTCATGACTTCTGTTTTCTCAGTTGTACAGAGATACTGAAAGCACTGATGTGGGCAAGTTGAACAACTGATCTTGGAGTACATTATTTGCATGTATTGACTAAGACGAAGAGCAACTGAATTATTTATTACCCTTTCATGGAACGAACTCTGCATGTCCCCAGAAGCTATCATTCAATTTGCAGTCAACAGTCTTTTATTTGTTGTATCCAAGACAGTGGGATGAAGAACCTCTGCAGAATAGCTGATGGGTTGGTGGCAGGAGGGGAAGCTTTGTGGTGCTCTGCCCTCAAGATCTATATGGAGATTTGGTAGATGAGAATTTATTTTCTCTACGAATGTGACTCTTTTCTCCCCAGAAGTACTGAGAAATTGTTGTTGGACACTGACAATGGTGGCAAGGGAGTAATCCAAGAGCCTGAAAAGTGAATAAGGAAATGAAAGGAGAATACGAGTCAAATTAATTGTAAGCTTTATTGTTTCCCACAGCCAGATGAGTCTGAAACAGAAACGCAAGGCATGAAAAGATTCCCAATAATAATTATGCACTGAATACATGGAGAGAACATTTCCCGAGTCATTGGAAAGAGCGAATCCTTGTAAGATGACTGGGGGAGCACATTATGCACAGTGGTGATGAGGCACAGAGCAGAGACCCTGGGATGTCATCCATAGCGATGCATCGACCCATGGCCATGGTGTCCAAGGAGGAGGGAGCCCGTGGTGGTGGAGTGTGGCTGGATCATGCAGCTAGTATTTGGGGCATGATGGTGGCAGCTTGCAGATGTTCTTGGTGTACTGGGGGCAGTAGGGGATGGGTGGGCAGTAGGTCTTCACGGGGGGGCAGCAGGGCTGCACTGGGGGGCAATAGCGCTGCACTGGGGGGCAGAAGGTCTGCACCGGGGGGCAGCATGGCGTCACATAGGTGTACTTGGGCACGGGGACCCTCTGGATGGTGTAATGGCAGGAGGGCTCCGAGTCGTGGCAGGAGGAGCGGGAGCCGTGGCAGGAGGTCTCGTGGCTGTGGCAGGAGGACCCGCGGGAGCACATCTTTATGGAGTGTTGGCAAAGCTGTAGGAGGAAAAAGAGAGATGTCATGCTGGTACAGCAGCTCCCCTCTAAATTGCTGCACTCTTCCTTGTGTTTTTTTGTGGGTTATTCTGGGGAAGTTCATTCTCCTCTATTCTGTAACATGTGGGAGATCCTAACTCTGAAATGGATAATGCTGTGTCCTTTTGGGGATACTTGACAGTGGTCCCACTCCGGTAGAAATTTTCCAAGCAAGATATTGCTGATGGCATTTGAAGATTGAAATTCACAACTGCTACTCAGCAGTGATTTAGTTATGTCTCTCCCTCCATTTCCAAGGAGTTTGGGAATAATTCCATGCTAGATCCCAAAGGTACCCAGTCACAGACTGAAAACAAGAAAGGCAAGGTCTGGACACAGAGCCAGTCAGCCAAAATCCAGTGTGATTTCTGATTCCAAGTTGTAGATAATTCAATATAACCCAACTTACCCTTTGCAGGATCAGGGAAGAGCGCTGAGAAGTGAAGCTGAATGAAGGAACAGCAGTGGATATGAACTTTTATATGCTCCCAATGGGCTTGTCCAAGAGATTATGCATCCTTTGGCAATGCTGACAATCAACCATGTTCATACTTATCTTCTGTGTCTGTTTATTTTTTTTTTTAGCATTTCCGATTTGACACGGTCAGGAAAACCGATTATTATTTTTCCCTTAACATGTTAATAGGCAGTGGATTTCCTAATCTGCTTTATAAGAGGATTTTGTAGGCAGCTAAGTATTTATGTATTATGAACGAACCTAACCCTGGAGTTAGAGTGATTTGTCATTGGGCAACCAGCGTTGCATCAACGAGCAGTTCAAAGCGTTGACTCCTACCCTGCCTGCTGCCCCTTCATCGGTGTGGCAGACTCACATTTTTGCTGATACATCTGTCCCGACACAAGGGACATTAATTAACAGCTGCAACTCACATGGACCATCCTTAGAGGGAATTTCTGCTGATTGGCCCAAGCGCACCTAAAGCCTAAACACCAGAGATGACGTTAGAAGGATGCTCCCAGTTTCAGTTTTTTCATTCCACTCACGAGTTCACCAACGATTTGCTGTTCTGCCCTTGTGCCATCATGCTATCCTGTTTACATCCCTCCTAGAAGACGAGGGTATCAAATCCCAGCCATTAAGCCAACTACGAGCCAACACGCACCCTATTTTCCGATCCCAAATCACACTGGGCTCCTGATTTATTCGAACACTTCTGTAGTTTTTACTCATACTACATTGCAGTGTTTCACCTTTTCTCTTACAGTGCTCTACAACTTGACTTTAAAGCAATAAAATGTGTATTCATTCCTATACTGTGATTATTTTCCAGGTGGGAGCTGCAGGACCTTCAGGGAGCAACCTGTGCTCCTGCAGGTAGAACAGGGGGGTCCGAAAAGTTGCTAATTGAGCTCATGTGGCAGCAGTTATCCTGACAGGGACATCATTTGAAGTTTGCTTTCATGATAAATTAAGGAAAAAAATCTGGCAGAATAGTGATCGTTTGTGAGATGCTAAATCATGCTGAATTCACCCCGGGGCAGAATGCCTTCATATTTTGGTTAGATCTATTTTACTTCGTGATTTCTCAAGCAAAAAATTAAGCTAGCCTTGGATAAGGAGAAGCTCACCTGCAGCCCTCTGAACAACCCAGGACTTATAAGCAATGTAGAAATGGTTCAGCAAGGTTGTTGAATAGGTATATTTAGGGAGGACCCCGATATCAGTCCTATTGGGTGCTGTCACTTCACCCCAGCGTGGCTATCAGAAATCAGCTGCAAAAGAAGAAAGTAATTGTCGATCTCTTTGTGACACTGATGTGGAGGAACCGGCAGAAGGAAGTGAGCCATCCTGTTCTGAAACAGACATCTCAGCTAGATAGGCTGGCGTCTGGGAGATAAGGATTAACTTAGCTTGTAAAAGCAGAGAGAGGTTTCGTATTTAATTCTGTGTGCAGCATTTGCTGAAAATAGTAATTTGCAGTCCAGTGAAAGAAGGAGGGTTAGAGAAGTCCTCTAGGTGCCTATTTGCATTTATTAGACACCTCAAACCCTTCGTAATTCTGAGTCAGATTAAGAAACGAAGCATGCTGCACTGATGATTTAGGGAACAGGGACTGGCAGTGCCAGGCAGGGTGCAGGAGAGCTCAGTGTGTGCTGCATGTAAAGGCATCCACCCGCTGTAGGAACGTGGCTAGGATGAATGGCTCCCACTCATTTTGAAACTTTGGCACGTGGGCATTCGGTGATGTGAGGGCAGAGAAGAGCAAGAAACCATGCTGAAAACATCAAAGGTAAAGATTATTCTTAGGTAAAGATGTCAAAGAGTCAACAAATCAAACTTTTTCTGTTTTGGGCAATGAAATTTTATTGGCTTATCTACATGGTTGGAGGATGACACATCATTAAGTAAGGTGCTACCAGGAGAAGCCATTCCCAGCCTTCAGGAGAAGAAGGACTGGATGCTTCTTGCTAAATACATGGAAACAGATAAAGTTTACATTTTGAAGGAAATTCTAATCACAGAAGAAAGATTCAAGGATTCACCCCAAAAGGGATTTGGGGCTCCCAAATGGGAATCTGACAGTTTAAGCGCTGGGCATCAAGAGAAGCAGGCAGCCGGTGCAGCTAGTACTTGGGGAATGATGAGGGCAGCTTGCAGATGTTCTTGGTGTACTGGGGACAATAGGGGGTGGGTGGGCAGTAGGGCTGCACCGGGGGGCAGTAACGCTGCACTGGGGGGCAGAAGGTCTGCACTGGGGGGCAGCATGGCGTCACGTAGGTGTACTTGGGCACGGGGACCCTCTGGATGGTGTAATGGCAGGAGGGCTCCGAGTCGTGGCAGGAGGAGCGGGAGCCGTGGCAGGAGGTCTCGTGGCTGTGGCAGGAGGACCCGCGGGAGCACATCTTTATGGAGTGCTGGCAAAGCTGTAGGAAGAAAAAGAGATATGTCTTGTTGGTACAGCAGCCCCTGCTTTCCCTAATTTGCACTGGAATTCCCTGTTTTCTTAATTTCTAGATCCTCGTGAATAAGAAGATGATTTCAATACTGCTTAGATATTTGGATGTGGTTTCCATCCCTTCCAAATTATTTAAATGACATTTAACAGATATTAGTGAAAAGATTGCACCAAATGTGCATAGCCCATGGGCAGCTCCAGACCCCCCAGTGCTTTGTCTTCAAAAACTTCACAAATAATTTTCATAAAGTTCTTTCTCTGTCCTTCTCTATCTTTTTTTTTTTCCTTTTTTTTTTTTTTTTTTTGTGTGTGCCTGTACCTGCAAATCTATATTCCCCTTGTCATTTTCGTTAATAAAGCAGCTGATGTGTGTTACAACAGCTTGGTCTCTGCCATGACCATGGTCCAGAGTGAAGGAATTTGTACTGTGCTCCAATTCTACCGAAGCTTGTATGGAAGCAGATGGTTTCATAGAGAAACTGAGGAGAAACAGAAAAATAGACTCACCCTTTCAGCAACAGGAATGGAGATGTAGGGGAGCAGAGGAGCAGATGAGGGAAACCAGAATGAGAGAGCTTTTATACTCTTCCAAAGGGTTATCTGGGACATGAGACATCTCTTGGCAAGTGCAGCATAATTACACATCCCAGCCCATTTCTATCCGCTGTATTCAGCTTCCGACATTTTCCCTTTGATGCACTGTGCTTTTAGCATTCTAATTGTCCCATGGGTTATTAATAGTGCCTTAATTCCTTCGCCTCCCTATGAAAGAGATTGGAAGGTATTTTGTGCAAAGTGACGCTAGTGCTGGAGATCCTAATGGATCAGGTCACGAGCAGCGAGCATCCAGCGGAAGCGATGTTCGTAATGCAGAAGCATCATTTCTTCAAGCTGTGCTGGGATGTCACATGGGACAAGAGACAAATGTGATCGCATGTCCATGTGAAAGAAAACTGATCATGAGTGGCAGCTCATGGGGATTACGCTTAGGGCAGGAATATTCTCACTGAATTGCTCAATGGAACCGGAAACTTTAATGAGAGATTTGGAATTAGCCCTAAGAAGTTCCTTGTTTCTAATTTCAACCTGTCTTTATGGAATGCCCTAACAGTGATATTTCTTTTTTTTTTTTTTTTCTCTTGCTCTATGTGTTGGCTTTGCCTAAATGTGAAGCACTGTGCTAATGGCAGTGATACTAAACCCCAGAGCACATTGGTTTGAGGTTCACCCATTGGTCTTAAATCCCGCTCATCCTCCCATAGGTGCAATTACTTTCCATTCCAGGTTCCCATTGTCCTTTGTTAATTTATTCCTATTATCTCCCAGTGCTTTAAATGAAACACCTTTAGTTTAATTTGGAGAAGCATTTACGAGCTGAGGTGGTAATAAGGTGGGTCACGTTCCTACCTCCATAGCAAGGCTGAAGATCTTCAGCTTCATGGTATTGAAGGTGACCCATGAACTTTTAGCTGGGACAGAGCCTTTCTGGTGTTGCTGTCCCACTTCCGGCGCTCAGCCACAACATTTCTGCAACTCCTGTGGAAATACACAAGGATGGGGCTGTAGCTTAAGAAAAACCACACAATCCATCCTGCTGTGCTGGAGGTGCACGCTTCCCAGTGGATTTTCCCCTGAATCATGGGTGAACCCCGGGGTTCCTTCCCATTTCTCCATACAGGTCATGCCCATTCAACCCACCAATTACAATTTCTTGTCACATAAGAGGCAAGAATGTGTCAGCACCAGGACGGCATTGCGGGATTAGGCGTCAAGCAGAACTGATTCTGGGTGATGCTCTGCTGAATCACCGCCATCCCTTGGACCGCCCTGTTTGTGTCTGTGCAGTGGTATCACAATGTACACCACGGATCTATAAATACTCCTCTCCAAAGTTTTATTTACCTCTCAGCTGCTGGATGCCTTTAGGAATACGCGGTCATGTGAGGAATAAATCTGTTGTCATATTAAAGAGAGGTAAAAATAAAGCAGGTGAGTCAGATGTCGAGAAGGAAAAGCAGCAGACGAAAGGCTGTGGGCAGGGGATGGCAAAGCCCCAATTCTCCAGCAGTGCCTCACACTGAGGTCTCTATAAATTCTCCTCTCCCAGCCCATTCCCTGCAGTTTGACTCCACCTGTCCCCCCATACCTGTGTTGTAGGCAAAGATATTGGATTGGACTGATGGTTTATAATAACTTATTTATAGACTCCAGCTCTGTTTACTCCCTCCATACAGACCTGCCTTTGCTTAAATCCAAGCACCTTGTTTACTGTAAACAGCGCAGGTGGGAGACACCTTCTGTGGAGCACTCCTTAAGTTCTCCCTGATAAACACACCTAACAACATCATTCAAAAGGTGCTATCACACAGACAAGGACAAAGCAGGACTGAAAGAAGTCCCAGTTTACTGCAGGGAGGCTCTCAGTGTGGCTTACACCTGCTTATCTCAAAGGATAGCAGAGAAAAAGGTGACAGAAAGAGATGTGCTCTGGGAGCACTCCTAGCCTCTTTCATTTCTGGTGGCTCCTTTGGGTTCTTTGCGCTTTTCCTGCATTTCTTGTCCCCTCCTCTGCTGCTGACTGGGCTGAGCCATCCCCAGGGAATGCTCTTGGCACTGAGTTGGGATGGTGTTGTGATGACAGGAGGAAAGTGAGAATGGTTTCTCGCTGGATTGGCACAACCCGCTTTCCAGCTTCCCTTCTCAGCACTGTGAGCTGAGATAACAGAACCCCAGCTCAGGTGAGATTTGCTGCCTCCACTCCCCACCTCCTCCTCCATCCACTGACACAACACAACGGGCACGTAGGTGAGAACTTGGACTGCTTTAAAAGCACAAAGATAGGAGATTTTATCTCCCCCTCCCTCAAATGCTTTCAGTCAGGCTCAGGCCCGACTCGGAGCCTCCGTCTGCTTTGGTTTCATCCCAGGGTGGGTTTGGCACCCGGGTGGCCATGGGACAGGTGCAGATTGTGGCACCGTGCAGCATCCCTCAGTTCTGTGCTGCACGTCTATGACCCCTTCACCTGCAATCCTCAATGGGAACGATGCGCCTCATCGCTTTAATTAGCAGTAATAATAAAACAAGTGCTAATAATAAGCTTCTTGTTTCTTTCAAAGGCTCAGTGCTAAGCCTTCGTTAATTAAATACCTGGCACATTACACAGCGCACGGCTTTCAGCCCATGGAGGCATGAATTTTGGCAGCCTCTGCGCTGTTGGATGCTGGAGAAGAAGCTGAGGATGAGCACGGCACAATGGGAAATACAGCTCACCATTCGATATTCCTGTTTTTCTACCCCTTCTAGGGAAGTTCAGCCCTTTTCTGGATTCTGCTGAGGAAATTCAGGTGTTCTTTTTTTTCTCCTTTTTTTCCCCCTCATCTCTACGTGATGCTCAGTCATGAGTCTACAGTTCACAGTGAGAATCAATGGTGAGTGCACAGCCTGACTTATACCCAAGGGGTTTTTTGCAACCGCTGATTTTTCATCTAGGCAATATGAGCCCTTGTTGGCATTTTCAGAGATAGAGTGAGCTTGTGGAAATAATCTATCTAGCCCCATATTCCTGATATAGAATAGATCAGAAGGAAGATTAAATAGAACCTGGTCCTTCCTCTGCTTATGCCCACTTGTTCATGGTCACCAGTGAGTTCCAGGCTTCCTAAATGGAGCCACGTAAGGAAAACTCCATATTGCAAATCCAAGGCTTTGTTTTTAGCTCTTTCAAAATGTGCCGGGACTCTGAGCCCCAGGGCCAGGCATTGCACAGGGTGGCTTTAACCTTCAACCCAGACAGTTTTGCCCAACCTGGCATCTGGATTTGTCTGGCAAATGCGCAAGGGTGGGGATGGAAGCCTTGATGCATTGCTGCAATGGGAAGCAGGAAGCAGTCTGCAGCGCGGAAGGTAGCGTTCATTCACAAAGCTGGACTTGGAGATGATGCTAAAGGTGGTTAACGGTGGACACACAACGAGGACACCAGCACATTTTGTGAGCTTTACATTTTAATATCACATCTTTGCTACTGGATACAGAAGCAGGAAAACAACGGATACAAATGCAAGAGGGCAAATCACATTTCTGATGTGCCAATGCCACGTCACGGCATCAGGAGAGGCAATATGTGCTGGAGAGAAGGGGCAGGAGCTGCCCCCGCTCAGGGCTGTGCCCTGCAGAGGTGAGGGATGAGCGTAGCCCCTTCACTTCTGCTGCTGCGTGGGCCACTGCACCGGCTGCTTGATCTGCTGCTGCTGCTGCTGGCATGGAACGGGAGCCACGGGACCCTGAGCGGGCACGGTGACCACGGGGCCCTGAGGCTGCAGGACCACCACGGGCGTCCCGTCCTGCACGGCGCTCACTTCGTGGCAGGTGACCTCCTCAGAGCCATGGCAGGAGGAACCCCCGCTGTGGCAGGAGGAGCTCTCAGAGCTGTGGCAGCCTCTGTCAGCACGGGAGCACATCTTCGGTCAGAGCAGGAGCACTGGGAAAGAGGAGAGCCCTGTGTTGATATGCATGCACCTTTCCATGCTCTGCTTTGCATTCAGATTTCCTCCGCGTGTTTCCGTACCCAGCAGGATCGATTCCTCTACACATCCCACTTCCCCACTTTGGAGCTTTGGTCCCACATCACCACCCCACCTGGTCCCCCCACTGTCACCCTGATCTCTGTGTCATTCAAGCTTCACATTCCTGCTCTCCCTGGGTGCACCTCACAAGCACTCGTGCAGGATGTGCTGCAATAATCCGTGCCATGGAGGAGCGGATGCGCTGCCTGCTGTCAATTTACATTGCAGCAGCACTTGGACAAAAGAGCCTCAAAATGGGGTTCCCTGGCACAGGTGGTAAATTTACAGCCAGGACTGGTGGTACTGGAGACACAGCAGAATACGATTTCAAAGCCAGGTGCTCAAAATGAAGGATCTCCTGTGCCTCCCTCCCTCCTTGTGCCCTCTTCACTCTCTGTGTGCCCTGCAGATCCTCAACTCATTGCTGCTAACAGCGCACGAGGAGCACGCTATGCACACATCTGACCCCTGGGAGGGAGCAAGCCCCTGGGGCTGAGGTTGCAAGAAGGCAGGAGGCACACAGGCTGTGCTCATAGAGCTGGAGGCTTTCTGGGCTGCTCCTGCCCCTCTGAGATTAGATCTGCCTTCTCTGTTGTTTCCTGGACTTCTTCAGGGAGAGCTTAATACTTACAACCCACAAACATTTACATTTTCTAAAGCGGCTTAGTGAAGGAATCAGGCTCATTAATGCAATTAAAGCCCCATCTCTCATTCATTCCCACATCCCCTGCTTTACTCCTTTTATTTCCAGCCCATCCTTTGATAACTAGAAACTCTGTCCTGGCAACAAATTCTGCTTCCTAGTAGAGGCGGATAGAGAGCTGTGATGGAGCAGAATTGCTCCTGTCCATGAAGCAGAATCTCCATAATCTCAGCACCTGCAGAAGGAGCCATTCCCATAAGAGCACAGCACAGCTCCATTCTGCACATTTCCCTGGCAATGCAATGTTGGCCATGCAGCAATCACTCACCTTGTCTGGAAAGGTTGCTCAGAGGGAACGGATCCGAGTGAATGAGTTCCTCTCCCATTTGGGAACTTTTATATGGTTCCTCTCTCTCTTCCTGAAAACCCCTGGGGAAAATGACCAACATATTTACAAAACAGCCCCACCTTAATTACCCACACCTTCAAAAGCTTATTCAACCTGGTTCCTTTGATTGACTTGTCATACGGTAGATTGTCTTCCTTGTGTTACACAGCTTTAATTGCCACCCTGCCCCACGCGGGTTGTAATGCACGAAGAGTGAAAACCGTGTGGGTGGCTTGGCTGTCTCAGTGTCATGCCAGGATGAGTTTTCTATTGCAAAATGGATGGCAAAGGTGGAAGATTTTGGGTTTCTGCCTTGCTGAAACCTCTCACCCAAAGCCTGGGGAGGAGGAGAGGTGACGGTGCAGCGTGGGGGTCTTCCTCCAGTGCCAGATATGAGGCACTCTGTTAGAAAGTTCTCAGCACACATCCCCTGTGAGCATCCTCCAGGTGTTCTCATCCATCAGACACCCAGAGCTGTCAGCCAGCAGTGTGGCTCTGCACTGCCGCTCTTGTCCCCCTCTGTCTGCCTGCGTCATTTCCTACAGCAATCAAAGGAGGATAATAAAGCGGGGGCATTGAGCATCCTGAGAGCTGCAAAGCCTTGGCTCAAATCTGTGAATAACGCCTGCATGCAGCATGGTTCCTCTACTCACCTTCCTTCCATTCCTGCCTGATCTTTACAGCCATTGACTGGTATTGACACAGTGACCACTAATATTCATTGCCTACGTTTTTATCCTGGCCAACACCGGCAAGCATTGAACAGTCTTCCTCATTGAAAATATCTGTTTTTATACTTCTTGATCTTTTTCCCTGACATTTTTGCCAGCAGCGGCCGTTGTCCGTGATGGGAAACGTGCACCGACAGCCGCTGACTGAGCAAACCCCAGGTGTGAGCAAGCCGTGAGCAAGGCGCTGAGGTCAGGGCCTGCCACCCAGCTCACCCCACTCTTCTCCGGTGCTCTGGGTGCACAGCAGGAGCTGTTGCAACCCTGGCTGCTCACCAGGCCCTGCAATCCCCATGTGCAACCACAGCTTTGCATTTCACCACCACTTACTCAGCTCCTGGCCCACGGCTGAGCTGCAGCAGCCCTGATCTCTCCTTTTCCTGACCATGCTGTGCTGTTACAGCATCATTCAGTGCTTTTACCTGTTTTGCACCTCAGCTCCCTCTGCAATTGTGAGGTTTTGGTGGTCTGAGATTGATGGAACCTCAGGGTTAGCTCCCACTTGCTACCTCCAAAGTCATTCATTTAGTTTCTATCCAGAGGCATTGGGTTGGACTTTCATCCAGCAGCCAGAATCCTGTTGATGGTTCATCTTGCCTATTTACAAACAGAAGCAGAGTGACTACGGCTTTTGCAAGCAGCAACATGCATGGGGATGCTATCGCAGAGCTGCAGCCATGAGAAGTGAATGATTCCTCCCTGCATGAGCAGTGAGCAGGAGGATATGTGCAGGTGTGAGAGAGAGCACCATCTGCACTCTGCATCTCTCCAGATATGGAGGGAGAAGCTCCATTTGTTGGTGTGCAGAGAACAGCAGAAGGACCCAGCCCTGGCAGCACAGATGCAAGAGCATCCTCCTCTGCTAGGTTCATTCAGTATTATGTTCTAGCTCATTTATCACTTAAGCTTGTGCAGCACTTTTTGAGAGGAGTCTCAATGAACTGGACAAGTGGGACAGGGAATTAGAAGTGGACTTTTCAAGTATTTTCTCTTTTTTTTTTTTTTTTTTTTGAGGTGTGTGAGATTTTGGAGTGCTTTTAGGCCAGTTTGTTGAACAGATGCCTGTGGATGCTGTGGGCTTTATTATGTTTTGGAAGTTGTTGGAGCTCTCTGAGTGCTCCGCTCCCTCTGATCCCAGTAGACAAAGCAGGGAGAACAAGAGGAACCAATAATGAAGTGTTTGATTTGGGAAATATGAGTAGATGCCAATAAACGATAATGCTGTCTAATTTTAGAATGGAACTTATTATGGCGGGTGACAAAATCTTGAGTAACGCTCCCAGCCACCGCAGCTCTCCATCTTACAACACTTGGCTGTGTGC
>JAPSGF010000136.1:671015-699289 GCA_035772895.1 Perdix hodgsoniae
CCTTCCTTCCTTCCTTCCTTCCTTCCTTCCTTCCTTCCTTCCTTCCTCCCTCCCTCCCTCCCTCCCTCCCTTTCCCCCCTTCCTTCCTTTTTCTGAGCATTTCATCTTTTTTTTTTTTTTTTTCCAGACAATGTTTGCTGCAGGTAGTAAGAAATGGCAGCATGGATGAACAGATTATTGTTTTAAACAAAGTTTGAGAAAGTGCAGCAAAATTCATACACGGGGCTGCATGTCTTGCTCTGGCATATCAAGACAAGCCTCAACCTAGAGAGGAGTCTACCAAACGGAGATAGCAAAAGATAAAGCAAAAAGGATAAGTGAAGATTGAGCAACAGCCCTGCTGAGTTAAGTATGCAGATCTCTTATCACACCCATGGTCTCATCACTGAGCAATTTGGTAGTGGCAGGAAAGTAGGAGCATGAAGGGAAATGTCAACCAAGGCTCCATGGTGTATACCAAGGGGAATTAGGAACTGAGGCTCCATCACTGTCCTTCCCATGCCCAGTGCCCACAGTGAGAGGGAGTGGGGCTCGGGAGGAGCACAGCAATGGACCCCATGCCAGTCTGCATCATAGGAAGCACCCCTTGGTTTCTGAAAGCTCATTCTTGTTTTTCTTGCACAGCAGGCAGCAGAGCGTGAGCGTAAAGCAACCAAAATCCTACAGGAATGAGCTGCCACCTGCCTTCTTCCATGTGGTTTGTATACTCCCACTTCCAGTCGAATGAGCCCATTGGATGTATTAAATGGTGACCAGAGACACCCCAGGACCATGGCTGCCTTACTGGGTGGGAAAAGACCAATTTCCTCCTGTTTATAGATGGGGGAAGAGACACAGACTGGGACCACCAGCCCACAACCACCCCAGAGCCCCATGGCAGGGATGTCACCTGTCACACTGAACTTCCCGCCCCAGCCATAAGGGAAAACGTGGTTTGCTAAGGAATTGTGGGAAAATGTGGTTTGCCAGGCAATTATGGGATGTTCTTGCTGGAGGTTACCAACTCACCCAATTCAGCGCTGTGGCTCAGAGGTACGTGACACAGCGTCCATGGGAAGTGCTCGCTGCTGCCCATCCTGTTGGTGCTTTGCACAAGAAATATCTTAACGCCCTTTGTTTTAATGAATCTACTCCGAGGTTATAGCAATGTGAGAAGAGCCTTTGTGCATTTTCAGCTTATTTGCACAGCACAGAGCCCTTACAGGAGGCAATTCTGCTGTTCCCCTGAAAGCCCAAGCAAGCAGTTCTTAGCATCGTTAATTCAACCTCTCAGGATCTTTTGAAGGAGAACAGCAAAGGGAACACGAAACCTGTGTGTCTACCTTGTTTCACTCTCTGCAGCTCTGAGCATTGGAGCAAATACTTTATCTTGCTTTGCCCAAACCTTTTGCCCTTACAAGCAGTTTCGCGGACCCCACGCACTGCATCCCATAGGGCTGGGTTGGAGGATGCTGACTGTCACTGAGGCAATGGCTGCTCCCTGTGGCACCTCTCCGACAGTGGGCATTGCTCTCATCCTCATTCCTTCCCTTCCAAAAGGCAACGGGAGCATTTCTGAGATGCCAGCAGGGAACGTGTCATTTGTCTCCCAGCAGCACTCTGAGTGCGTCAGGGCCAACCTCATTTCAGTGCCCCTCATGGACACGTGGTGATGATGATTGTGCTCAGGACCATCCCCCTGGGAAGGAGCTGCTCCCCTCCTGACAAGTCGGGCTGCATTGCTGCCTATTTGTATGACCCACCCAGCTCTTTAGTGGGTCATCTGCCCAGTTTTTACCTATGACACAAACGCAGCTTCCTTCCCATGTTATTCAACCGGTTTGCACCAGCCCATTAAATTACAGTCATCAAAAGGAAAGTCTTAATTGCTCCGTTCATTATCACCAGTGGTCATATCCGACAGTTAGCTTATTTGCCTGGGAACACCCCACAGGCTTCTCAGGGGTTTTTAGATGAGATCAACACCACTTGATCCAATAGGGATGAGGACAGTTGGTGAGAAGAATGTGGCCAACACAGGGGACCATAGCCAAGGATTTTCTCCACTCAGAGCTCCTCTCTGCTACTAACATCCCCCAGGATGAGGCTGTGATAAGAAAGGCAGACACAACCAACTGTAAAACAGCTCTGTAAGCAATCCCAGAAACTCATGTCAAATCCTGGGTCCCTTTGGAGCTGGAAGGAGTTGGCACATTTGATGATGGATCTCACAGGGTCTGCGATCCCTACATCTGAGAGAGATGTGGCATTTGCCCTCTGCAGCTGAAAACCATCCCTAAATGTGTTCAAGGCCAGATTGGATGGGGTCCTGGGCAACCTGGTCTAGTATTAAATGTGGAGGTTGGTGGCCCTGCCTGTGTCAAGGGGGTCAGAAATTCATCATCCTTGAGGTCCCTTCCAACCTGGGCCATTCTGTGATTCTGTGGAACAGGTTTACCACTTCTTTCCTTTTAAAGCTGACCCAGTTTCTCCATCACACCACTTAGTCATGGGCAAGCCAACACCGCATCCCAGCCTCACAGACCTGCTTTTCTACATCGCTGCCGCTGCAGCATTGCATCACTTTATCACTGCCTTCACACTCAGGGGGCTGTCAGCAGTGCAGCAACTTGCAATTTCAACAGCAGGGCGCATCGCCCTGCACCGCTCAGCCTTCTCACGCCCACCTCATTCTTTAATCGCCCCAACCACCCTAGGCAACGTCACGGCTCTCTTCACAACGGAGAAGGGAAACGGTACCAGCGCTGTAGGTGGAACGACGCCTGTTTGGTTTGGGGAAGTCGGGCTCTGAGCCCTGCAGAGGTCCCTGGAGAGCAGCAGCTCTCCGCGGAGCGGTGTGCGGTGTGCGGAGCGCGTTTCTCCACCGCGGGGCGGTGCTCCAGGACAGCGGTTGGAGCTCGGGGATGCTCTGATGGGAGCAGGCCGGTAGGGCTCCGTGGGGCAGGGCTCCAAGGGGCGGTGCTCGCTGCAATGCTGGAGCCGTCACGGGCTGTTCCAGCGCCTTCTGGCTTGAAGTCATAGAATCATAAAGTAGTTTGAGCAGGAAGGGACCCTAAAAGGTCATCTGGTACAATTTCCCTGCAACAAAGCGGGACAACTACAGTTCAGTCAGATTGCTTGGAGCCCCGTCCAGTCTGATGTTGAACGTCTCCAAAGAGGACATTCACCACGTTTTTAAAAGGATGAGTTTAATTATTTTGTTTAATGCTCCCCCGTCTAAAAAAGAGGGGAAATTGGGGTTTTCCTCAATCTGGGGCTTAAACTTGGTGTTTAGTTGGTCTCTGAGGTAAGCATTGTGGATGGCCAAGAATAGCAAATGGTGAGAAGGTAACAGACTTAATGCCATTGATGGGAAAAGCCCCCTGTGCTAAGGTGACCCCACAGCCTCTCACCTCCTTTAGAGATATTTCTTGTACTTGACAACTTTGCTGCTTGTTTCTCTAGACAGAAGTACTCTGAAACAGGCAACTTCAAGGAAATGGAAAACCTTTTTATAGTGCAATTTTTCTGTGGAGGAGATGAACCATATAAATGGGTTTGTATAGTAGATAGGAGGTGGAAAGCATTCTCAGCTCATTCCCTTCACTCAAAGGTTTGAAATCACTCTCAAAAGTCACAGGGTCTGCGATCCCCCCATGTTCCCACTTCTGATAGTGATTAATAATGTAGAATGGCCCAGGGGTGATGCTCTGGAAGCTGTTCATAATGAGCTTTTACAAACCCAGACCTGCTACATCAGCACTAAAACCACGACAGATTCCCATCCAGCTCCTGTAGTAACAAGAACTGTGAATGGAAAAACACGGGTCTCTGAACAAAGCCCAGCATTATGGGTTCAGCAGTGCCCACTTCACTACCACCTGAGAGGCCCAATAAACCACTAAATCCAAACCCCTGTGTTTATCTGGAGCTGCATTGCCCCCAGCTGCTCACAGTTCATTGCTCAGTGATGAGGGCACCCACCAAACAGAACCACCATTCTGACATCTCCTCTTTTCTCCTCTAGGAGGGTGGATCTGCAAAGGAAGGAGTGAAGCCAAGAGGCAGCTGTGCCCTGCAGCTCCAATGTGGGACGACTATGGGCATGCTACAAAGTTCTTGCTTAGGGAAATAGGTTTGGATGGCTTTAAACTGTGTTGTGCTCTGCTATGAAGGATTTTGCTGCTGCTATGTCCAGCTGGAGCAGCCTTACAGCCTCTTTGTACCGCAATTTCCTAGATAATATTTTCTCTACTCGTTATTTCTGTGGCTTCCCGGAGTGTTTTAAAGCCTCGAATTGTAGCATCCTCTTGAAGTGCAACTCGGCTAATTGCAAATGAGCAGCTCATGGCTTTGTCATTGCTGGAAATGCTGCGGGAGCTGCAGAGGCTGGCGGTGCCCGCAGGAGGGCACAGCTGGGATTGCACTGGGGCTGCTCCTGTCACGAAAGCAAAGCACGCAGCTGCTGTACCTTGTTAGCTAATGGAGCCCGAAGATAACGTGGAAGTTCTGAAAAATTGTAATAAATGCTGAACGCCACGCTTGGGTCTATGATAAATAAAAGGCTTTGGGCAGTGGGTGCTGGCAGAGGTGAGAGATGGTCTGGAGTGAGGGTGGATGGTGATAGGACAAGGGGGAATGGTCTTAAACTGGGACAGGGGAGGTTTAGGTTGGATATGAGGAGGGAGTTTTTCCACCCAGAGGGCAGTGAGGCACTGGAACGGGTTGCCCAAGGAGGCTGTGGGTGCCCCATCCCTGCAGGCATCCCAGGCCAGGCTGGATGTGGCTCTGGGCAGCCTGGGCTGCTGGTTGGGGACCTGCACATAGCAGGGGGTTGGAATGAAGGTCATTGTGGTCCTTTTCAACCCAGGCTATTCTATGATGTGATATGACTGTGGCTCTGGGGGTGTGCAGGGAGCTGCCTGTCTGGAATTGTCCCTCTGCCCGTCCTCATCCAAGGGACAGTTTGTGTCAGGGCTCTGTGACCTGATGCCTGTGGGTGTCCTTGGGCTGGAACTGTCAGGTATGTTGGACTTAACCCAGTGTGGGCTTAACCAGCGTGATGGGTTTGTCTGCTTCTGTAGATTGTTCATTTGAAGGTGTCCATTCCTGAATGGCAGAGGCACTTTAATGCCTTTCTAATTTCTCACGCCCTTGGCTTTTAATAAGAAACAATTAAAAAAAACATGGTGGTTACCGCCCAGCTTATTGAAAGAGACAGCTGTGCTGCACGGGAGCATTTAAATACAAACTGCGTGTGCTTCCAGTGCAGTGCTGTTCTCCAGAAGTGGTGGGGTTCAGAGCTGGGGGATGGGAAGCATCTGAATTTCCATGCAAGTGGTGGAGAGAATGTGATGAGCAGCAAGCTCCTAAATGAAGAATCTCTCCAGATGAGCGCTGTGCTGTACCCCCCTAAAGCCTGGCTGCAGTGGGGGTGAAAAGCCACGCAGGAGATGCTCTGTGCTGTGGTAGGGGGGGTGCAGAAGGACTCCTCTGTTCTGTGTTCAGTGCGCTGATGTGCTGCTTTCGTGACCAGGAGAGAGCTCTCCCCTCTCTGGGTACCACCTCTGCACTTTGCCCTCCTTTGAATGCACCACATTAGAGAGATGCCCCTGGGCTGCTTGGAGGGGAGCGCAGCTTTGTTATTATTGCTCTCCTGGTCGGCAGATTTGGAGAAGGCTTAAGTCATCCTCAGCTCTGCTGACTCTGGGGAAGTCATGCTGCTTCAGAACTGCTCTTTCTGAGTTTTCAGCTCCAGGACAATCACAGTGCCTTTATTTCTTCAAGCCGTTTCCTCTTTAAAGATGCATCCTTGCTGTGTTTTGTGCTGAGCTTTTGGCTGCTGTGCTGAGATGGACTGTGCATCTGTGTTCCCTGAATGAAGGAAGGTGAACTTCTGGAGTTCCAAATGCAGAAGTAATGGTTGGGGGCAAATCTAATTGGGATTATTGGTGTTCGGTGTCAGAAGACCTCAATTTACAAATAGCTTAATTTCATGCTGCATCAATCAGCACGGCCCAGGGTTCAGAGCAGAGCCCTGACACGTGGCTCTTGGGCTCAGTCTCAGCATTTGCTGCTGGTTTAATTAGTTCACTGTTAGTCATCGTACAGCTGAGTCAGCTTTTATTGTGGGCTGTTCTGAGTTGTACTGTGGGATCCCAGTGTTACCAACACAGGTGGCAGTGCTCATCCCCCCCAACACTGCAGTACAACTGGGGGATTTCTGCTTGGAGGCAGCTGAGTTAGAGGTGGGGGGTAAAAATAGAGCGGGCAGTTTGATGCAGTAGAGACTTTATTATGCATTGCATATATACAATAGAAAATAAGGCAAGAACTTCGATTTATTGAGGTGTTACATTGGAGATGGATACTTAAGCAGGCAGTGCTTCAGGAGAGAGTTGCTTCATGCAGTGCATCCCCTTGGCTTCAAAGCAGAATCCTGTTTTTCATCAGCTGATGAGTTGTATTTTTGCTTGTTGCATACATGATAAAGCACAGCACTCACGTGCAGTTTCTCTTTTACAACGCCTTCTGTGGAGCAGAGTTGAAAGCAGGAAGAAATGTGTATTTAGCAATGCTAGCACGGAAGGACCTGGTTGGTATTGGCATTGGGCTATAGCTGATGCTGCTCTGAGGATGCACTGCCAGTTGTGTGAGTGACAATGCCTGGAGCGAAGCTCACGTATCCTTCACACCAGCAGTTGCAGAAAAGTCGAGATGTGGATGCGTTGGAGATGGTAGGAGGCTGTAGATACAAAGCTATGAGAGCAAAACATGGAAGGGTGGTTGTGAGGATCTGGGGCTATCCACAAGCCAGTGGCTGCAGCAAGGGATGAGTTGTGCCTCTGGAAGCTGTGCTGAGCTCAGGTGTGGGTCTGCATCTCGCTCTTCATCCATCTTGCTCTTCAGTGGCGGGCGGGCATCTCTGGAGCTTAGCTCTGCCCACAGCGGTAGTGGTAGCTGTCAGACCACTGGTATGAACAAGGGTATGAGCTGTGCTGACCCACTTGGACTGGAGCACACACCTGAGGGCGTTCCATAACGCCCCCCTGCCTCCACTGTGGCATGCACAGGTGCTGCCCGTGGGGCTGGGAGAACATCATGTTGCACCCATCAGAGGACTGGTGGCTGTAGGAGGAAGAGTGGCCCTCTACCACGTGCTTCTCCATGCAGCTGGATGTGCACGGCGTGGGGCACTTGGGGCTGCTCTGCACCATCCTCCTGGTAGTGCACTGCTTGGCATCCCTGGAAGCACAAGATGTGCACGGCGCTGCCTTCACCACGCCAGGGCTGTGGCACTGTGTGAATGCTGGTGTGATGTTCTTCACTCCACCAGGGATGAAGCACTGCTGTTTGTATTGGTACCAGTAAGACATCGTCCTGGGCTGGAGATGAATCTAAAAAGCACAGCAGGAGATAAAGGCAGATTAATTCCCTGCAGAGCGCTGCTTCTGTCTGATTAGCTCTTTTATGCTGTTGGAGCTTGCTGCTCTGATTCTCAGCCCTCATTCTGAAGCAGAAACTGCCCAGGCTGGCATTTAAATCACATTATTTAATAGCATCAGATGAAGTAGGCAGCTATTATTGCTGGAAGGGCAGTCTGGGGCTCAGCTGCCAAGTGACCTGCATATTTCTGCTACTGAAGCAACAGCATAGCTCGGGTTGGTGCTGAGGTTTTCCTCTCATGTAGTGAAGGCTATTTGCTTTCCAGCTGCTCCAAATGAAGCCAGAATTGCTTTCTACTAGTGCTAAGTAAAGCCAAAGTATTTGCTTTACTAATTTGAATCACAGCTTGGAAGATTGTCGATGTGGTAGGAGCTCTTTTTAGGTGCCCGTTCATTAGGGGAAAAAGCAACTTTTGAAACCTGTCTAAAGCTGCCCATGTCTCAGATAACTAAAAAGTCAAACATAACTCCATCTCAGGACGCAGCTGTGTGGTTGCTCTCCCAGCTCTGCTATCTCCTGCTCTTTCTTTGCTGAGTTTGCTATGTAGTAGCTGGGGACCAAAGGGCTGCATGGAGGTCTGCTCATAGCTGTGGAGCATCCAGTGCTGCCCTCCT
Source organism: Perdix hodgsoniae (assembly GCA_035772895.1). Taxonomy (NCBI): domain Eukaryota; kingdom Metazoa; phylum Chordata; class Aves; order Galliformes; family Phasianidae; genus Perdix; species Perdix hodgsoniae. The sequence continues at coordinate 679,055 of JAPSGF010000136.1, forward strand.
CAATTCCTGGAGGCAGAGGCGCTGCCCAACTTGAGCCATCAGACCTGCCTCTGTCACACGTGGAAGGCATAAGGTGTCCAAACGCAGGGGGAAAGTGCTGAGATCTCAGATTTCCTAATTAAAACTCAAAATCTGACTGCAAATCAGCTTTGCTCAGCACTAGCAAATGACACTCAGGCGTCTGCGTGTTGCAAGGCGGTGGCAGCTGTGTTTGCAGCCAGACAGGGCTGCCCTGAGAACAAAGCTCTCGGGGTCAGGTCCCACAGGAGCAATTTGTTTGCAAAGGGATCGGCATGGCTGGGAGGCTGCAGGAAGCTGGGTCAGCATCTTGCTGCTGCAATCTGAGAGAGGGTACTCCCTGAGTTTGTAAAATAAACAGAGCAGCAAAGCCTCTGTGGCACTGTAGAAATCACCTAAACCAGATTGGTTACTATGGTAGAGGTCAGCTGCACACAGAGTTGCTCAAATTACTGAAATTGGTGCTCTTTAATGCAGCAGAAACGTGGAATTCAGGATTTTCAAAGCAGATTAAAGGCACTAATATTACCAGATCCCAAACAGAGAGAGGTTCTGTAAATCTCAGGCTTAGCTTCAAATGCCTCTATCTATGCCTACAAATAGGAAAGAGAGAAAGTTTTTCAGAGGAAGCAGCCAACTTGTTTCTCATTGCGTCATTTCTGCAGATTCAGGTGCAAACTGAAAGCATCAGCAATAGCTAATTAGAAATAAAAGCAGGCAAAAAACTTACCGAGCTCAGAGAGGAGAGTAAGAACTGGACTGGAGGTGTGGAGATATGCGTTTTTATATGGTCTCTGAGGCTGCCTGGAAAACCTGAGCCATTGTGGATCAAATCCTAATATGGGGGAAATTTTTTCAGAAGCAGCTTTCATTGGTTGTAATTATTTTACTCGCTGGGGATTATTAGTGCACTGTGATCCCCAAACAGCATGAAATGTACCTCACACCCTGCTGGGTTCTTTCAGTGCTGAATCTTTATGGGATGAGCAGGGCTGGGAGGGATGCTCCCAACGCCTGGCATTCATTGTGTGTCTGATGCGATGCTTTTCAAAGGTTATGGGTCCCTCCCTGACTTTATGAGGCTTCGTGTCTGGTGCTCTTACAGCTGGAAATGGGGTCAAGGGATGGAGTGGGCATTGCCCTGTGCTGCTCCAACGAGCATCCTTCAAATTGCAGCCCACGATTGCTGTGATGGAGACCAGCTTGGAGACCTTCGCTCTTGTACAATTTTAGTGGGCAGTTGTGAGGATTTCTGAGAAGTTTGCTGATGAAGATGTTGTTTCAGAGCCTCTGTCAGTGCTATTCTGTTCTATGTGTGGGTAAATGTGGGCTTGCATGGGTGTGGTATCTGGGAAGGGCTTTACCACAGAGCAAAGCTGAGCTATGGTGTATGGGCACTGATAGAGGTCATAATATGGGTTGTGATGGTCTACCAAAATTCACTCTTCTTGCCATTTCTCCCCCTTTTTTCCAGTTCAAAGCATCTCCTTAGGAAACTGCTGGCTGATTTTTTTATAGCTTTTTATAAGGGCAGGTAGTGACAGGAGATGATTTTAAACTGGAAGAAGGGAGATTTAGACTAGATATCAGGAAGAAATTCTTTACTGTGAGGATGGTGAGACACTGGAATGGGTTGACCAGTGAGGCTATCAATGCCTCCTCCCTGGAAGCATCGAAGGCCAGGTTGGATGGAGCTGTGAGCAACCTGGTCTATTGGGAGGTATCCCTGCTTATAGCAGAAGGGTTGAAACTGGACGGACTTAAAGATTCCTTCCAACTCAAAGCATTCTATGGTTCTATTATCTTAATGGTTTATTTTCATGATGTTATGGAACTTGTAAATATAACACACAACTGATGACTGAAGAATCCCACTGGTTCAGCTAAATGCTGAATAAATCCATGCTCTATCAGCACCTGAGTACCTGGAGGTATTGATGGCTCTCTATTTTTTGACAAGAGGATGACTATTTCCGTATTTACATTTAAACCTCTGCTTCTTCAGATGCTGAAATGTAATTCCCAAGCGTTTTCAAGCTGTTAAATTGAGCTGATGCACGTGCTGTTGTCCTGCTTTATTTGCTTCTGGCTGCTTTAGGCGGTGACACTTGGCTGAGGTTCAGCAGTTGATGCATCACTTCTTTCTTCGTCCACTGGTGGTGCTTGAGCTGTAATACTCTTGTTAAACATCCATGTGACAACATCAGCTGTGTAGAACATTAATGAGCTTTTATGATGTGCTTGAGAACGCTTTCAGAAGGCACCTGGGCACCTAATGCTGGTGTTAGCCTTTGTGTGCTGCACATGGGCCCTGCAGTGATGTTGAGTGTAGGCAGAGTGGCTCTCTCCTTTTCTTCAAAGCATTGTTATTAAGACATTTTAAAAAGAAAATTCAGCTCTTCTGTCTTCCATTGGCTAACTTGAAAGCGATGATTAGACTTTGAATTCCACCCTTTTCAAGGACTTAGGTTGGGGTTACGTTGCCCTCTGATTTTGGCGGACATAAAGGTGTATGTTGCAATTTGCATGGTTATCTTCTATTACAGGAAAGGCAGGGCTAATTCCCCAAAGGAATGACAAGTGTCTCAGGATCATAATGAGCAAGGGTTGCATGAAGATAAATCTCAGTTTGCAATTAAAAGAATTAAGAGAAGATCTTGGGAGTTTCTAACCCCCAGTAACATGTAAGGCAGTGGAGTCTGGTATTGTCCTTCCAAGACATTTTTCTACCAGTCTGATATGAGGTTCCCTCTGAGATCTGTTGGAAGGAAGAAACCATTCTGCAGTTTTTCCATGTCTTTTCCTTGGTGCTGTTCAGAGAGGGAAGGCTTTGAGATGTTCTATAACAGGGCAGCCCCGACAAGTCCTCTCTATTGTCACAAGAGCAGCAAAATGTAAATAAGAATGGACAAGTTGGACATGGGGAGCATCTGTATGGCACAGCCCATTGCATCTGTTGCTGACTCTGCTGCTGAGTGTTGGTGAACCTCGGCGTCCATCTGTGTGTCTAATGCTGATGATAACTCCATGCCAGCAGTTACGATTCATCAGCTAAAGGAACTCGATGTTCTGGGTATGTAATGTGTTATTACAATGGATTTAGGCAGCCTTTTATTGAAGAAATGACTTGCTGGCAAAAATGACCTGTCAAAGTCTTGCATAAGCCACACTCTATCTATTGCCTTTTTGTCATGTCCTTTATCAGGTCAGTATTTATACCTTAGCAGCAGATGCTTAATTTTATATAAGATTTAATCTTATTTTTTTCTTCCCATTTTACTTTATTTTATCTTTTTTGTCTGGTCAAAGCTTGCATTTTTAAAGACACTTGTGCCTTGTGTCTACTTGGAAGAGCTGTGCTGACTTATTTGGATACATTGCTCCAGAATTCAGCCTGAAGAAGCCTACAGAGTGCCCAGGCTTTGAGCAGGCTTTGCATTAGCCTGGTTTCATCACCAAATTGTAAACACGGCTTCCCCGTGCCAGGAACGCATCGTATCCCTTGCTTTTGCAACTCTACCTAAGCTGAGTCAAAGATCTCTTCCTCCATTTGGCTGTTGTCTGCTGAATCCTCTCAGGGAGGAGGCATTGCATATGAATGGTATGGTCCTTTTAGTTTTTTCTCTGTCTTGCAGAATATCCCCTCCATGTCGACTTCTGAAATGGACAAGAGGTGGAAGGACAAGCTAATAATTACAAAGGGTGATTTATTAAAAACAATTGACATTCATTAACGATGTTAAGTCTTGAAAGAAACGTGTTTAGTAATTGATTGGGATGCTATGCATGCAGGTGACTCAGGTGCTTTCGGCAGTCTAAAAGCCAGTATAAAAACACTCAGCATCAGTCCGTGTCCGACCATTTCTCTTATTTCTGTTGCGCAGTAGGTAAGCTTGATTTGAATTCTTCTTTCTAAATAAACCTTTTTTGTTTTCTTGCTTTAAGTCAGGGTGAATCCTATGCAAATGTTCTGTAGTATCAAACTCAAGTTTTCTTGATGTAAATCATTTTGTGGCTGTTTGGCTCTTGGCTGTGGTAAATGCTGATCTTCCAATGCTATCTGGTTGATTAACTCCTATTACTTCTTCATGAAGTCTGATTTCCACATTTGATGTTTGATATAAGCCTTATAGGTAATGTTTTCCAAGAACCCAGCTATGAAAAACTCTGCCTTTCCCTCTAACCTGTTGGTAGCTCTCTATCCTAATATTTGATTGTGGAGCTTGTAAGAATTTATTTGTCTTCCTATGCTGTTCCCTTGCACCACAGATCAACCATCTCCCAAATGACGCACTCCTTAAGCCCGTGCACTGATGGCAGCCCCTCACTGAGTGGGGTGGCTGTGCCACAGCCCGTGGCCAACAGCAGCAACGAGCCCTGCGTGGTGCAGTGCCCTGACTCGACGGTGGTCATCTATCCTCCGCCAGTGGTTGTCACCATCCCTGGACCGATCCTCAGCACCTTCCCGCAGCAGAGCACCGTGGGGTCCGTGGGAGCCCCTGAAGTTGGAAGTGGCTTTGGTGGTGCCCCAGCTCCTGGGGGCCTGCACGTCTCTGGGGGTGCCCGGTGGGCTCGGGGGTACCCGGTTGGGAGCTGCAAACCATGCTGAACTTGGTGAGGAGCTGCTGGAAGAGGAACATCCAGGGGATGCTGAGCAGAATGTAGACCTGTAGCTAAAGCTCCAGCATTTGGAAGAGTCAAAGAACCTTTGAGGCTGTCAGTGAAGTTAATCTGCAGATGTTCCAATCTTCTGAAGAACAAGAATCCATTCACATCCTCCTCATATTACCCTTCACTTTCTTTTGCTTCCTAATGCTTTCCCATCTTCCTAAGTGCTTTGTTCTCAGTGCAGTGGACTGAGTTGGTAACCCAGTAAGACGCCTATAGGTATCATTGTGACAGTGTGTAGGGATCAGGCAACGATCCCATTTTAGCTTGCTTTGTCAGTGCTTTCAGTGCGTAATGAGGTGTAAGAAAGGGTCTTGGAATCAACCAGCCCATGCTCTGTGCTTTACGTCTGTCTCTGCAATAAGGAAACAGCACCAGCTATTACATGAATCACCTCACATCAAGTCACAGGTTGCAAGCAATTTGTAATCTGCGACATATAATTCTGCCTCTGTATGATCTGCTTCTTTCTCATTAAACATGACCTTGCAATATGTTCCTGGGCTCTGCGTGTGTGTGTGTGTGTGTGCATTCCTCTGCTCCTTATTTGTCTCTGTCCTGCAGCGCTGAGCTGATCCTATCGCTCTGCTCTGGGACAGTGATAGCCTGGAGAGATCTGGGAATGGTTGTGTGCACCCCCCTGCCATCGCTGTCCCTTAGCAAAACTGCTGCTCACAACTCTGTTTCTATTCCTGGTTATGTGAAGCTGCTGAATCAAAGCTGGCTTTTATTTTCAGTATGTTTTCATTGCCAGGTATCATCAGGCTTAACCTCCCTACAGCAGTGCTAAGAGCATCAGTGCAGAGGTGCATGGAGATTTGCGTTTCTAGGATGAAACCAGTGCCAAAAGTTTGGTTTCAGGCTTTGCTGTAGAACCCTAAAATTCTGTTTGGGTGTATCTATGGAACTTCAGATTTCCTCAGGAATTTATAGATAATGATGAAGCATAATAATGCTAGAATGTTAAATTACTTGGGAGTAGTTGCTCTTTGGAAACGTATCCTCATGTAAGGAAAACAGAGCAGGCAGGCACCATAATGGTGCATAATTGATGGCTGGATGAAATGGTTCAACCAGCTTCAACCACATAAATCTTTCCCTACAAAAGAAATCCCCTAAACCTCAACAGCCAGATGAAATGATCTTTATTACTTTGCTCGTGGCATATTTGGAAATAAAACTCGGTAATAAACTGGAGTGTAAATTTACCCTCTCTGTGTAATAGGCTGAGACTTTCAGTCACCACAAAGCATCGAGTCATTAGTAAAAGGGAGAAGTTTTGCTGGTGGATTTCTATGGAACTATTTGCATCGCATCTTTTATTCCTTTAGATATTAAGTACCTGAAGAGGACACTGGTGTAGTTTGTAAGATAGGAGAATCATCGTTCACATCTCTTAGGTTGATTATTTGCATGATGAGGTTGGAATATTCATCTAAAGAGAACTGAGAACTGAGGCTTGAAATGGTTCTCATTTCTCTTGCTGCTTCTGATAAAGCAGGATACCTATACCACTTTGCCTTCCTCTCTGTGATGTTGTACTCTAAGAAATCCTCCAGAGGCATTCACATGGGGACTCAATGTCTCATCTTGGATAGGTTTGCCCTTTAAAAGCACTTCTTGCTCTGGCTGTGTATCTTTGTGCTGAAAGCATTATCCCGCAGTGTGCCTCATGTAGGCTGCTCGTAAGGTGCATTTAAATTGGCAGTTTCCCACATGCATGCAGCGAGTACATCCTGCTGCAGTCTGCCTATTGGAAGTTTAGGGGAAATTATAGGAGTTAGTTTTCTGTTAACTAAATTAGCCAGCCATCCCCTGTGGTGCTCTCAGGCAGGCAGTTCCTCTAATCAACCCGCTGTTGTTAAGCCTTAGGGCAAAAAGTCCTACAAAACACTTCACCCACTATTGTGAACAGGTGTATGAGAAACTGTGGGATACCTCAGGATTAATCCATGAGGGGTGAGCATCAGTGCTGTTGGCTGATGCACAGAGGGGTTAAGAGATGGTTTGAGCTGCAGTTCTATGATTTGGGACTGCTATGATCACCGTGATGTTCTTCATTGGTACAGAGCTGCCTGATAATTAAAGGCACCCAAGGGAGATGAGCTGAAGTTATTGTGGTGGGAGTCTCAAACCTTCCTCAAGGTTTTCCCTGGGGAACCCAGCCCTTCCTGCTGCTGACTGCAGCTGGCAGCAGGATTATACAGAGCATCGCAACAGTTACTGCTTGTTTCAAAGCGTTGTACTGATTTGCTGCCTGTGTCCTGCTAGGAGGCAAGGGTGGAGGAGGGTGCTAACCTTACCGTCTCACCAGGGTGTCCTTATTTGACTTCATCTTGCTTGAAGTAGGGCAAAAAGTGGAGAGGTCTGAGCCTGGCCCATCTCCTGCCTAAAGCTGCTCCTTCTCAGATGAAGAATTGGGTCTGTGGGCCTTGTCCTCTCCTGTGCTTCAGTCCAAGGTCAGATGCTTTGCACAAATGTACCAACGATATGAAGAAATGGGCTCAATGGAAGGAAGAGCATCTACAGCACAAGGGAATCTTTTGCCAGCTATCATCGTTCCTCTGCCTATGGGAACAGCTTCAGCACTCTGCTACATCAGTCAGTCTTTGACCTCAGCTCTGTCAGCTGAGAAAATGCTGATGTGGGTGGGTACCATGAGAGAAAGGGTATGTAAAGTATCTCTCAGAAATCAGCCCAGAGGTGCCCCCTCACATCTACAACTGCCTTTCTGACTATTGGTGATGTCTTTGATGTGCAAGTGGGCTTGCATGGGCTCCATGCAGCTGGGCTGTGCTTGTTGAACCACCTTATTTTGTGCCAGATTATAATCTTTACTATTTTAAATCTAAATTGAGACTGCTCAGTGTTCCAGGGGAACGCAGTACAGGCAGACAGGAACTGCTTGAGCAGCCTGGCTGCTCAGTTTGCAAAGTAGAGGACTTCTCCATAGGTCATAACTTGAGCCTTTGGTCTTTTCTCTTGGGTGTCTTTCTCTAACCCTAAGAAACATTGCTATCTTTCCTTGGTAGACCACCTGAATGTAAGTTCCACTCAATAATACTTCCTTTGGAAGTTATTTTTCAAGCACAAAACACAATTTGATCCAGGAGTGCATGTGTGGACAACTGAGGTGATTTTCTGGAGAAGTGTTGAGTAAATTTGGGGTCATGGGTTAATTAAAAATGGTAGAACTTCTTCCTAACTTGGAAAGCAAGTTGAGGCTGGAGTATTTCAGATGGCGATGTGACAATGCTGTCTGACACCTGGAGTCTAAATCTCCATCTTAGTGTATGTTTTGTCAGTAGAACTGCTGCTGGTCCCTTTCTGGTGGTGTGTCAACAAAGACAAAAGGAGAAGACTAGACAGCTTATGTTACTATGCAGAGTCATTTTAATGAATAAAGAGTGAGAAGTTACAGAAATGATAAGTTTGTAGCTTTACAAAAGGGTCTTCAGCAAGTAGAGTGGGTCTGATGCCAGATGATGATTTCTTTTCATGGAATTTGTCAGTCCAAGCATGTTTCTTGCTCAGAGTTGCTCGTAAATTCTGATCACTAGTGTATGAGGCACAGCATGGATACGTAACAGGAGCTTCTTTCCATGTTGTCTTTGGAGAAGTTCGTAGTTGAACAAAGCGGACTTCTTCGTAGCACTTAAAGTCTGATTCTCGTTGACACAGAACCATAGATATCACTATAGCAACACAAAGTGGCTATAAATCAATTTAAAAGGAAATTTTCTAACCCACCTAGTGGAGTAAAGAGGTTGCCTCAGTACTTGCTCTAATTCAAATTGCCCTTTAGAGTGATAGCAGAAGAGATAGAAATATTAGAGGGTTACATATAGGGTAGTATTAATGCAGCCTGGCACCCGCATGTCTCACTGAACACAGCCAGAGGTGTGGGTACCCGGCGTTTCCCAGCACCATGAACTTAGCAAAGGATCTGTCTCATTTCTTTACTGCCTTTCTGCTGGTTTAGCATGGATAGCAGCTTCAATACCAGTATCTGTGGCCAAGCTGAGAAAAGAAGGGGTGACGGCGCCCAAAACCAAAGAAGTCCCCATGCCCGTAATAACCCCCATGAGCGCTCAAGCTCCTGTTCCCATACAGGCTCCCAAGGCTTCTGTTGTAGCCATAAGGGCTCCAATGTTGGTTGTAGTCATGGTGGTGGCCCCAGTGGAGGCCATATGGGTGCCTGAATCGGTGGTCATTCAGGTCCCAGTAACCATGCAGGTCTTCCTGGCAGAAGGGTGAGTAGTGCTCGTTGTTGTAGAATTCCCTGTGGAAAGTCATTGCTGGTTGTTGGAGGGAAACCTGAAACACACAGCAGGGAACAGAGTGAGTCCATGTCCTCACCGGAAAGCTTTTCACCTCTTAGCCACCTCATTTGTCTGTTTAGCCTTCTGAATCCCCCCAAACTTTTTTCCTTGTGTAGAATCAAAGAATGGCTTGGGTTGGAAGGGACCCCCAACAATCATCCAGTTCCAACAGCACTTGTCACAGGCAGGGCCACCAACATCCAGATCTGCTACAAGCCCAGGTTGGCCAACCTGCCTGTGAACACATCCAGTGGTAGGGCATCCACAGCCTCTCTGGGCAAAACAGAGCATCTGACAGTACTTAGAAAACACTCTATTTACCAGCTGAGAACTGACACGCACATATATTTTTACAGCATGCATACAGATACATACACACAAAGACATATCAAAAAGAGTAGAGTAGAGGCAGTGTGGACTTACCCGGTTCACCGAGGAGAGGAACTCGAGAGAAGCGAATGAAGCTCCGGAGTTCAAGGTCTGTATATATACCCTCTCGAACTCCAGTGTTAGCTACACGATGGATCTTATTGCGTGCGGTATCCCTTCAACTGATGTAATCAGAGGCAGTGATTTTCATACTTTTCAAATTCGAGGTGATGACATACCTGTAATACCTCCAGAATTTCTTTCATCTTAAAACAGGAAGAAATAGGCTCAGCACATTTTTAGTAAAATGGCATGGAATTCTTTGTAGTTGGGTGGATGGTATGTTTAGGCCATTACCGGTTGCGCAATCTGTGTGTAGGTGCACCATTCACTTGGGATTTTCATTTATGGTACAATGTGGAGGGGAGAAGAGGAGGCTTTTTCTGTTGTGTGAGATGCAGTGTTCTATAGATACTCAATTCAGAAATGCTGTGACCTGTGCTTCGTGCCTGGTGATATTGGTGGGGTTCTCTTGCCAGCAGTGTTGGTTTTGTTCCTCGTTCCGTAGCTCCGATTTTCAAGAAACTTCTCCATTTCTGCTCTAAGAATATTCCCATATATTTCTTCATATTTTGGAAAAGGATTTTTAGCTTTCGACTTGTATAGAATACACAGTGCATCGCCTTACTGGGACGCCGAAACAAGAGAGCTTCTATGTTGTAATCGACCATATTATTAAATCTGGTGGTGTCTTTTGGTGACAAACCATTAGTATTAAAATACTGCAACACTTTGCAAATTGAAAACATTAATGAGTGTTTATGAAGAGCTTTGGTATTCAAAATTCTGAGGATGCCTCAACATTCTGCTTGCTCATTATTATCCTTACTTTATATTCAAATTAACGGAGGAAATTAGGTGAAGGTCATGCAAGGAGTTCTGCAAAAAACTCCAGTATTCTTCACAATTGTACTATATTTGATACACGTTGATTCTCCACTAAGGAAATATTAAAACGCTGTCTTGCAAAGCAGCTTTTAGCAAATCTCCACAAATCCTTATCATTTATTATTTTCCAGTGCTAGTTCGTGCTTGTTTTCTTCATTTCATTCTGCCGAGCTCATGATCATGTCCTCTAATGAATTAAGGTGTAAACGATGCAGTCGTCTAATTTTTGTTGAAGACATTATTTCTGCTTACACAGCAGCATGACTTTTGCTCACAATCAACGTTCTGGAGGAATGCAATTAGGATTTATTTGTTGGCTGTGCTGGTTCTGTTTGCCGCAGTTGCTCGGTAGCGTAACAGAAAATTCCATAGGAAGACCCTGCCACGCTACATCAGAGTTTCTGATGTAGGAAGATTTCATGTTGTAATGAAATTTCCTCTCTCTCTAATGGCTTTGGGAGCTTATAAATGCCTTTATATTACATTTAAATAAACTCAAGTTTTGACAGCCAAGACAATAAAATGGTATCAGGAATGTAGTTGACCTAGAACATCATAAGATGAAAGAAACCTGTAATATGTGTGACATAAGTGAGGCTGAGAACACTCTAATAATCCCAAACAATGAAGAAAATTATATTAATTGAAGATATGATGAGTACAGGCAAATTTGTTTTCCAACCAATAAGGCTACAAACCTTTTGAATATGCAAGGCGTCTTAGATAAGCCACCAGGGCAAAGAAACAGTATAAAAAGGGCTCTGAGCTCCACGCTCTCTATCAGCTCTCTCACCTTCCTCCTCCTGGTGAACTCGGTAAGCCTTCATGAGAATTAGGAATATTGGCTTAATAATTTGTTAGGATTATTGCAGCTTCCTGATTTTTAAGGCTTGGCTGTCTTGTATCTGTGCTTACAGCTTTGCAGAGAGGGCAGGTTCAATGCTTTTGTGCTGCTTTAGGTGTTCTGATGTGTGCTAATGATTTTGCAGCTTCTTGAGTGGGCTGTTAGCATTTGCAGATCCCAGTCTGGCAAAGTCTATGGCAAACACCAGATGATTTAAGCTTTACTTAACCTTGAAGTTCTTTCCTTTTAACTCTCCTGAAGACTGTCTTGACAAATTTGGAAATGCAGAGCTTTACACAAAGCGGATATCGTAGGAGAAATTTAGGATTGATAAGTTCTCACCTTATTCACTAAAAATAATCCTGAAGCAGAATAAGGAAGCTTGGAGTTCTTACAGGTCTGTTCCACAGTTGGTAAGCAAGAAAGGAAATGAAATGGTTTAAAATATTTGGTTAACTGAGAAAAAATCTGATGATGGTAGATGGATAAAGTTGAGAGAAGGGGAATGGGAGAAGACGTGTCAAAAAAATTGCATCTTGGCCCCATGGGACCAATGAAGAGGGCTTTGGGCTCTGAGCTGTGACTGTGAAGCATTTCTCACTTTGGCTCTTCTTTGTGCTGCTGTGTTCCAGATTTGCCCTCAGTGCAGAAAGATGACTTTCTTCCACGATGACTGCTACTTCCCCAACAGTTACAGGGGCCTCCACAGCTACCGGGGCTATGACTACAGCAGCCCCTACAACTACAGGGGCTTTGGTGGCCTCTACGACCTTGGGGACCGGTATGGCCATGATGGTCTGTATGGTCACTGGGGCTTCTATGGCTCTAGGGACCACTATGGCTTTGGAGGTCTGAATGGTGGCTACAGGGGCCTGTATGGGGACTGCTATGGCTACCCAGGCTGGTACAGCAGCCGCTACGGTCACCACTTTGGTTCACGATACGGCCAGCGCTACAGCTACGGGAACTGGTAAACCCAGCAGGAACAGTGCTGATACGTGAGGATCAACCCCAGTCTGGAATGACGGCGAATCTCAGCAGCATCTTCCTAATGCACAGAGCCCAGTGACAGCAGCTTCCCTCTGTGGAGGCACTGAGGCTCTGCTCTGCTGCCCAAGTGCTCAAAATGAATGATCTTTTCCTGCTCTGTTTGCTCTCTCACCTCTCAAACTCTCCTCTTTATCCACTGCTGGAGCAAAAGCTTGCTTCTCTTCAACACCCATTCTGTACAAACTCCAGAAATGCTGCTGGAGTGTCTGGCTTTTGTGCTTGTTGCAGTGGTGTACAAAATATATTCTGAATGGATAGTACAGGCGTGGTGTACTGTGCCTTAGGGAATGTAGTCTTCCTGTTCTGGAATATATCTGCCTTTCATATTAAAATCTATGCTTCATCAATACTGTATTTCTGTGTTTTGGGTATTTTTTTGTTAGTTTGTTTGTTTTAAATTTTTCACTTCCACTTCAAGAACACCACAGATGGGATGTCTGAAAATTATCCTTACCTTTGGGCACTCCTGGATTCTGTCACAGATCCTTATCTTCCTGACACTGGGAAACACAACTATTTGCAGCTGCAACAAACTTCAGCTGCATCTCTGCATTTTTTTCAGCAGCACCACGCTCTCGCTTCGTGTATTTCAAAACAGTGGTTCATTTAAAATACGTAGGTGCTCCTGTTGGGCTAATGGGACGTGATTCGGACAGGACTCCTCAGCAGCTGTGACCTGTGACACCAGATCCACTGGAGACACATCCATGCTCCTTTTCCCATGGAAGTTGGACCTGGTGACCTTTTTAAGGCTCTTTTCAACCTATCCCACCCACGCTCCTTTTCCCATGGAAGTTGAACTTGGTGATCTTTTTAAAGCTCCTTCCAACCTGTCCCATTCTGCGATTTTGAAGAGATCATGCAGATGATTGCAAACTCCTGTACTTGATGGGTAATCCTGATTTAATTTTGGAAGAAGATCATGTTTTGTCTATTAGGGGTTCTCCAGTAGAGTGGTAGGAGGTGTTAGAAGAAATGGATGTCCAGCACCTCCAAAGGAAAGAGAGCAGGGCAATTTTGTCTGCAGGGTCATGGGAAAGAGTTCAGAACCCACAGTGTGGAAGACAGTTGGATCATGACTGGCTTTTCCTAACTTTTTTTTTTTTCATTGACCTTTATGGGCAGAGGGTTAACTTAAATGAATGACTGTGGCTGTGTGGTGAGGATGATGATGGTGCTTTCCTCACCACTTCCCTTGCCAGGGGCTACAGCCACCAGGAGCTGCCAAAATGCCATAGGGATGATGAGAGCTGCATATTGTTTTGTTTCAAAATCTGCCTCCTTTTTTTTCCTTATTTTATTTTATTTATTTTTTTTGTTCTCTCTTTTCTGGTTCTCAGTCCCTGGATTTAGTTGGTGTATATATATATTAAACTCCACCAGCTGCTAATGCAAATTGTCTCATGGATGGTAATAAGGTTGGGAACTGTTCTGCATGAAGAACATTTCATAGAATCATATCAGAGACTCATAGAATGGTTTGGATTGGAAAGGACCTTTAAGATCAGCTAATTCCAGCTCCCTGCTCTAGGCAGGGACACCTCCTAATAGGCCAGGTTGCTTACAGCCCCATCCAACCTGACCTTCAATGCTTCCTGGGAGAGAGCATCTATAACTTCTCTGGGCAATCAGTTCCAGTGTCTCACCACCCTCTCGGTAAAGAATTTCTTCCCAATATCCAGCCTAAATCTCCCCTCTTCCAGTTTAAAACCTGAATTTGCTTTGTAGGAATGTGCCTACTCAACTCACCTGAACATTTTTTACCTATTCTCTATAGAGATCTGGAACACAGTCTCCTATTTTAAAGAACTATAATGAAGATATTCCCAGCCCTATTATGCTAAAATATATTCACCTTCAATCTGGAATAGGTTCCATTTAATAAAGGCAAAAGAGAAATTGTGAAATTCCTCAAATTTCCGAGGTTTGGAGTGAGGAATACAGTGCATTTCCTTAGGCCAGCTGCTCTGCAAGCGTTCAGGGGCAGAAATTCCCTCCTGAACGCCACTGCTCTCCCCATATCCACGTAACGAAGGGACTGACAAAAGAGGACTGGAAATTGGATTTTTTTTTCTCACACAGAGAATTTTAATGCAATAAGAAAAAAAGTTGACACAGACACAGAAAGATTATAGTTTTGGCATGCTGTAGTCGATGAGTCACCCTGCTACGCTGTACAGAACATTCTTTTTTGTTGAAGCTGTGTTGCTCGTTCTTAAGGTACTTGTAAATCCGGATCAAAGGAGGTACAGCCGGAATGCTTCTCCATTACGCAGTGCTACAGCAGCTTGCTGCAAGTGCTTAGTGAAAATGCAGATGACCTGGGTCAGTTTTTCCTGCTGCAGAAGTTCTTTAACAGTGCTGTGGCAACTGGAAGAAGCTCCAAAAGAACTGCAAGTTGTTCTCACCGCTGCCAAAGGGGTCTAAAATGCAGGGGACTATCGAGAGAGCTTATAGCTGAGGAATGCAGGAAGAAGGAAAGAGAGCAAATAATATAGAAGTGCTGAGAGATCCTAGAAAGCAGCCAAGCTCCCCATTGTTGGTAACTTCAGCTGCTGCAGGAGGGGCTCAGCACTGCTGAACATGTCGCCGAGATGAGCCAGGTCGGGTTGGGTTTATCAGTAGCAGCACCCAGAGCTGTAGGTGCAGTACGAGGGGTAGTAGTAGCGGGTGTAGCGGCTGCGGTAGCTGCAGGGGCTGCAGTAGGAGATGTAGCGGGGTCTGCAGCAGGAGGTGTAGCAGGAGGTGTAGCAGGGGCTGTAGCAGGAGGTGTAGCAGGGGCTGTAGCAGGAGCTGTAGCAGGAGCTGTAGCAGGGCCGGCAGTAGCTGTAGGTCCGGCGGGTGGTCCTCACGGTCCTGTAGCTCGGGGAGCAGCACACGTAGTAACAGGACATCTTGGGGGAGGAGGTGGGAGGTAAACCTGCAAACAGCAAGAGGTGAAGGGGGGAGCTTACCTTGCAGGGAGCAGCAGTGGCTTGGGGGTGTGAGGATGGGGGATTTGGAGAGGTGCTGAAAAAATCTCTCAGCTTTGGGATGTGCTTTTGGCATCTGTTTTTATCCAGCCTGTTCCTGTATGCCCTCACTAGGTTCAAACCTGAAACAGTTTCTCTTCAATAGGATCTATTCTTAAAACATGAATGCAACATCTTGTATTTTTGGACTCAGGCTACAGGAGATGCAGCCTGCAGATGCAGACACTCAAATGCAGGTGTTTGAGAGCACTTAGTGTCTGAGCTCCCAGGATGGGCAGCTGAGGTCAGACCCTGCTGTGGCTTAGGACACGCACATGTGGGTGTCCTAATGGCTGACAGGAATCCCACACCGTGTTTTCAGAATGTATTTTAGAAACATTCATGCACAGTGCTCCTGGTTCGGTCCCATCTCTGCTCCAGCAGAGCCAGGCAGAGCACGGTGCCCATCATCATGGCCAGATGGACCTGCTGACAGATTTCTTTGGAGCACAAAGTCTCCTTGTCTGCTTTTTATCTCAAAAACTACTCCTTGTTCTGTCTGACACAGATTTCTGACTTTGGTTCATGCACACTGTGTGTGCCAGTTCTAGTGAGGACGCAAGCAGAGCAATTCACGTGACGTGCCTGCATTCATCATTGCAACATCTTTCTATAAGACAGCAGTTTCTACTTTGCCTAATGCACAATTCTGCCCATTATCCAACATTTCAGCCAGTGCTGATTGTCACCATGTCAAAAGAAACAGAAATATTTTTTCGCTGTCTGTTTAAATGAAATAGAGTAGAGCTATTTCTTTCTAATACGTAGAGATAAAACTCCTTTCAAGGCTGAACCAACGATACCCAAATCTCTTTTTCTCAGTGTTCTCCCATCAATGCCCTCTTATTTTTACTGTAACAGCTTAGAAAAGTCCAGGACACAATATTTCTACCCTTGTTACAAATCAGAGCACGTTAGTAACAGAATAATTTCTATGTTAATGGAGACTCCAAGTGAATGAATTAGGTCTGCACTCACCAAATTCACCGAGGAGAGTAAACCAAGAGAAGTGGTGTGAGGAGCTCAGGGTTGGGAGCGCTTTTATACGGTTTCTGGGACCCACGGAAATCAGTGCGGTTCTCTGCACGCTTCCATTGCCTGGTAGTCATGGAACAAATATCAGAAGCAGATCACCAGTTCAATTGCTATAATTGTTTTCCTCGACGTTTAGGACAATTTTCAAATTCCTTAGGTACCAAATTGTGATTACAGTGTGTGGGGTTCTTTCATCTCCCAGCTTTCAAGGACAAACAGCTTTCTGGGAATGGACACAGGGGAGGACTAGGAATGAGATGGAAGGTATGCAGAGCTGTGCTGCCCGTGGATATGGGGAACCCGTCAATGTATTTTCACATTATGCCCCTACAAGGGAGGCAGATACCGCACATTGTAAGGTGACTTGAAATATCTGAGATGGAAAAAGACATTATAGCATGTGCTTAGAGCCTTTGCCAAGTGGTTTGATTCGTTTACGTCACAATTAATGACAGGCGTTCCATTGATTCCTTCAGGTTCTTCTCCTGCCTGTAATTTGGCATGTGCACTATGAGGAGAATGGGATCAATTAAATGAGCATCCGAGCAATGTGTTTAAGGCTTAATGTCTTTTTTTTTTTTTTTTAGTTTATTTTCTTTCAGAATTTCTAAGAAATCCATAGAAAATCTTGCACAAATCCACATCTCATGGTGTCCCAGCACTGACTGGGGCAAGCCTTACTGCAGAACGCGGTGGTGCAGAATGCAACCGGGCTTCCCACCAGCTTTCATTGGGAATGCAGCTGGGAAAAGAGGGAGAAGGATCCTGCAGGAAGTCCAGGGATATTGGTAGGATTTTGTTCTTCCCTGCAGTTGGGAAGTGGTTGCAGGGGAAGGCGGGAGGAGGCTGTGCTTGCAATGAAGTACCCAACCAGTCTGTGCCTTTGCAACGAGCTACAGTGGTGCAAAAAGGTAGCTGAGGTGCTGCAGTTCCCTATGGCAATGGGAGTTCATTTAAGCTGGAGAGGGAGAAATCAGTGGTGAGAGATTTGTGGTGGTGCTGCCCTGTGAGATGCTCAGCCCAGGAGTCCCATCCCCATTCTGCTGATTGTTATACAACATCACAGCTCCTGACCAACCAGTGAGAATTAAATAATACAAACGCAGCTAAATTAAGGATTTAATGACTGTTTTGGAAGAGCATTGATACCATGAATTTTGACGAGGCTCAGCATTTCCAGAATGCCTGTTATTATCCTCATTTAATATGCAAATTAGGCATGTCTCACTGTGTTGAAGGTCATCCAAGGAGGTATTTGATGAGGGAAAAAATGAGGCTCTTGTCTTTATATGCTGTGCTCTACCTCCTCCGGGAGGGCGGTGTTGGGTGAAGCAGAACGCAGCATCAGTAAGATTTTCTATAACATAATATTACCATTTTGATGTCTAAATATGTTGCTATTATGACTGCAACAGAACTTGGTTTACATTTGCATCATCTGATGATATTCTGGATGATTTTCTTTGAGGTACGAGCAGGTACAACGGTGCAATATAGACTACATGATTCATTTTCCTATTTCCTTTCTGTATATATATTTGGGTATATGTGTGTATTTATACAATGAGCTGAGAGCTCTGATTCACGACACTATTGCATGTTTGAGGGTTTTAATCCCCATAAGATTTAAATTGCTTTTTGTCATCTTCATTTCTCAGGCAGCTGACATTTCTGGTGTTATTCCTTCATTTGGAGCATTGTTCCAAGCAGTACTGTAGCAGTTTATATCAGGACTAATGTATGTAAAGGACCAACGAAAAACAGATTTGGCTGTATGATATTAATTGAAAAATCTAATGATTTCATTAAAAAAACCACATGATATCATTTCATATAATTTTAAATATTTTTTATTTTTCTTTACTTTGCATATAAAATTTAAACTTGAACACTGGGAACAAAGTGGTTTAGTGGGAAATGCTGGGGATGGATGGACAGTTGGATTGGATGATCTCACAGGTCTGTTCCAACCCTGGTGGTTCTGTGATCCTATGAACACTAAATGAAAGAAAATCCGTTTCCATTGTCTTCACGTTAATCTGGAGTACATCACAATGCATTAAATGAACCGATAACTTCTCTCCAAGTTTCAAAATAGATTTCTGCACAAAACAGAGGTGCTTTCAAATGAAGACAAGATACATTCGGATTCTGAATTTCAGCCCATGACCACATGGGGCAAACACGTCCTCAATTTGTGTTTTCAGACTGATTTTCATTAAAAGAGAGTTGATAAAGCGGTTCAGCATGGTGAATGCAGCCAGCCTTTTTCAGCAGGTTATTTGTCTGAAACCATTTTCCTGAAGTTACCCCGTGTTCCCTGGAGACCACATGGGGAAATCCTTAACGCTGGTCTCATGGATTCATTTTCTTCCTGTTCCTCCTTTGCTGTGTGCTCTGTCAACCTCCTGAACGAGCTGTTGGCTTAACGTGTAGGTTGTGCCTCACTTCTTTGCTCTGCTGGGATCAGTTGCACCCGATGCACTGTAGGATGAGGAAGAGAAGCCTGCAGCTATCCCTTCCCAAATACCTATTCATGTAGGAACACCACCCAGAGCCCCTAATTCCATATCTCACGGTTTGGCTCATGCTGCCAGGCTGAAGCTCTTGCAGAAGGGGAGGAAAAACATCTCCTATCAGAAGTCTCTGGCACAAAGCCTCCTTGTGGTTACCAACCGCTGCAGCCTGGGAACCATCCTGGTAGGTTCATCCCTTTGTCATCGAGCTGACCATAACTTTTACCTGAAGCAGCTCTTCTCCTTCTCTGTCATGTACCCTGCTGTTAATTATGGGGATGGATGACTTCCCATTGTAGCCTCATCTTACCACAAGCATCTGTCTTCTTCTTATCCTCTAGTGTAAAATAGTTCTTCCCAATGAACTGGGTGAGAAGGATTGTGCCCAACAGGAGCGTTGTCAGGGCAGGGTGCTGTCTCATGGCTTGCACAAGCAGCATTGGGCATGCAAGGCCCTTCTGGTGGAGAAACAGCAATATACAAACCTTGTTGTGTAATGGGAACAGATGATGTGGGCTCCCATGTGCTCTTGTATCTACTTTCAGAGCTGCAAAAAGCATGAAGTTGGGCACTGTGCACCCCCCTGGTTGCATTCTGGATCCTCAAACATAGCATAGCTTGGGCTGGATGTAATCAGGAACCGCTGATGTAATTGTCTTAAGTCTTCACATTTCTAAGTTAGTTTTTTGGGGTAAAAAAAGCGTTCTGGTGTCTTTTGTGGAATAGGTTGAGATAAGATGGATGTGAGCTTCAGGACTGCCCTGAAGGAGACAAAGTTGGGTTGTCTGATATGTCCTCTGTCACCTCGGATTCCACAGGTGCTTAAACCTGCTGATCTGAAAAGCTAGGGAACCCTTTTGACTAAATCTTGGGTAGATCATTACTAGCTCCAACAGTAAAAGAAAACCAGCACGTTAAAAAAACACAGAAAGCAGTGCTGTGATGCAAGATCTTTTAATGAGAAGAAGCAGCAATGTATACAGCAAGATAAGCAGAAAAGGCGGACCATCCAGAGATGAATACATTCTATAAGTGCAGTTTCCACACTTCACAGCAGGTGCTTTGCTTTGGGGCCGAGCTCTGCACCTCCTGGTGCAAAGCTCTGCAGCGAAACATGCAGCATGAGCACAGTGAAAAGCTATGAAGAAAGAGCTGATACTAATGCAGGTTATTCAGTATTGCTTGAAGAGGTTGGAGAGAGGTGAAAGCGCTCTAGTGCTATTCCTGACTGCAGTCACTGACTCAGGAGCTCACATTCTCACTGGAGCTATGCATCGCTATTTCACCTCTAACAGCTATAGCAGGGGTAGCAGCTTCCGAAGCTGTACCGGCGGGTGTAGCGTGTGGAACAAGGGGAGTAGCAGCGGGAGCTGTAGGAAGGGTAGCAGTCCCGGTAGCCACTCAGCCCCCAGGAGCCGCGGTACCCGCAGGGGCTCCCCCAGTCATAGGTGCGG
>JAPSGF010000136.1:734289-760287 GCA_035772895.1 Perdix hodgsoniae
TAGCTGTGGGCCCTGCTAAACCCCAAATATCCACACAGTACAATGCTGCATCTGCTGAGTCTTCACAAATACCTCCTCTTCTCTTCTACCACCAGACATAGCTTTCCACCCCTCTTATGGCTGTACCAAGGTAGTTACTTCAAGTCACCACTCCTTGCTTTTTGCTCAGTTCAGCCTCTGAAATCTGCAGTTTATGGTTCAGGGTTTCCAACATTACCTCCAGAAGTTCCCCTCTACTTGTGTACAGCAATGCTGTGCTCATCCTTGGGTGAAGCTCTCCACTCTGACCAACTCTGAGCCTCCTTAACAGTGTTAAGAGGAGGAATCTCTGGGGTGAAGCCCTGAGTTTAGACTTGCTGCAGCCTTGTGGTTTGCACGATTGCAATTCATTATTTCTGTGTAGTGTTTTTTTCTGTATCACTGTCTTCTGCCTTCTCCATTTGCATTAAAGAATCTGTACTGCATCAACAGTTTCATCCAGAGTCAAAAATTTGGTCTTCCTTTACCTATGAGATTTCTTTATAACAAAGCAATGATGTTAAGTATCCAACAGCTCACAGGTTTGGTGAAAAGTTTTATGACATCTCTGATTTTCTTTCAGAGATCACTTTTAAAATGAAGTGTAGGCAAGTTACAACAAAAAGATATGCTTTGTTATCGTGTGCAGACTCAAAGGTAGGATAACGTTTTGTGTGTCCTATGGAGGAACAAATACTGGACTAGTGACATATTTTGTTCTCATTCAGACCCTGGGAAAACTTATACATGTTTTTATAGTGAAAGAAAGAAAATACAGATGAAATGAATATGCTTTTCCTTCCTCCTAGATGGAAAGGAGGAAGGAAAATTTTCAGTGGGATCCAAAGTGACGTTTCTTCAGCTCTTTAAACCAGATCCCTCTACTCCCCATCACAACTCATCAGGCGTGATGCTTTCGTGGTACTCCACATGTGCATACCAGAGTGTCCTTACAGCTTTGCCTCCCACTGCAGGAGCCCCTGGACTTTGTCTGGGCTCTGGGATTCTCCACCCTGAGGGCTGAACCCAATAAAGTCACCTGTTTTGGGCTTTGGTCCAAGTGCTGGGAAGTTGCCCTTCCCTGAGAAGGACACAGGAACTTTGATGGAGATCATTCCCTGAGAAATGAAACCTGCAGGGGATGTGGTTTGAGGCCTTCCTGATGCTTCTTCAGGCTCTTCCTTGTGCACATCATTATTTGTTCTCTGATTTGTTTAGTCTCATGATGACTAAATATGTTGCTAGCTATTTATGTATATTGCTAATTATTTAACTTTTCCTCCTTAAATTCTCTACTACTTGGGTCTTGTCTTTCCAGCACCAAATATTAGTATTTCAGAAGGCTGGACAGAAACGAGCTGCAGTCTTTGTGCATATTACCTACTCCATCTACCTAATCTCTATGACTATAAATTACTTCACCTATATACTAAGCATGCATTACTGGGGAAGACTCATCTAGAGGATAAGGGATGAAAAGTATCAGAGAACCTCCCTCCCCCAATAAAGTAGAAAGACAGCCCAAAAAACTTTGGCAGTGGAGACCATGAAATAAAAAATTCTTATCTTGTCCTAATGCAGAATTAACATTTGATTCCCACACTACAAATTCAATTAAGGAATGAAAGGAGAAGGCAGTGATTATGTGGCAATAAAAATCAAAGGCATTGTTTGGTATAGAAAATTTATTTGGAAGAAGACAGCTTTTCTACAATTGTACAAAGTATAAATTGGCCAGAATATGAAGTTTATCTTTCTGGGGGTCCAGTGGGGCTTTGGCTGATCACCAGCATCAAAGTAATGCAATGAATTTATTTATTTCCCTTTTAGTGCATTTCCTGTGTGCAATTTCTAGCATCCTAAGTCACCTCTCTAAAATCAGTGTTAATAACATAACTGAAACAAAGCACGACGTAAGCCGATGACTAAATGGGAAAGCCAGAGGATAACAGACCTAACCTAAAGGCAAAATGAGGAAATGCACACACAAGCCTGCCTTCCACTGGTGCTGAGCACTCACAGCTCTTATTCTCTTCAACTGGTGCCCAGCCCTGGGGTGATTTGAGCTGATCCCATTGGCTCCACCCTTCATTTTCTTCTAGAGTTCCCTTGGCGACTTCTTCAGGTTGTTCCATGAGCGTTCAGTATGCCCACCGCTTTCCGGAGCGATATGAGTTGCATGGATGTGTCCATTGGGAAGAATAGGTGTAGGAGTACTTTGGGGCGCAGCGCGGCTCAGGACGGGTGATGACTTGTGGGGTGAGTTTCTCAACTGGTGGTGCCTCTGCAGGTAGGGCTACTGCGGCAGGGGGCTCAGCCTGGGCCACTTCTGTGGACTCTGAGGACCCCACCACGGTTTGCTGTGGGTAGGTGGTGAGGATGGGCCCTGGGAAGGTGACAACCACAGGTGGTGGGTAAATGATGACCCGGGAGTCACCGCAGGTCACCACGCAGGGCTCGTTGCTACTGCTGGCCAGCGGCTGGGGGCATTTGGCCTCACAGGGGTTGGAGCAAGCCAGCTGGTTGGTAGCCATCACCCGGCTGTGGCACAGGTTTCCTGCAAATTAATTGTAGAATTAGACAGGGGAAAAGAAAAAGAAAAAGAAAACAACAGAAAATGTCTTTGTTGTCATTGCTTTTATTTTTTTATTTTTTCCTGTGTGCTTGGTAATGGACACTTCTAAGCTTTTTTTACCACTTTTAAGACTGGTAACTTGGACAAAAGAAACTGTTTAACTCCTCTCTATAGCCTCTCCTATCTCTATAGTCTTTTCCTTAATCTATTTCTCACTTTCTAATTTGCTCCTTTAAGCTTGCTCCCTTCCCTTCCTCCCAAAGTGCAAATCCTGCCCTTTCCCTGTGTTTCCCATCTCCGCCCCCCCAAGCTAACTCTGCTCTGACACCTCCCTGCCCTTGGCAGTGCTTCCTGCAGACAAGCAGTAGCTTGTTCCCACAGCGTCTCCTTTCTTCCCACCCACAGCCTCCAGGGATGCACCCGCTCTTTTTGCTGTATGGATGGGGTGCAAGCTGGGGAATCTGGGTTTTCCACGCTTCTGAATATTGAATTATCCGTTTATGAACCTACTTTATTTCTTCTATTATTTTCCATGCAAATTCCTGCTATTAACAGGTATTGTTTCATTAAGACACGGAAAAATTCAAGGCAGAGAATAAACGGGGGTTTTCAAATACAGATTTAATAAATAAAATGCGTTGCTTACAGCATTCATATTGTGGATGAGTGGTTGGTCAATCATTTTATCAGTGGAGAAGTGGTATACGATGCCATAAAATAGGTAGCCAGATATGCTTTCTAATGGATAAACAATTATATTGCAAAGCATGGAGTGTTCAGGAGCTCTGTGCTGCCTTGTTCCTTGGGCTGGCAGAGGGAAGGAGCAACTCAGCGAGCATTCTGATCTATTTGCTTCTCTCAGCTGTAGCCAGGGGAACAGAAAACTATCTCGAAACGCCTCATTCTGCAGAGGGTGGGGGCAGGGGGAAAGCATGCATAGCGTTTTATTCCTCAAATACCCTTAGGTTAGAACTCAATGTTGACCTAAAAAAATTGTGTAATTTATCCTCTGTAAAGACATGAAAATGCCAGCAAAACCACGTGCTAATAGTTAGAAGTGAGAGCTTATTTTCAAAGTTATATGAAGTAATAGTATGTAATCATCACCCGGTGTAGCTTTTTAGGACTCCAAGTAAACTAGCTAATAACAAATAAAATTAGAGCTGCATTTCTGTAGCGGAGCAAACCTACTTCAAGCAATGAAGTTTTACTTCAATGGTCATCTACAGAATTCCACCCCCTCCACAACCCCCAGCAACAGCCAACCCCCCCTTGCATGGCAAATAAGCAAAAACAGAGCTAAAAAGACACTTTGCTCTTCTGCAAAGTTTTCCAAGTGAAGAGATTAAAATTCCTGCATCTCCCATAAAATTAGCAGCCCAGAGTCTTGAGAAACCCTTGCTTTTATTTTACAGCCTTTATCCTGCAGAGAAAAAAGGATCTATAGAAAGATGTTTACTAATCCCACTGATAGCAGATTCATTCAGGATTTAGTCCCAATTTTTAACAAGATTTACACTAAAATAACATCAAATTCATAGTTGTCAAATCAGACTTACTCAGTGTACCGCAGAGAACAAACCAAGAGAAGTAGTGAGAAAAGCTGTGTGCAAAAAGAGCGTTTATATCCTTCCTCGGATTGCCTGGAGGATCTGAGCCACCCTTTGTGTAAAGCACCTTAATTACTTATGAAGCAAACTTTGTTGCATGTATTACTCCTGTAATTGTTTTGCTTGCTGTTTATGGTTATCTGAAGCTGAGTTAAGTAATGACTCAAAATGCAGACTGTAAGTTGCCAGTTCCTTTAATCTTGAAGTTTCCTGGTTTTGCTCTGCTGATTCTGTTAGGAATTGAAAATACACGGCTGCTTCTTGTGACTTATCTTTGCTAAAAACATGAGTGCACAGAGAGTCGGAGATGTCAGTATCATGGTGAGTCAGTGCATACAAGATCTCTTTCCTTGTTGCAAATACAGACTGACTCTTCCATGCCCGGATAAATAACTAGAGGCACAGAGCTTCTTTGTCATCTGATATAGTTAATGGAGTTGATGGAAGTGCTCTTAACAAACTCAGGAAGTATCTAGTGCAAAAACTTGACAGCAAAACTACCTTTTAAATAAAGATGAAATCATCTCCAATTCTGAAGCCTAAAAGGAGGAGCTGATTAAACAAATGCTTTACATTTTTTATTCTGTGTGAGGTCAGGGAAGTCTAAACTTACTAAGATATCTTTACTATTAACATAAAATGATTTCCAAGTATGATATACTGACATGTTTGTGAAGTACTTTGAATTCTTATTTCCCAGTATCCCCAGAATATTCCTGATAAGCTCTGCAGCCTGGGGGATGTTCAGGGCTGCCTCACTAAATAAGAGTAATTCATGACACAAACATCAAGACAGTGGGTTTAATTTCTCTAAGCGTGCTTGGTGTCTTCATGCACAAAGCCTCCCTCCAGAGGGAGGATGGAGTGCAGTGAACTGGTTTATTGGAGAATGGGTGTCCCCCATGTATCTGTCACCGAAGTCCTCCTGACGGTCTTCTGCCACCAGGGGGAGCCTTCCTGCGTTCAGGAGCCTCCCATCATGCACTGCTCCTCTGCTCACCTGGGGGCAGAGTTAAGGCAATTGGGGCAGCCTGGGGCTGCACTTGGGCTGTGGGTCTGTGTCATGGCGGAGGTGGCCTCAGGTTTTCATGGTTTGCTCCCAGTGAGGTGGTACGAATAATTGTACGCATGGAGGAAACTTGCAATTCAACTGCAAATATAATTGTGTTGTTCTTGTCTACTTTTTTTTTACCAAGATCTTGTGGTTCTAATTTAACATAACTTCTGTCTGGAAGACTGTTGCCCTCAGGAATTGCCATTTCAAATCATGGCTTTTAGAACACATGCAGCAAAATGGAATTCACCCCTGTAAAACGATTCTAGCTTAGGACAGTGGATTCTTGTGTCATCTCCACAGCACTTGGGAAATCCCTGACATAGGCAGGAACTGAATCCTGGCTGTCATGCTAAGATGGATTCCCTTAGCTATGAGAGAATGAATTCTTCTGAATTCCCTTCTCTGCAGTATTGCTAAATTAGATTTTTTCCCCACTCTAGTTTTTATATTGTACACTGGAGTGACTAACAAAGGCAACAGAGCACAAAGAGTAAGGTAGGCTGCATATACCACAATGTACAATGTTAATATTGTGAGCACCTATTAACTTTAAATCATTTTAGATAATTATACCCTTGTGCAAGGCAGGGACAGCATTAATAATGGTTCTTGTCTAGCTAAAATATGATCTCTATGGCCAAACCAGTTCTGTTCAACTTCATAGTGCAGAAGACTTGTTTGTAAAGCTGAGTCAGGAATGCTGGCTAATGAAGGAATAATCAAAGGGAAATACTTAGGAATGGATGCTCTGCTGATGCAGATCTGCAACGTTCACTCTCTGAACTTCAAAGAACCTCTGTATGCTTACCTCATCTGCAAATATATTATATAAGCACAAATTCTCCCCATTAGGCAATTATAAATTGAAATGCAAGTCCAGATTGTGAACAAAAGTTAATCACTTATGTATTTAACATATAGCTCCATGTTTTCTTAGACTAGCAGAAACTCTGGCTTTCTGATTTTATACAAACTGCAAGTGAAAGTTAAATAATTCAAAATCTGAGGCAGCACATTTCAGTCTAATTAGGACAATACCAGAAGTGACCTTGATCATCTCCTTTAAGATGATACTCTTGCCCAACACTAGGCGTCACCTACAGCTATTGTCATTATACAGCAATTTGCATAGGCCACATATTAATGTGAAACATAATTTGTGAAACATTTGCAGTCCTCAGCATTCCCATGGCATTTAATTACACAGGGTGTTTCCAGAAACACCTTGTAAATCCTAATGCATGGCAAGAAGGCGTACAATTGAACAAAGCTGCACAGCTACTGGAAAAAATAAAATAAATCCATCAAGTTGGGTGTCCAACAGGGTTGTGGAAGGCTTTCTTGAAGTATGTATTCCAGTTCAACTGAGCAGACCCTTTACTGAAGGTCTTCCAATAACACTGGTGGATCAGAAAGGGGAACACTGTCTTGCTTGATGACCTCGTGGTATGTGCACTTGCTGGCTGGGCTCTTTGCTTTCCAGGCTAGTCAGAACCAGTGTTGTGGGGCTGGGGCTCCCTGGCTGTTCCACATCTTTACCAGTTCACTTCTGGGTATTAACGGCAGACAGGGTAGGAGAAGCACTGACTTGTACAAGCTCAAAGTTTGTGTGAGAAATTTAGAGGAAGAAAGTGATGAAAGAGCACAGGAGGGAAAGAAAATGAAAGGAGCAGAACAGATGAGAGGCACACAGCTCACCATGTGATGACCAGAGCAGTACTGAAATATGTTGTAACACAAAGAAGTCTAAATGGTGGCTTGCTGAGTGTAGGAAAGCAGAAAAAAAAGTCACTTTAATGATGTAAAATGTGTTTGGAGTGTACCCAAGGCTTCATGTTGTCCTTGGTCTTACCATGGGTTTTATGTTTTTTTCCTGCTAGCCCTGTGTTTGGTTTTTTTTCTCTCTTTTTTTTTTCTTCTTTTTTTCTTGTTTGTGTACAGAAACCAGAGCCATACAACCAAGTCTAAAATCCAGAGTTAACCCTGGGTTACTTAGCCTCCACAGCTCCCTCTAGCTGCCCAGTGTGACATTGCATAACCTGCCTCAGTTTCCATTTGTCTTGAGTTTTCTTTAGCTTTCACACCTAAGCAGCAGCACAGATGGTATCCAGCACATAAGTAGCAAACTGCTTTTCTTCTGCCACATGTCATGTGCACAGCCTTATTCTTAGGTATCCGATTATCTATTTTCAACACAAATATAAATATGGGTGCTGAAGTTGCTGGTTGGTTTCCCAGACTTGGATAAGGAACTGGCCAGGCTAAGTTCTAGTGGTGTATATCTGATATTTATTACCTGTAATATTAGAGTGAAGGTGAAGCTTCCATTGCATTGACTACAAAGTAGCAATGTCAGAGACGGTCCCTGAATGGGGCCATATCTGAGATCATCAGTCTGGCTTGCCAAACGGTGTGGAAGGAGCTATTCTCACTGCTTATTTGTCACTGCAGATGAGCAGGTGCACAAATGTAGAAGGCCGAGACCTCCTTGGTGAGTGAGAGGTAGGGAGGAGTTGGAGTCAGGCCCTTGTGGAGGTGCATTGCACGTGAATGAGGAGCAATAAACTGAAATGGAAGATGTTCATGTTGACATAAGAAGACGGAAAATAAAAGAAAAATCCTTCCTGTGAAAGAGTTGACCAAGAAACCTAAGAAAATCTTCAGTTGATGATTAGGTTAGATGCATTGGCTCAACATCTCTCTGCCATTTTGAGTATGTTTTCCCAGATGTGTTGGGCAGATCTGAAGCATTTCTTTAAAGCAGTTGTTTCTCAATGATAACAAAATGAATAGAGATCATAGGGAATTGATTTTGGTGTATTAAAAAAATGGATATTTTTCAGTCCTGTGGTATCACAGCTCACTGAAATGCTGATTGTTTTCAGTACTGCAGTGTGGTACTTTCAGAATGTATTGTAGAGCCTTCATAAAATTTTCTAAAAGTATTTGCTCTCAGCATTCAGCAGGATATATTTAGCAAGTGAATGTTTCCCTCAGGGGGATCCCATACATTCACCTCAGAATTCAAGAACAGTTTATGGCATGGAAACCTGAAGACATTTAATCAGGATCAAACCACAGGAATGTAAACAAATTATACAGGAGAATGAAGAAGGTACTTTTAGCAATCTGTGGGTGTAGCAGCTTAATCCAGTGAGAGTCATCTCATGTCCTCTATGGAAGACTTCAGAGATGAGATGGTTACAGGGTGAGAAATGCTGCCCGGTAATGATCCTCTTGTCCCAGTGTCCCCCATACTTGTCTGTTGGGGGGGAGGGGGGAGCTTGACTGCCAATGGAAGTCAAAGTACTCAAAGCTCAGGGGTTGGAAATGACAGTTACATTAGCAAAGTGTCATAAATGTAGCTTTTGTGCATGTTTTAACATGATGTTAATATTTGATATTTGAGTGTTGTCTGTTGTGATGTGGTTCCATCTGTTTTGTGGTCATGTTTTATGGAAAAATAAAAAATCCACCTAAAAATGAGTTTGAGATAATAATTTTGAAGTTTCGTCTATTAAAATGCACACAGGTAGATGCTATTGCTTAACGGTTCCTTTAGAGGGCAGCCCAGAAACTAGGGATAAGGATTGAAAACGTTGATGAATTGAGGAAAAGATGGCAAAATTATGTCTTCCTCCACATAGAAGTACCCTGAGATGGGACACAGGCAGAAGAAAAAGTTGGAGAGAATCAGGAATGTGGATTCTGCCTCATGGGAAGGCTTGATGCAATGAATAAAATCATTTTGCACATCCAAAGTTTAAGATTGGATTTGTCTGATCAGGAGAAGTAGTAAAGGCAGTAGTAAAGATCTGGTTCTGGAACATCTAAATTGAGTGAAATGACATTGATTTTATAGTAGGCGCTTTGCCTATGTAAATATGCACAAAAGCACTTGAGGAGTACTTTGGAACTCTTTCCCTGAGGGCAATTGGTGGTTTCCCAGAGGATGGTTTTGCCCCTGGGACCCTTGAAAGGAGATGGGTTTGCTGGACTGGACTGCTACAGGGCAGTGATATTCCAAACACATGAAAATTCTGTGTTTGTGCCCAATTTATATTGAGCATAACATGTCCTGGGCTGGTGAAGGGAGAGAGGGAAATATAGATGTATGGATGCCGATGTCTTGGGGTTTGTCCCATGCTCTTGAAAAAATTTCAGGGTATGTGAGAGGAGAGTTGGTTAAAATGAAATGTGAGATCATTATTTTGCAGCTATCCACCTGCAAAATGCTGCTAGCAGTCCTTGTGTTCATTTCTAATGTGTGGATGTTACTTAACATCTGGATGTCAAAATGTGAGGGCATACGCTGAGTTTCACAACTCTGCCTGTGTACAAACATAATTAATGTTTGTGAAATACTGGAGACTTCAGGGATATGTGCTATTATTGAAAGGATCAATCAGCAGTCGCTCTAATTGATGGAAGTTAAAGCTGCAGATTTAATTAGCAGACTCCACGAACTTGAATAGATGAGTATGGGGAATGCTGTTGGAAATTACACTGGGGGAAAAGGTGTCCACTTTAAAATCTTGTGAGGCAGAAGCATTTGTCTCTGACTTCAGGGTGTGCATTTTTATGTCATTTTTCATGGGTTTATGCCCACAGGCCAAAAGTCATCCCCTTATATCTGTCCTGTTTTCTCGAATATTTTGGAAGCACAAGTAGGGAGATGGTGTCCTACTCACACAGTGTAGCCAATTAAAGACAGAATCACTCCCCTGCCTGGCCTCTCCAGTGCCCTAATGTTAGGCTAATAGCTCATTAGTTCTAGCTGTTATTGAGTGTTGGCCAACTTCTGTTTGCTTTGCACCATTAAGTTGCACGTATCCAGGTTGCAGGCTTCTTTTGCGCAAGCTGTCCCAACTGAGTGACCAGGAGAGAATGTCACAGTGCTGCTGCCACCTCCAAGTGCTCAGCTGAGGATTTTATCCTGTTTTCTTGGGAACAGGCTTGAGAACTGCTGGATAAACTCATTGTAGTGCTCCAGTTAAGAATCAGAAAATCTGCATTTGTTGTACATGTGTCTATACTCCTGATAACCTGCGAAGGTGTAGAGTTGGGTGGGCTTTTGTGATCTGCTTTGATGCTGCTCAGTGCACAGCTCTCATTGGAGATGGCAGAGCATAGTTCTTCCATTCAAAACTGCAGTTGAGATGGATGCTTTAAAAAATAGGAAGATCGATAAATATTGGGTGGTGATCAAGTTGGAGCTGGTGTGGGAGTTCTGCCTCAGGTGGGTGACATCATCAGTGGTGGCACTCAGGAGGGTTCAAAAAATCAAATATAGAGTAGGTTTTAAAAAAAAAAAAAAAAAAAGGAAAACTGAAAAGTGCATGCTGCATGATAATGTTTAATGCAAACAAGAAGCTGAGTATACATGTGCTACATGTGCAAAATGAGACGGATAGGATATAAGCAGAAGAGTTCCAGGACTTCATGAGGGTCTACAATGAATCTCCAGTTACATGGCACTGCATAGGCTTATTTTCTTTCTTTCTTTCTTTCTTTTTTTTCTTTTTTTTTTTTCTTCTTTAATTGTAAGCATTTTACAATGAAATCTGCTATTACAGTTGCTTGAATTTGTTGGCTTTTTTTTGCTTTGCCCTGGTTTGCATCAAGTGAGATATGAGCTCATATAAGTAGAGAAATAAGCTGTTAAATCATTACATTATGCATTATAGTTCCAAGCAGAAATAAAGCGTAAAGTAAAACTTATAAATGCCTAAGAGCTGATTATTATTATTTATTGATGGTAAATCCTGGTTCAGCGAAGTATACAAGTGAATGTCAATTTTGGTCAAAAATTTCATTTTGGAACACAAGATTTTCAGTTGTATAATTTTAAGAAGTTATTTTACGTTTATTTTATTTCTTTTTTTAGGAGGAATTCATAATAAACATCAGTGTTGGCATAAAAACTTGAATTTATTCAGAAATACAGGCTTATCAAATCAGGAAATTTATTTTTGAAAATCTTGTTTCTCGGAGAATTCTTTTTCATCTGAATTTTGAATAAGACCAATAACCAATTCTCAATTTCTTGTTTGAAAATCCTGGTCCTCATGCAGGTTTAATGCCAGGAAGCCATTCCCTTATTGACTCCACTGGGAACTGTGGGAGCTCAGCACTTCTACAATCCATCATCCATAAACTTAGTCATGATCTGTCTTTTTTCAGTTCTGATTTTTTTTTTTACTTAATCCAGCAGGGATATCCACAGGTTTAGGTAGGCCTACAAGTTCTAAAACACAATGGTTTGGAGAAGTGAGGAGACAAAGGATTACCGCTTCCTGAATCAAAAAATGATAATTCTGAGTTACATGCTGTCCCAGAACCACACATGCCCCTGAACCCAAGAGATCCCCCGGAACCAAGCAAGTTGCTGATATCAAAGAGCGCGGTAGTTCCCACTATGGTTTGCTGAGGGAAAGTGGTAAGTGTTGGGCCTGGATAGATCACAGAATATGGTGGCGAGTCGGGCTCCACTATGTCCACTATCGTGTCAGGGTACTTTATGACACAGGTCTCATTGGAGGTGATGGCAAAGGGCTCGGGGCATGCCACCCCTGGCGGCAGGCAGCACTCTTCGAAGGGCGACATGGGATGGATCCAGACCTGAAACACAGGAGAAAGGAGGGGGGAGGAGGAGGTGGTCAGTCCAGTGGGGAGCTGTTCTGTTGGATGTCATGATTTTAGGATGAAAGAGTTGTGGGCTGGGTACTGCAAATGCTGACAAAAGGGAGAATTGTGAGGCACAGATGTTCTAGGTAATTGATGTTCTAGTACTGGATACAGAGGTTGGTGGCAGGAGGGTTGGATCTTGGTGGTCCTTGAGGTCCCTTCCAACCCAAACCATTCTATGATTCAATGACAGGTGTTGGTTTCTGTCTTCTCCATAAGTAACCGTTTTTAATTTAATTGTTTCAATATCTAATGATACTTTCTAGATCATGGCTGTTCTCAGCCTAAAATGGTTATTACTTATCAGGATTCTTAACTTGTTGCACTGCTGATTCCCTCCTACTGCCTAGGCAAGTACCCTACAGCAAGTTGAACCTCGCTGAAAGCTGTGACCCAAACCCAAATCCATGTTAGGACTCCAGTTTTAATCCTCAGCACTGGCAAAACCGAAACATGGGATGAAGTGAGTTACTTCATCTCACGTGGTTAGAAGTGGGTCAGAACTGGGATGGAGATCCACCCATCTTTTATTAGTCCTATTGTTTATCTTTCAAACTACGGTATCTTATATTTGAAACCACACAGCTCTTTAAAACCATACCTGATATCAAGGGCAGATTTTCTTGGGCATTGTTTAATTATAGATTGACAAGAAGTCCTTGCCCTGAATTATGCCCACACAAATTAGGCGATGCAAACAGAGTGAGGGGGAAGTGGTAATTTCCTTCACCTTATCAGCAAAAAACTGTTGTGGAAGAGATTAAGGGACGGCAGGAGGTTCCACATGAGTCCCAACATTTATCCCTTGAGTCTGAGGGAGAAATACAAGATAACTCCCTGAGTTTTCTCCATCTAAACATCTTGTTTTAGCTATGTGCCTTTGTTGTCTTCTTCCATCCTCAGGGCTGTATCTTCAGCTTTTGCCAATTGCCCAAGTGCCGGACTTGAAGGTAAGGAAAAGGCAATGACAGAAGGTATTGGCAGCTGAGGAGTCGGATTTAAGTGTTTAGGTTCCCCTTGAGCAGGAGGAAGAGCCGCTGCCACGGATCAGTCTGAAGGCAGTGATCCTCAATGCAGCCCATCCTAGCACCCACATAGAGCTGGAGAGGGAACATTTATGTGTTCCTTCTAGATTTGTAGTTCAGCGCTGTCTAAAACATATCTTAAGCAAAAACAGCAAAGTGGCTTTTGAATAGGAAAGTCTGAGCTCCAGTCCCCATAGGCTTCTGTAAATATTTAGAGCACGTTCTTTGACTGTTCAAAGACAAAAGGCATTACCACCTGTGAAACAGCTGAAGGTGAGAGCATCAAACAAATATTTTAAGTTGAATTGTTTAATGTGTCAGTTCTTGTAGTATTAAAAAAGAAATGCTTGTCAGTATGAAATTGAGACTTCCTGGAATTCTGAGGGAATCCTATATTCCCTTCCCAGCCTAAATGAACTATTGGCCTGCATGCTAACGTCGTTTGCAAATGCCAGCGTTCGCCTCTGAAGTGTAAAACTTCATTTGACTTAAACCTAAAGGACGACCGAAAGTATATTTCTGGAAGAGCATCCCCTTACCACTTTCTAAGTTTACCCTATTATTTGATTAATATTTAGATAGCAATAAGTAATTGATTCGAAATTGACTTACCCGGATCACCAAGGAGAAGAGTTTAAGAAAAGTGATTAGGAGAGTTCTACGTAGCAAATGCTTTTATACACTTAGTCAAATTGCCTGGAGGATGTGACACCCTTTTTGCATGAAGTCTTAATTAGTTGCAAAACAAAGTTTGCTGCATGCATAACTTCTGCAAGTAATGAAACTGTTTTGCTTGCTGTTTGTTTGCTGGCTATTGGATCTTCACACAGTGTGCTAACGTGCTGCTACACCCTGCAGGCAGGATTCACTTCAACATCTCATGGGTCAAAAAGAACTAGATATACTCCATTAACCACATTTCAGTTATATTATGGCTTGATTACGCATTCATTTATACACTTAAATCTGAAAGGAATTGAATGGTGCATCAGCAATAGCACTTGGTGTCAGGGCACACATTTTATTTTCTTTTAGCTAATTTGCACTCCTGTGCAGCGTAGAAGAGAGAAAAGTTTACCTCTGAAATGTGTTACATCATGATGTGAAGCTGTTATGTGAATAAACATGGCTAAAGGGAAGAGCTAACATTCATAGCCATTTCTCCATGAGACTGACCATCTCAGTGCAGAACTGATTTCTGGGGAGAAACCTCTGTTATTTAACATCAGCTTCAGTCCTTACAAACAGAGGTTGCATGGGACTGAAGTGGAGCATGCAGATTTGCTTTGGTCATGTTGCAATTAAAGGCAAGCAGATGTCACCCATGTTTTTTGTCACTGACTCAAAGTGAAGTCACGGAGAATCATGGGACTGTGTGTTTTTTTGTTGTTTTTTTTTTTTTTTTTAATAGTTTATGGACTGGGTTGAAAAGGGCAGTACTACAGGAAAGGAAGATTGCAAGAGATTGCACTGCACGCAGAAACTGGTCTTTCCATCCAGTCTTTGTTTGCTTTCTATGACTTCCAGAGAAGGTAGTGAGGATGGGAGTGTTTTTGATGTCATTCACTGACACAGCAGCTCATAAATCAGAAACAGTTTAGTATTGTTTTTTTGTTTGTTTTTTTTTTTCCAAATAAAATTACATCAAAGGTATTCTTAATTAAAATCTTATTGCAACGGCATAGTTCATTTACATGCTGGGGAACACTTCAGCAGAATATAACTCAGTGTGTTGCATTAACGTACACCCACAACAATTTATCTGCACAAATGACTGAGAACCACTCAATCTTCTGTTCTGGTCAGGAATCTGTGTAAATATTTCAGCTTTAGGACCCCTGTGAACACCCTGCCAAGTTACAAATAGTTTGATGTGAAGGAAAGCTCTAGGAAATAGTTACAAACAAAAGAATCATCTCTCCTGGTTTGCAAGGCAAGAAGGGCAGGTGTGTCACTGCCCATGAGGATGGCTTGACTTTGCTTGGAATACAAAGGGAAGTGATTATGTTGACGGAAGGGTCTTGAGGTTACTGGAGCATTTGCCACCATTTGTCCAGCATATTTCAAAACCAAATATCTGCTTGAGGCTATGGGGTGAAAAAAAGATTACCTGTTCCTCCTGTGTAACACAGGTGAGATATTGCTTCTATTCACAGAAGGCAAATATTGTGCAGATTAAGAGCTCTGTTTCTTGATTGTCTCTTGTGTTGCTCTTGACTGTGAATAGACCTCTGTGGAGGAATGTTATGCATGCAGTGACACTTCTGCCAGAAGGTGGCAAGTTTGGAGGAAAAGTGGATTTCTGTTTAATCTTATTTCTGTATTGGCTTTTCTTCCCAACTTTTTTTTTTAATCATCTCCTACCCAAAATATTTTTTAGGGCCATTGTAAGAAATGGATGGGGAAAAAATGATTTTTCATTAGAAGTAGGATTTCTGAACACACAGGGTAAGAGGGGAATAAAAGTAATTGGGGATATCCTAAAAATCTATCTGTATCATTAATCTGCCTAAGCACTACTTTGCCAAAGAGGGACTGCGTAACATCACAGCCGTGCATTGGAATTCATCCAGCTGAAGTGCTGCAGGTACAGAATCACACATATTTGGAGATCCATGTACATTTATTTAGCGGACTCATTCAGAATTTGCTTATTATGACTCTCATTGTTGCAATTTGACCACAGAGGGAGTGATTGGTTGTACTAATGCAAGATGTGCCAATACACAATGTGTACACCATGTGCTGCTCACAAGCCAAGTAGAGATAAACCTGGAAAAGTTACCAGTGGTAAAAGGCATTTTTTAGCCAATTGTAACACAGCACTGATGCTGTTCCTAGCAAGGTGAGCTATTATATGCAAAAGGTCCTTTAATGACAGCAGGTGCTCATCTGTTTAGTTTTGTTGGCAAAGAAGAGGACCGACTGTGTTGGTGGTGCATGTGTGGATCCTGCAGGTGGGAAAGCCCATGGCATTGGTGTGGAGAAGGAGAGAGAACGAGGCTGTTCCTTTCCCAAAGCATTGACTTGCTTTGGGCAGCACCTGAAGCAGTGTGATGCCCCACAGAGACTTTGCTGCCATTGCTTCAGGCAAATGGATACAGGGCTTGGTAACAGCACAGGGAGATAATGGCACAAAACTCTTAGCTGCCAACCATACTCATGTCTAATGTCACCACCACTCTTCCACATCTTCTCGCTCTCTCCTGGAATGCCCCAGGGTGGGTCAGTGCTTTGTGTCGCATTACATTGTGGGGATCCATGGGACTTCTAGTTTCTTTGCAGTTTGGGGCACTGTGTTGAATAGTACCCAACGCTTCCCTCGCAGCTCAGTTTTTCGTTGCCTTGAGCTGATTTTAATTCTAGCTATTATCTAGGTTTAATAAAGTGAAGCACAGAGGCTAAATGAATCACTAGAGGTCACTTGGTGAGTGAATGGAACAGCCTGGAGTAAAATAGGCTTTCCTCTTTGGCGTTTATCATATTTATAATTGGAATTCCAGCAACTGTTTGAAGCTTTAACTGAGATTGCGTTGCACTGGGCAAAAAAAGGACCAGTCCCTGCACTGAACAACAAACACTGGAACTGATTAGACCTGAGAAACAAAGGAGAAGGGGATTATTATCTCTTTTACAAATGCAACTATAATGCGTGGGGATTAAGGGAGGGGCTGTCAGCACAGGAAAGCACAGTGAGCAATTTTTGACACGTCCTGAAATGACTTCACCAATTTTAACATAGGAAATGTGTGGCAGTCAGGAAGTAAACACAGACCGTGTTTTAATAAATGACAGAGCCCCAAGAGTAATCATCAGAGTGATATTGTCCTGTGCTGTTTCTGTGATAAAACTGAAGTTTTGGTGCAAGAACTCAGTCCCAAAGTTGTCTGCAGTGTGTGTGACCATGACTAACCCAGTGGTTTGGGTAACAGCGCGTCCTCCTCTCTGGAACATCTGTTTCTAGAGAAAAGAGCTCTGAAATGGAATCTGAAGGAATAAGTAGCCTCATTGTGGCCTTCCAGTACTTGAAGGGAGTGTATAAACAGGAGGGGGAATGACTGTTTACATGGGTTGATAGTGATAGGACGAGAGTTAGGATAGTATGGTTGGGTTGCAGTTGGACTTGATGATCTTCAAGGTCTTTTCCAACCTGAGCAATTCTATAATTCTGTGAATGATTTTAAACTAAGGCAGGGAGGTTTAGGTTAGATATTAGGAGGAAGTTTTTCACTCAGAGGATGGTGAGGCACTGGAACAGGTTGCCCAAGCAGGCTGTGGATGCCCCGTCCCTGGAGGCATTCAAGGCCAGGCTGGATGTGGCTCTGGGCAGCCTGGTCTGCTGCTGGTTGGTGACCTGCACACAGCAGGGGGTTGGAGCCGGTGATCTTTGAGGTCCTTTTCAACCCAGGCCGTTCTATGATTCTATGGTAAGCATCCAAGAGGATTATAAATGCTGCCTGTGTGAAGGCAAACTTGTTCAGACCAAAGCATAACATTTCAATAGGGCTGGAGACTCTATCTGTGCTTTGGAATGAATAGTGAGCATTAATTCTTTCTTTCTTTTTTTTTTTTCATAGAACAGAAAAAGGTGCCAAGCTTTTCAAAGCTCTCTAAAGGATTTAAGATATGATCTCCAGTTAAAATCTATGTTGGCTTTTATGTTTTTTTTTTTGAAGCCTGAACTGCCATTTAAGAAAACTGCAATTACTGATGCCTAGGAGTTAATGACTGTGGGATAATGATCTTTAATGAAAAGAAATCCCCTTCATGAAAATCTACACTGGGAGTCATCCTTTCAGTGATAGTTGGATAAAAGAAGAAAGAATTGTCTTTCTGTGAATTTATGTGCTTTTCTGAAGAGAATAGTTAGAGAGAAACAAAGGAAAGAATAAGCAGAGGAATGAGAAGCTTCTATTGCGGAAATGTTCTTAAACTGACTGAAGGATTAAAGACATTTTCATGCTTGAGGTCCTATTTATCCATGCAGGTTTCTACTTCCACCTGCTCATGTGTGCTGGGCTGCACCCAAGTAGAACACAGATTCATATTCTGCCTGCAGGTTTCTTTCCTTGGAAATGTAGAAGACCCTAAGCTGCCTCTTGTGTCGTTCTCCTGACTCTGGAAACAGCCTCTGAAATTGAAGAATGTTCCTTTTGTTGCCCCTTTTTCAAGCTGAGCATATGAATGCTTCAGGTCTTTCTAATTTCCCTTCCCAAAATGCAGATGAAATGAAAGATGAGCAGATCATGCGTTCATACACAGGTGATCTTCCCTGTTTAGACATATGTAGACAGCGAGCAAGTCGGTTTTCATTCAAGTGACTTTTGAGAAAATGGTTTCATATGAAAAGGTTCAGTCTTGCTCTGCAATGTGATTTCAGCTGCCTATTTTGAGATGCCTGCCAACATTGCAAAGCTACTCCAATCAAAAGCCAAAATAAAAAAAAAAAAAAGAAGCATGTGATGCAGGCACCTTAACACGTAACTAGAGAATGTATATTATTAACCTTGACACATTTCAGGGTGACTTTGTAACTTTGCTTGAAAATGCTGCAATCGTGCTGGATACTTAAAATATGGTAATAAGCATTTTGTATGTATAAATCATTAATGAAGGCTTGCAAAGTGCATAGAAATCCTTTAATCAGAAACTTCTGTCAGCTGTTTCCAATGGCTGTCATTGCTCTGGGATCTTCACAAAGGCATCTACTTCACAGGAATAATTCAGAAGATGAGAATAAGGGATTGAATTAGAGATACTAAAAATAAAATAAAATAAAATAAAATAAAATAAAATAAAATAAAATAAAATAAAATAAAATAAAATGAGAGAGAGAGAGAGAATACCAGCAATTACGGAAATTGAATGGTTTTTAGAGAAAGATGGTGGAGCACAAAGAATTTTATGCTAGAATCTCCCTGTCTCTCATGAGAGAGATTCCCAGCCAACTTACCTTCAGCACCTTGTCCAAAGAGACTGACTTGCATAGTTCAGGAGTTGGTACATCAAACCCGCCAGGAGTTTTTCACACCCAGCTACAAATGTAATCCTGGCATTATGAGAGAGAAAGAGTCATCCTGGCTCATCAGCTTTGTCCAAACAGCTGACTTCTATGATTGTCAGCCACCAGATTATGCCACCGGTCTCCAGGGCAGGATGAAGATTTCCTGGTGTGTGGGAGAGCTAAAATGAGGGGATGAATAAAATATAAAATCCTTTTTCCTATATATCAGATCATATGTACTTACTCTCCCTAAGCATATAGAGTTCTTAGGCATGGCCAGCAGCAGAGGGGGCTGCCTTTATTTTATGGCCATATCTTCAGAATTGCTTCATGCAGAACCCAGTGATACCCTGTCATCTTTCCTATGAGATCCCCATGAGTCTCTTTGGAGCCAGGTGAAAGCGGTAAGTGACATCCTGGGGAGACAGAATGAAAACGTTGCCCGAATTGCTCCTGATTAAGTCAGAGTGCTTTAAACAATACTGAATTTTTAGAAAACATTTGCCTTGAAAACAAGACATCCGAGGGGCTCCACATTTAGATCCCAAAGTAATTATCACCGAAATATGCTTATGAGAAGGGAAATTAATCCATCATGGATATGACTTTTATCCTGAGAAAAATATGTTACAATGACTTCTATTCTTGGTGGTAAAAATCATTGTAATGATGGATATCCATGGAGTGGAGTTGACCTACATCTACTGGGGTAACTTGAGACTGTTTAAGGTGTGAACGGCTTTTAGTGTGAACACAATGTTGGGAAAAAAATTGCATTATTAGGCAAGAAATCATGACCTGATTAAGAGCTGATCAGTGGAATGACATGCGTGACTGTGATCTATTTATCTTGAAGGGATGCTGTTGCACAACTCATGGGTGTCTGAAGCCAGAACCATATTTTAAGTATAATAGCACTGCACTCTGCATGTATAAATCATTAATGAATACCTGTGATGTGACATTTGATCTAAGGAGGCCACGGAGCTTCCTGATAAGAGTTACTGCCCCAGGCATCCTTCCAACACACCTTATAATTTAGAAGAGATTTGCAGAAAAAAAATTACCATTCTATGAGAGAAGCAAACAAGCAGCAGGTAAACAACCCCAGATGGGGAAATCTGGAGGGCAGATCTCAGGGTACATGAGGCACTTTCCCTGATGAGCTCCTCCTGTGGGCTGTCAAATGCAGCTTCTGACACAAAGATGAGCTGCACAGAGGGCAGGAAAAAATGCTGTCATCAGTGGTGGCTGCAGCTTTTCACCCTGATTCTTGCTGGCAGACCCCTTAATGGGGGTCACTGCCCAAGTGAGCATTCTGGGGGCCTACCAGAGCTTGAAGAGTGATGCTTTACCCATCAGAAAAGGTGAGGAAGGTTAGAAAGGCCCTTCTCTAAAATAATAATCTAAGTTGTCTAGACGGCACATCGGTAAATTACAATTGCTTTTATTTCAGACTTCAATGGAAGGAAACATCTCTAACCCCTCTTTCTGAGACCAGAAGGAGCCCACCTGCTGTGGGATCACTGGGTGTGATCTCTGGCTGTAAACCTGGAACAGACATTTGGCTCCAGCTCTGCAGGTAAACGCCTTCAGTTTGTCTTCTGACAGCAGATGTAAGGAAATTATTCTTCACTGAGATGGGCATGCTGGTGAAACACAAAGGAAGAGAAACAAAAAGTGGCAGAATTTGTATAAAACACATATTTTTGAAGTGGGAACAGGTACAGCAGCAGGCTGATCCTTGGAAAAGTGGCTGGTTTGTGTTGATGGTCTCCAAAAAAGCACATTCCAACTTCGTTTTGCTGCCTGGTGCTGCTGCATTACATAGTCAGAAGAATTCAGAGTGGCTGAAGATCTGCTCCAGACGTTTTTAAATGCTGCCATTGTGACACACAAAACTACATTTTAATGAAAAATTTAATAACCCTGGTTATTAAATCTTGTCTGCTTAGGAAGTAACCACGACTCTCAATTTTAAAATGAAGTTATTATCCAGTGACATACCGGTTTAAATTTTGTCATATACTTGGAATATTTACATATTATATGTACTTTATGTCTCAACCATTAATGAATATTTGGGACTAACTTTGAAGCTTGATTCTTTAAAGAAGCCGAGGGAGAAGTTTCAGTATTGTTGTACAGCCCCAGGGATCTGCAGACAGACACACCTTGGTGGCTTCTAAAGGTATAATGGAAGTAAATGAAAGATGGCGATGGTGATATTGTGAGGTAGAAAACTTTAGCTTAAGCCAAGTATACCCTTTCAGAGGGAAATAATATTTTGTATGAATGTTTCCTAGAACTGATCATAGAATCACAGAATGGCTTGGGTTGGAAGGGACCCCAAGGATCATCCAGCTCCAGCCCCCCTGCAGCAGGCAGGGCTGCCAACCTCCATACCAAATACTAGACCAGTCTGCCCAGGGCCCCATCCAACCTGGCCTTGAACACTTCCAGGGGCAGGGTATCACTTATTTCACCTCAGTGATAGTCATGGGCTGCATTCTCGAGAATTTCTTCTTGTTTTATGGTGTAAAACCTTTTGAGAATGAGAGTGAGCTTGACTACTGAATACAGAAAAATAAATACTAAATTCTTAGAGTAATAATCACCAAATAACATCATGGGATGTGATATTTTATAGCGACACTGCGAAAAGACTAATTTTGATCCCTTCATAGTCAGTTCAATTCTTGTTTTGCTGCAGATGTGATGAATTAGGCACCATTTTATAAATGAAACGAAACACTTCTCAGAGACATTTGCTACAGACATTCTTCATTTTTCTTCATTTGCTTAAGCCAAAATTACCAACTCAAATTATTTGAGTCTAATAGAAATGATTGTCTGGTACACCACCTCAATGAAGCATTTGTTTTTCCTGTGTTATGGTATGGTAATAAATCAACAAAGTATGTGTCCAAGCAATTACATGGATGCCATCTTCTCATGTGATGTAAATTGTTTTTTATTCTTTCCTATAAAAGAGGTGTCTGAATAACGTAAGTGGAGGTTCTGGGCACAAAATTGTTATTCCTGTACATAAAACCTTAGCATAATGCACCTCTAATTAGACATGGGAAACAACTAGTTCAATAGCCCATACCCAATGATATCCAGCACTGGATACTGAGAAGTATTTGTTCCACAGAGAAGTGTTTTGTAAAATAATTTTGGATTGCTTTAAAAAACTGTTCATTTGTTGTACTGAATTCCTAAGTCAGCATTTCTTAAAAGGAGCAAACTAAAGATCTGCATTATGGAGGGATGTGACTTGGTTCTGCTTTTACTAAGAAAAGTTTCAATGTAAGATTTATTTCAAAGACGCGAGGCGTCTTAGGGAAAAATGCTTGGAAAGTTGTGTAAATAATGCATTTTTTTCTGGTCATGTACTAATTTAGGATGTCTGGCATTATTCTGATTTCTAAATGGCCCCATGAAAGACAAGCCGATGATGAATTGACACAGAATGAAGGATGACTGCACTGCTTTCCAAGCGGAGTGCCATTAATGTACAAATTATGAGAATAAAGAGTACTCTGCTTGAGACATCATTTGCAACATTAGTGAAGATAAAATGAAAGGATCAGAGGAGGAATGGGAATCCCATAAGCAAGGAAATGAAAGGGGAGCATTGCAAGGATCAATCCTAAACACTGTGTCTTTAGTGGGGAGTGATTTGCATGCAAGGCGAGCATGTTGGTGGTACACAAATTACAAGAGAAACAGGTACTATAGGCCTGGGGCAGTCCAGATCAGTATAAAAGCCAGTCCAGCACCAGGCTCCCTCATCCACTTCTCTTGCCTTCTCCTCCTTGGTGAACAAGGTGAGCTGCAGTGGCCTTCTTCCCACCCTCATCTTTCTCTGCTTCTCCTCTTGCTCTTCTGGCCTCCACTTCCTTGGTGCCTCCTTGAAAACCTAGGTGTGAGCCTTGCTCCTTGGTAGTGCTCCCACCAACTTTGTTCTGCTTGCCAGTGTCAGGGGAGATGGGAAAAGGCCTTGGGCTGACTCTGATGGGGTTCTTGGGGATCGGGGTAGCAAAATATCTCTATGTCCCTGCACTACTGGTCCCTGCTTCCCAGCCTGTGCCTCCTCTCATGGCAAGTAGGCTGCCAGGCTGCTGCTCATTCTCTCTGTGTTTTCCTGTCCTCTCTCCAGGTCCACCTCCATCCCACAGCCATGTCCTGCTATGATCTCTGCCGTCCCTGTGGCCCGACCCCCCTGGCCAACAGCTGCAACGAGCCCTGTGTGCGCCAGTGCCAGGACTCCCGTGTGGTGATTGAACCATCTCCTGTGGTGGTCACCCTGCCCGGACCCATCCTCAGCTCCTTCCCTCAGAACACCGCTGTGGGGTCCTCAGCATCTGCTGCTGTTGGCAGCATCCTGAGTGCTGAAGGTGTGCCCATCTCTGGTGGCTTTGGCTTCTCTGGCCTGGGCAGCCGCTTCTCTAGCAGGAGGTGCCTGCCCTACTAAGGATGAGGTGAATGTCCCGTGAGCCCATTGTCCAGGAAGACCGAAGCCAGATGCTGGACTGAGGATGGAGCTGTTGGCCAGTGTTTCCAGATGGGCTGAGCACCCTCATGCCCTTAGGTAAAGAGAGGGAAACCAGGGTGCCAGCTTATGTGTCTGGAAACACAGCCAGCAGATGTCTTCTCCTGCTTTCTTCTCATCATCATGAGTCCATATTGTCTCCTGCTGTCCTGTGCCATGGGTTTGTCCTGAAGCCAGCTGAGATGGCTCTGCTTCTTCTTTCTCTCTTCATATGAGGGAGAAAGATATGCATCTCATTTTGGTGAAGGGGTCTAAGATCCTTTTACCATACACTGTTGGTTTTTTTTTTCTATCTTCAGACTCAATAAAATTTGTGCTGCATTGTAATCTCAGTTTATTTGTGTTTCTTCATTGTTGCAATGCCCAACCATGCTCTCCAAGGTGAAATGTGATATTCTGGACTGCAAAGTTCAGTTCTGCTCCCAGATCTTCCCTCTACTCCTCAC
This sequence comes from Perdix hodgsoniae, assembly GCA_035772895.1. NCBI lineage: Eukaryota > Metazoa > Chordata > Aves > Galliformes > Phasianidae > Perdix > Perdix hodgsoniae. Next base: position 758,270 of record JAPSGF010000136.1, read on the forward strand.
TGTTTGGTTCCTCGGCAATGATAAGACTGCTACAGTCACTGCCTGCGTTTGTAGGACCACTGAGCTGCAACCGTGAATTGAAGGTGTTTGGGAATTCAGTGTCTGACCCTTGCACACATGAGGAAAAAAGAAATTCTCTTAATTGCAGTCATTGCATCTTTTATCCCTTCTGCTCCAAACTGCCAGACCACCAACGTTAGGGAGTGACACAACCTGACCCATGTGTAGTGTGGCCTATGTTACTGGGTTTCACTTCACCACATGTGATGATTGCTTCTACTTGGGAGTGCAGGGAGAAAGAAGCTAGGTAGTTCTTCCCAATTGCTCTAGTCCTCCACAAGTGATGCTTTTGTCTGTGCCTCCCAGTCCTGTTTGAGGCACCGAGGGGTGGCTCTCCTGCTGTGCCAAATGCTGTGGGAAGCCCTGCAATGCCCTTCACCATTGGTAAAGGCCTTGTCTTCCATAACAAGTAGCTTTTGTGAAAAAAAGTTCTGAGCCTGACTGTGCAAGAAGCCCCGCAGGAAATGTACTCTTTGCCAACAGTCATGAGTCGTTGTGAGCTTTGAGCTGGAGCAAAGTGTTCTGAAAAGCTGAAACAGGGGATGGAAGGCGACGTCTGCAATACATTGTGAGGGGAGCAGGGTGCAGCAGAGCACCAGGGCCTTTGGGCAGACCACGATTGTGAGCACTGAATGTAGGATTTCCAAGTGGAAAATCATGTGAGAATGATGAGATGCATATGGAGATCTTGATATCTAATTGCATCCACAGGCATCTTGCTTATGTTCTTGGTCAACAGTAGCTGGTGGTGACTTCAGATGTCCTATGGGATGCTAAAGTTTCCAAACTTTTTTAGTGATGACTATTGAATTAGCACGGACTTTCAAAGCAGAATTTGTTGAAAGCCTTGAAGAGAAAAAAGAAACAATCCTGAGTCCACAACAGTGTCCTTTGGTAGTGTGTTAAGAAACATCTCTCCTCTAACAGCCATCTGCAGTCAGCTGGGGGCTACAGGAAACTTCACAGGTGGAGGAGAGAAGGTCAAAGAACATATGAATGTCTCCTGATGTTAAATTTGGTTATTCTAAAACACAACAGGGTATATCCAAGCTGACTGGCAAGGCTCATACTTAACTTTGGCGGAGTTAGGTGAGACATGAAGCAGTGGTGGCAGCTACTCCTGTCATAGGAAAATGTTTTTAAGACTTGTATTTTAGGATTGGAAGGCAACATGAGACATGCATTTTTTAAATCTTCAAAGCAAAGCCCTTGAGGGTACTAGGTTGGCATTGAAGGCTGTAGTTGGATACTATGCACACTGCTGGATGCATCATTTGCTTGTGCTGATGTATCATTTCCAATGGAAAAATTTTGGTCTCTAATCCTGTCACTTGAAAGGAACGTGTGTGGCAAAATGCGTATGTCATGAAAAGTTAAATGAAAAGGGAGAATTGCAGGAAAGAAAAATCAGTGTCCCTATTTACTTAATTCCCAAGTTTTGCATACACGATGAGCTTGGGTATCTCACAGTAATGGTAGCTCTAGGCCTGGGGCAGACCAGTTCAGTATAAAAGCCTGTCCAGCACCAGGCTCCCTCATCCACTTCTCTTGCCTTCTCCTCCTTGGTGAACAAGGTGAGCTGCAGTGGATTTCTTCCCACCCTCATCTTTCTCTGCTTTTTCTTTTGCTCTTCTGTTTTCCAATATGCCTTTTCCTCTATGCAAGCCTTGAAACTTGATGGTGCTCCCACCAACTCTGTTCTGCTTGCCAGTGTGGGAGGAGGTGGGAGAAGGCCTTGGGCTGACTCTGATGGGGTTCTTGGGGATCTGGACTGCTATAGATTCTCCCTGCTTCAGCACAGTCTATCTCTGCTCCTCAGCCTATGTATTCTCCCTTGGTGAGCAGGCCTCCGGGTTGCTGCTCATGCTCTCTGTGTTTTTCTGTTCCCTCTCCAGGCCCACCTCCATCCCACAGCCATGTCCTGCTACGATCTCTGCCGTCCCTGTGGCCCGACCCCC
>JAPSGF010000136.1:790287-809411 GCA_035772895.1 Perdix hodgsoniae
GGTGGCTTTGGCATCTCTGGCCTGGGCAGCCGCTTCTCTAGCAGGAGATGCCTGCCCTATTAAAGGCAACTCCAATTTCCCATGATCTTATCGCTGAGGAAGCCCAAAGTCAGGCACCGGACTGTGGACGGAGCTGCTGGCCAATGTTTCCAGATGGGCTGAGCACCCTTATGCCCTCCTGCAAAGCAGAAATGGAAGATAAATTACCATCCTGTTCTGATTGGAATAATGATAGATATTTCATTTTCAAAAATTTTCTATTGGGTCACTTTTTTGTGCATTTAATTTTTTTTTCTCATTGGTTTTATTTAAAGCTCTGCTTATAAATTATCAGTTTATGGTTCTTAATTCATGTGTTAGGAAATCAATCTTGCTTTCTGTTCTTCATTTAGAATGGCTTAAATGGTTTCCTTCCTTCATGGAAACATATTTTGCTTTTTATTGTAGAGTACTTCATAACTTTTTCATTAAACTGATATTGCATATTAATTTGTTTTATGTCTGTCTTTTTTTTAGTCCTTGTTTCTCTTTCTTTATGGTGGAATATACCATTACATGAAAAAAATTATCTGTGCAGTAATCAAACTGTAAATTCTCACTTGAGTAAGGGAATTGTCTGATCAGAAATAATCGTACTGACTAGGATGTATACTTGAATCTATGTCATGCTGTTGATAAAACTGGTATGATTGAAGAAATCAGGTAGTCACTCAGATTTGCGAGGAATCACTGATCATACTGGTATGCATCCAGGAATGTTTTTGTTCTTGGTGGCATGGAGGTTTCTTCTGTGATAGATATGTAGCATTAAGAATATATAAATGTGTTTCAGAAGAATGAGTAGCCTGGGCAAGTGGCCTGTGTCCCACAGTGGCGTATGCTGAATGGTCTGTTTTGTGGTGCTTGTCCTGATGTGGAACTAAGGGACATGGTTTAGTGGGGAAATACTGGTGGATGGTAGATAGTTGGGCTGGATGATCTTGGAGGTCTTTTCCAATCTTTGTGATTTTATGATTGTATGATTCTGTGAATGAAGGAGCTTGGAGAAGTTTCTCGTCTTATTTCTTCAAGTCTGTTTATTAACACTAGTTTATTTTAAATAAATATATCTCCTGGAATGAATCCACCTTTGGATGTTATGGCCCTAAGGAGTGTTTATGCAAGATGTTAAAGCCTTTATTTAACATTCCATTAGATAGTTCTTGAAGAATGTGAATGTCAACTTGAAATCTATGTCCCCTTTGCAAATTAAGATTGGAGAAATGGATGTAATAAGTATGATTATGGAATTTCACAAACTTATCAGCCTATTTGAGACTAGTGAAGCATCTTCAGTTTCATGAACCAATTAGTTTTCATGTATGTTTTTCAAATCGAATCTTTTCTTGATAATGAAATTATTCTGCTTTTAGTTTACCAGTCTACATTTGTCCTGGCATTGTGTGAGAAACATACTCTACCCATTTAAAACCCTTTCATCTTCACAGTTTATGGATTCTTTTTATTTCTGAAACTTCCATTAGTGTCAGTATGAAATGAGTCAGAGCCCAGTCTAATGAAGCATCCTTTCCTGCTCCTCAGCAATTTGTCAGCTTGCAGGTGTCTTGGAAGTACAATCTAAGATTGAATCCAAGATATTTATTAATCTTGGAATCCAAGATATTTATTAAAGCTTTTTGTGTGCAGTTCTCTGTCTGACCTAGTTAAGTACAATTCTACAAATTGACTTAAAATTCTACAAATCTACTTTTCAATGAAGTATACATTATTACTGCTAGAAGAAAGTACCTGAGATCAAAACCCAATTTCCACAGCCACTGAAGCTATTAAAGCAACAGCTTTTGGGGTAAAAAATTGAGGTGTCCTCATGTCAGGAAATGTTTGAGGCATTCAAATGAGTCCAGTTATTGCATAGATTCTGTTGCAGCAGGTTAAACTGTCCCCAATAGTTAAATTGTTCCCAGCAGTTAAATCGCTTTGCTTATTGTTTATGTACCAGTCTCATCTCATCCTGGCGTCGGATGAAAAGCCCTCCTCAAAGCTTCTTTCAGCATTTAAATGCCTCATACTGTTAAACTCAATGCCTCTGAAGTCAACACAAAGATGATACGATTTTCAATTTGTGTAAGTAATTTGTCAGCTCTTTGGCAATTTGATTGTTCTCCAGCCCCATGAGTGCACTCTGCCCTTCCTTACACAGAGGGTTTTAACTGAGTGTGTGGAATTTGAAACACTGTCACTAACTCATCTGTCAGAGCAGTTAAGTCCCAGTTCATCATCTTAGCCAACCGAAAAAGCAAGATCCAATGGCCCTCAACCTTCCACTCTGAACTCTGGGTGCTGATTAAACTGGCAGAATATCAGTGAAAACATTCCTAGGTAGTTAATGAGATTGTTTCTGTAATCATAGAATCATATATTTTTTAAATCTATAAAATAAATTCAAGTAGCATGTGACATAGATATTTTCTGGCAAGGATGGGAAATTGTAAGTGTAGGGAAGGAGATTGCCTTTTTTTGGTAGAGACTTACTCAGCTGTAGGAATTTACAGATTTTTTTTTAAGCAAAGATTACCATTTTTTAAATAGAATAATAGCTTTCTGAAGGTGTGTATTTTGAGTTGATCTGTGAAGTCATTTGAGTGATATTGACTCACATGCCTTGAGATCAGGTCCATAGCCAAGCAGTGTGAGAGCTGAGATCCTGTTGTGTATGTTGTGATGTAAGTAGCACAAAACTTTGCATATTTGAGCCATTAGTGAAAAGCTGTTCTGAACTTTGAAGTCCTTTGTTCTTCTGAAGATTGAGACCAACCCATGTACATCGAGACACCCTTCTTTTAGAATTAATTCATGTTTCTTGCTGGGGGATGGAGGTGCTAAGAGAGAACTGGTCCTGCTCTTGGAATAACTTCTATGCTTGCAGGTCTTTCCTGCAGGCCACTGTCGACTGCAGAGGTGAAACAAATCGCATAATAATTAATGAAATAGAATTGAATTACTAGGTACAATTTGTACCAATGCTGTAGTTCTGCTGAGACAGAACATTGCCTGTAAGAACCAATAATTCAAAGCAAGCTTATTAGCCACATTTATATCTAACTTGATGCAAAGATTGCTGCACATCTCCTTGACTTAGTAGGGTTTCATGTAATAATGATGGTGATTCTTCAGATGAAACACCATGCAGATATCAGATTGAAAATTAGAGGCAGTCAATAAATGTCCCTAAATAATAAGGTCAAGGCACCACATTTTTTCATTAGATTGTGGCTGCTAGAGTTTTGCATAGACAAAGAAGTTAAAAAATGCAGACTTGCGTGTGCATCAGCTGTGTTCATACAATGGGAAGTAAAATCTGGGTCAGAAAGTGTTTTATTGTCTCTGGTCAGCAATTCTTACTGGTCTTAATTATCTTTACCTCCTGTAGTACTTATGCAAATCTGGTGCTTCTCAGCTGTATGTCTGTGTGGGATTGAAATAGTGCAGAAATGCAAAAATTGGGAATATTATTATGCATCTTGTCTTGTGGTCAGACTGAGCCCTTGACATGGAAATACTCACGAACTGAACACAGGCTCCCACCTCAGAGCTTAATGATTATTCACCTAAAGGAGTGAAGTCCGGAATAAGGACTATGTATCCCATACACTTCCCTTAAGCAGTGTTTTGATGACTAAAGTGAAACATAAAATCTACATTGGCCCTAGGAAACAATATAATTATTGCTGAAATTGAAATGATTCACCACAGTCTTCCAAGGATGGGTGCACACTGGTGAAGATGAAAGCTCTGTCTGTACTGGAATGTGAGCATAATAAGGGGAGGGGAAAAATAGAGAAATATCAGAAGACATTTTGGGGGGGAAAAAAAAAGAAAAAGAGTTAAGTTATTTGGAGGATTTTGCATGCCAAAGTATGGATCATTAAATAATTTCATGCATAGCATATGTCTTAGGTCTGCAGGCAATCTGGAATGCAGTATAAAAGCCTATAGGACACAAGGCTCTTACATCCACTTCTCTTGCCCTATTCACCAGGTGAACAGGTAAGTCTGAATCTACCCAAAGTCTTTTTAAATGCTAAATGTTACTTTGATGACTGCTTTTTGTTCTTCTTAGTTCTTTATAAATATTGCTTGGCTCTTTTTTTTTTTTTTTTTTTTCTTTTTTTCTTTCCTTTTGGAGAGGAAAATTAGAAAGGCATATTTTTGTCAGATAGAAAAGTTTTATTTATTTGTGAAGCAGGGTGTAACAAGGCAAGACTTGGATACTGACAACACCTTCGGAACATGCATCTCCATGTTTCATTTTAGAGGCTGCTACAAGGGAATAGCACCAAAGTACTAGTACTAAAGGACCTGGCTCGGAATATGTAGTCTTGTCTTAAGCTATTGGAACTAGCCAACAGATACCTCTGGTCAGAGTTCCAGAACATATCTGAAATCCTCTTTTCCACAGGCAGGAGAGATGGGTTCTAGAAGCCTCACTGAAAATGAATTTGAGCAAAGCTTGTTGAGAAAACAATCCTTTTTTTCCCCCACTCTGTTAGCCTGTTCTGCTCATTGAACTTCTGGGAGAAGAAGGTGCTTCTGAAACAATTTTCTACAGTTTTGCAAATGCTTCTGGCTGGGCTGTTAGAGAATAAATCTGTGCACTAAGGCACTAAATCAAGATAAGTGTCATGATAAGGCTCAGCATTTCCAGCCCTGCCTGCAGCTCCAGCTGCTGTCCTCCATCTCCCTTGGTACCTGCAGTGATTCCATCTAGAGGGCTGGGGAAGGAGAAACCCCCAAGGAATGGGAAGTGCCTTTGCTGTGAGGCTTTGGGGGGAGGGGGGATTATGATCAGCAGCAGAGTTCAGAGCCCAACAGCTCTGACAAATTTGAGTAGAAGAGAAGTCTCTATGTGATATTCAGACTGCTCACTGTGGGTTTTGATCTAAGAAATAATTACCCATTTAGCACCTTGTCTCGTTACTTCCATATCTGTTAACCCTATATCTGAGTTTCATAAATTCAACACAGTGCTTCTACTGCATGTGCTTTCTGGTCCTGTGTTTCAGACGACTCTCCATCCTGCAGACATGTCCTCAAATGACCTGTGTGCTCCCACCCCCTGTGGCCCGACCCCGCTGGCCAACAGCTGCAATGAGCCCTGTGCACAGAAGTGCCAGGAGTCCACCTACATCATCCAACCACCTCCAGTGGTGGTCACCCTGCCCGGACCCATCCTCAGCTCCTTCCCCCAGAACACCGCTGTGGGATCCTCCACCTCCGCTGCTGTTGGCAGCACCCTCAGCTCTGAGGGAGTCCCCATCTCCTCTGGCAGCTCCTTGGGATTTGGGAGCTTTGGTTATCCCAGTCTGGGCAGTGGGTACAGCCGGCCCTACCGCCGCTACAACACCTACCGCAACGGCTTCAATGGGCCGTGCTAGAGCATGAGGAGCAAGCAGGAAGAAGTGGCCAGAAATGCTGAAGCATGACCCGATGTGGGAGAGAGCTCCTGGCCATGGTTACGTGTTGTTGGACACCCACAATTCTGCCTGAAGTTAATGGAGCTGTGAGAGCTTGGCATCCCCTAGAATCAGGCCTTTGTTTGTCTTATATTTTGGATTCTTCATATTTCTAATGAACTTTTTTTCCTGTATCTGAGACTTTATTATTTCAGTACATGGTAACACTAAAAAACAAAACCTAGGATGAAAAGACACATCAGCTGTTGTCTTCCTGAATCCTTGATGTGCTTATACTTTGTACTTTTTTATTCCATTTCTTGCTCATTAAAGTTATGCAGTATCACACAAGTCTCCTGGTGCTTGTTGGCTGTCTTATGCCCATGAGCAGCCTGCTCTTGGTAAAGTTTCTGACCATATATCTGTTTACTTTCAGTAATTAAATGCTATGATTTCATGTTGGGTTACTACTTCTATGCCAAGACAGCATTTCTACAGCCAGGAAACTTTGGCTTCCTTATATATACAAGGAGAATTCTCTGCAGTTGTGTGTAGTAGTGTCTGCATGTGCATGTGTGTGTGTGTGTGTGCAAAGCAGACGTGTAGAAGAAATGTGTATACAGAATAGATTGGTGTGATAGACTTCTTAGATTCCTTCCCCACATCTGTCTTTCACCACAGAGATAAAGACTTCACATAATTTGCTTGTTATTTAATCTCTTTTTTACATCAGAAAGTCTCTCTGATGATCATGGTCTGAGAAACATTGTGCTCTTTGGTGAGAACTGTGCCCTAAAACAGAAACCTATTCCCCCTGTAGATCACATTTAGTACTATTTTTTAATCAATGCCACCTTATCCAAGGCTGCTTCAGTGAAGAAGTGGGATTCCTCATGCAGACACAGCTCCTAGTGCTTCTGTGCAGATCTCCATGAGATTATGCTGAAAATGTTGGGTTTGGCAGAGGAATTTGCATACATCTCTTGGCTGCAGGCGGCTCTGGATTTAAATGACAGGCTGAATGTTCACCCCATGGTGATGTCTGTAACTTTAGTTTATTTGTAGTATGGAAATTCACCTCTTCTTACTGAGATGGAAAAGATTTAAATGTTTGTGTTTGTCCTGCATCTCCAGCTCCAAGCATTTATGCCATGATCGTTTCCTTCCTAAATGACTAATGAAAATAAACATAAAATCAAGGACCTGGCATATAATTGCAGTGAGGTCTCATGTAATTCCTGGCACAAATAAATGCTGGATTGTGAGAAGGGTTTCTACCAGTGATGATAGCAACCTCCTTGCCCCAAGATTGCAGGTACGAGCTCATCAGTCCTGGTGGCTGCAAGGGAGGTGGATCCAGCATAGGCCAGAGAAATGCTAATTACACTATTAGAATTTAAAATGTAATTAAATATCTACATTTGAAAAAAAATATTCAACCACCTATTGGAAAACAACCAAAGCCAACCCGCAGTGTGGGCGTGGCACTCCACAGAAGCCCTGCTGAGTAAACAAGCTCTTCCCTACAGCATGAAATCATTTTTGGTGCTGTTGTTTTCTACTGTTCCCACTGAATCCTGGTACAATACCACCACCACAGGCCATCCCTTTGCAGAAAAACTCCATGGATATCTGTGCAGTCATTATTTGCAGTCATTTTTTTGGACAAAAAGAGAAACTGTATCATCAATTGTTTAAGCTCATTAGATCGCAGTACAATGGAAAACCAAACTTCAAACTTTTGTCATTTTAAAGTCCTTTATAGCAGTATTTGAATAATATTAACAATGAAAACATCTGTGTATGAAATAGGTATGAACTCCAAGGACTGTATATATCTACTTGTATCTGAATGCTTCTGCCTTCAGGGGCAGCACAAGTTGAAATGGTGAAGCTCACATTGGAGGCTCTGCCTATACCCAATGACACCCCAAATTAAACACCCAGTATATATTATTCATCCACCTGCATCAAACAACACACAGCCTCATTGGGACGCAATAGAAGCAGCAACACATTGCAGAGATACCCAGTTTGACTGAACAAATGGATCTTAACATACAAATACATCTCCCGTTGTAAGCGCTAAGCCAGCAATAGCTGGCACCGTGAGGGCATTATCAAGATTCATTGCCAGTGGCCTGGAACCAGGTCTCCTAATTTACTGGGTGAGCTTCAAATGGTGGTGCAGACTGTTGGTCATGCTGTCAATAAACATTAGCATTAGCACAATTAGGTAAGATTGGGGTCTGAAGTTAAAGAGAGAACAATCAAACCCATTGTGGACAGTGAGAGAAGGGGCTGCACGGGAGGGTTCTGTGCTGTAAAGGGCACCGTAGATTTGTTCAGCTGCTCAGAGCCTCTTTCTTTTGAACAAGGTAATTAATTACAACTCAGATGTTATTGCATCTCTTCCCATTAGGGAAACTGCTCCGTTTGCCACTGTGTCTGTGTCTTCTTGTGCAGATTTTGGGTCACTTGTGTGTCTGGAGCCATCCCACAGGGATTATTGTGAGTAAGATTCCAATTCCCTTTTGATGAAGGGCTTCTCTTCAGCCATTTAGTTGCTCACAGGTGTCTCAGGAGGATGTTCTCACATTATGTAAAAACTTTTAATTATAATATGAATATACAGACTTGCCCTTGATCATACAAAAACAGCCGTGAACTTCTGATTCACTCACTTTAATTGAGCCCAAAGATCAGGAGATGAAGTCATTCAGACTGTGAAGTGGTTGGTCTCAGAACACCAATTATTGCAAACATAAAATCAGGGACCTGGCACAACTTTCAGACATCTCTGAAAATATTCTTAGGTCCTTTTCTAAACTCTGAGTCTGATATTGAAAGAATTCTTTATTTCCAAATAGAGGTTGGAAAAAAGAACAAAATAATTTCTGAAAATTATCTGAGGATAATGTTGTAATGCAAATTAATTCCCCACGTGAGTGCTAGTTACCAGAGGAGATTCTCTTTGAAAAACCTTGCTATTCCCTTAGATTTCAAAGAAGTCCTGAGGAGTAGCCATGATTGGCAAAGGCCAAAAAGGTGAGAGTCATTTCTTTGAGAATATCTTTGGAATATGAGATCGCTTGACAGCAACCTTGAGCTATTTTTAATTAAAAATGAAATAGCCATCAATCCTGCCACCAGGAACAGTGGCATAAATTTTAGAAGCCAGTGACTGGTCTATATTTCCAAATCTTGACAATAGATTATTACAAGAGAGATATGAAAATTCAAACATGCGTCACATATCTTGAGCTTCACATAGCATGATACTTTGCATGCCTGGAGTTTTAATAAAAGTTTCTGATAAACTTTGAAGTTCTGAGGAACATCTGACCAAGCCAAACAAGTTTCTGTTCCCAGGGTATCTTCCAAAGACACTTATAATTTAGAGATGATTTACATGTCTCAGTAACTGAAGTGCTAGGAGAGCAAAGACCTGAGTGCTGATCTCTGTGCCAAGGATCATTTATGTATTTACCCCTTTACTATTTATCCTGCAAACTTTTCCTATAGAAGAAGCTCAATTTCTTTGCAAAGTCCAGAAAAACTTACAAATGAAGAAATTACTGAGGTTTCATATATTTCTGACACTTCTCCAGTTGGCTGCCACTGGCCTAACATCATGCACCAGGCTCTGCAGGGCAGCAGAAGTCAACGCAGTGTTATGGAAGGAAGAAATGTTGTGTGTGACTGTTTCTGCAGCCTGAATTTTGCAAAGCCTTATCCTTTGCAAGACTCTTCCTTGAGAACAGATGTTCACCCTTATGGAAGTTAATCTAAAAGCAGCTGTGGATGTGATGAGGTCTGAGATAAGAACTGAGATGTATCTATGGACTCTCTGGATATAAAGCTCCTAAGAGCCCATAACTGGAAACAGACAAGCAAGATCCTGTATAAGATTTTCCTTCTGAGTCTTCCACAGAAATACAATAGCTTGATAATGTCTCATTTGACAAGATTTTTTGTTCTCTTCTTTTACTCTTCTTCTTCCACGTAAAAGCTTTTCTGTCTATATGGCCTTTGCAGAAAGTTCTAACTCTTTTCAGTGTCTCTCAGCTCTCACAGAGTTTTTCACAGCCCTTCCCTTTGCACTATTCATGGTTTCTTCTCTCATTTTTTGGCCTGAGTTGGGTGTGAATTGTGTGTGTGCCTTCCTTGCCATTTTCTGGAAAACTCTCCTTTAATCCCTTAGAGCATCTGGAATCTCTCAACTACAGCTGCTCATGGACTGGATTCCCACTAATAAAAGCTAAAATCCATCATGATTTGCAACAGCATTTACCTTGCAGAGGAGGGCTTGTCCACAGTGCTACGTTATGCAAATTCTGCTTAATCTACTATAATGACACCAGGCAGATCCCAAAGGTTTTTCAAAGCTGGATAAATTATGAATTAATTATTCTAATGTTACCAGAAATTAACTTGGCACAGAATATTTTGAGATGAAAGAAACCTGTGGTCAGATATACATGCCACAAGATAAGAAAGCAAAGCAGTAATAAGCACAAATACTGAGGCAAAAAAACATATAATCAGTACCAGCTCATAAATAATTTCATGCACAAGAACATCCCAAGTTGTTGGGCAACTTGGAATGAAGTATAAAAACCTGAGCAACTCATAGTCCTTCCATCCATTTCTCTTCCCATCTTTGTCTTGGACAGTAGGGTAAGTCTGAACTCGTTTATTCTTTTTCTGTACATTGAACTCTTGCCTTGATGATGTTGAACTGTTGACATACACTCAGCTTATTCTTTCCTCTGAGACAAAGCTGAGAGAGGTTTTCATATGAAAAAGGAAGTTTTCTATTGGTGGTCTGTTACAAAAGTCATGGAATGGGGGAATCAGACCCAAGTCAGTGGGAAATTTATCTATGGTCAGATGTTAAGAGCAACGAACAGGGGTCCAATACCGTATTTTATCCTTTGCTGTCCTGGGTTGCCAGCTCTTCCCTAAGAAAGCCTCAGTCCATGTCTGTCTTTGAAACTCATCTCATAGCAATTCTGCAGGCAAAGAGTGCCCGTGAACCAACTCCTCCCCATGCAGGAAACACCTGCAGATAGATTTCTACTGTAACTTCTGCTGATGCTTTTTATGTTAATAGCAAGACAGAAAATAGAAGGGTTCCTGAACTCAGCTGCCTGCCCTGCTAGTTCTTGTCAAACAATTTCAAGTATTTTCCAGTTTCTTCAAACTGGGAGAAGGGACCTCTGAGATGGGACTTGTATGAAAGCATGGAATATGAAGGAAAAAGGAAAAATTATCTGCTGTTTGAGCACTGGGTAGGAAGCTTGTCATCTCTGGATGTTTAGCAAAAATATAAGCTTTGGATCAGCAATAACAAGCCAGGTCTCACCTGGTCCAGCTGAGAACCTTCATCTGGAGGCTCTATTTCTCTAGGACATGCATACCTTTCCTATGTGCAGCCACAGCTGCAAGGGGAGGTGTTGAAAGTTCCCTTTTTCCAGGGTAGCATTATGGCCATGTGGTTAGGGCATTCTCTGCAATGGGAACGACGAGGTTTTCAGCAGCACCACATGCCCCGATTCCTGGGTGAGTTTACTAACCACGGAGGCTTCAGGGTAAGTGACAGAGCAAGATGCATTAGTGTTACCTTCCCTAGCAGACTCCTTAAAGGAAATGAAAACTCAACCCTGTTTTGAAAGTACTCTGGAGCAAAAAATATCATCTTGCTCCCCATGCAATCTCTTGCAAGTTTGCTATATTCAGGAAGGGTTTCATCCAACTGCATTTGTTTCCTTCTCTCTGTTTCAGATTTACCTCCGCCCCAGAGAAATGTCCTGCTATGATCTGTGTGCTCCCACCCCCTGTGGCCCAACCCCGCTGGCCAACAGCTGCAATGAGCCCTGTGTGCGTCAGTGCCAGGACTCCACAGTGGTGATCCAGCCCTCTCCTGTTGTGGTCACCCTGCCCGGACCCATCCTCAGCTCCTTCCCCCAGAACACTACTGTGGGATCCTCAGCCTCTGCGGCTGTTGGGAGTGCTCTCAGTGCAGGGGGAGTGCCCATCTCCTCCGGCAGCTCCTTGGGATTTGGGAGCTTTGGTTATCCCAGTCTGGGCAGCGGGTACAGCCGGCCCTACCGCCGCTACAACACCTACCGCAGCGGCTTCAATGGGCCGTGCTAGAGCATGAGGAGCAAGCAGGAAGAAGTGGCCAGAAATGCTGAAGCATGACCCGATGTGGGAGAGAGCTCCTGGCCATGGTTACGTGTTGTTGGACACCCACAATTCTGCCTGAAGTTAATGGAGCTGTGAGAGCTTGGCATCCCCTAGAATCAGGCCTTTCCTTGCCTTTTCTAATGCTTTACTTTATATTTCTGATCATATGTTGTTCTCTTCTTTTTTTTGTGTGTGTGTGTTTTTGTATTTGACAATGATTAGGTAAAATATGTAATTGTTAGGAGTTGTTCTGCATGGCTGAAGTAGTACGGTACATTTAAACCATAAAGAAGGAAGATCTCATTTTGCTGAATGTATCATTGTAAGAGGGATGAGTGGGTGCTGTCCTTACCGGACTCTGGAAATATATTCCTTACATTTTACATTGCTTCCCTCCATGCCTCAGCCTCATTAAATTGGTGCTGCATTATACAGCGAGTCTGCCTGAATTTCTTTCTACTCCCAGCCCATTTTCCATCCTGTCTGTGGTGAAACAGATCTGTTTGCAACTCATCTGTGCCAGAAACCACTGTGCTAATAACTCCAAGTCAATTGCTTAAGGAGGATGATTCAGATTTCAGTTGTGGATGGAGTTTTTATTTTGTGCTTATACAGTAAATCTACCCCTAAAATAATTTCAAAGGCTAGAAATAGTTCCCTTGCAATGTGTATGTCTCCTATTGTAGCAGAAGCAGGAAATGTTATAAGCTAGCAAGTTCTGCTTATTTTCTTTAAATAATCTCTATCTATTGCACCATGGAGATGCAGACAAGCCCTTTAAACATTTTGATATCACTCTTCTATGAAACATTGTTAGTTTTGATGTGGAATTTCTTGAAGAGGAACAAGAATGGAGAAAAGGGCTCGCTTGAGAAAAGGGGTGAGTTCCCATTCAGTACCAACTTGTAGCCAAGTACAATTTCTGGGAGAAACCCATGAGGGAGGTCATATTTCTCCTTATCCTCCAGTCATAATAAATAAGAAGATGTACAGAGAAAAGGGGGCAGAGGGATGGAGATACAGCAGGAAAGTCTACAGGGATGAGGAACACTGGAAATAAATGGGATAAATCTTTTTCCGAAGCTTCACTTCCACTTAACTGTTCTCCACTTGCTCACCAAACTGAAAAAAAATTGTGATGTTCTTTGCTCTAGCAGTGAGAGTAATGAGGGGCCCTTTAAGAGAAAGGAGTGCTTATGTTGTCCTTGGGAGCATCTGAGCTTGCTAAGGGGGAAGGTGGGATGGTGTAACACTCTGAGCAATCCAGAGCCTCCTGCAGACTGCAGGAAGTGTTGGAGGTGAGGGAGGGAGGTGATGTGGTATTCTTAAAAAGGAATTGGCCACTGATGTTTGCTGGCCTGGGAAACACACTTGAAAAAAATCAGTGAAAGGATTATAAGTTCCACCTCTTTCTGATTGTGACTTTAGATATCGCTGTCTGTTGTGCCTTGTAGATCTGAAAAATATCTGGCTTTGCTTTGTTCCAGCATGGCTGACTGAGTTGTAATAAATGTAGTCTTTGGATGTGGGGAGTTTTGTTCCCAGAGGGATATGAACCTGAAAAACTCTACCTGAGGGTTCAGGATGATTCAGTGTCCTGTTTCCCCATGCATCTGTGAAATCTCTTGTTTGGAGTCTGTCTATGCAGTCTGATGCTGAACTGTAATTAAGGCCAGAGAAAGATGTTGACAAAGTTATATTGACTACAGTCATTACTGGAGCTAAATTAAAGGAGATTCATCAGTCCCATGAAAGAATTCATAATTCCAAGGAGCAGGTTTTCTTAATAATTAACAACAGAGGAGAATGGAAATTGAGCAGTTTGATATTATAATACAGCAGAAGTTTGGTGGGAATTAAATGTGCATTATGATTTCATTTTTTGTTCTCTCAACTGGAGCTATTGCTTGATCAAACTGGATGCATCCCAGAGAAGTTATCCTTCATCTCTAGTTGCAACAAAGCAACTTCTCTTATACAGGTCAATCTGCCTATCCAAACCCATAGTGGGGTTATTGTTGCACTGTATCCAAGCGGCTGGGAAGGATCATGGTTGAGGAACTGCAGTTAAAGTAACTCCAACATATCCAAGTGGACAAGCAATATCATTTCTTCTCCCCAAAACACATTCTTCTACGGCTATAATCCCCTTTTGCAGTTCTCTGTTATACTTTCCTCTCACTGACCCCAGTGCAGAGGGACTGACACATACACATGTTCACGTGGGGTCTTTCCAAGGTTGGGATCTCTGTGTATTCAGAATGGTCTGCTGCATTGCTTATTGCTTTAAGAAACAAAAATCATTGAGTGTGCATTATCCCCATAAATTCCTTGTCCCAAACTTCCATCTTTGAATTAAAGCTTACTGAAGCAAAAATTTGGCTTAATCCTAACATTTGAAAAGTGTTATTCTCTGCTGCAGATTGTGAGCTGGATCTTAGTGTTACAGAGAAACCTTCCAGGTAATACAAGCTGCTTCTGAAACTGTTACCACATTAGAAATGTCATTCCACATTAGACTGGGATCAATGTAATCATCATTTGTGCTCTGAACAAAACACAGTCATTCCTCCTAGATTTATAAACCCGTGTCTGTTGATCTGCCACAGAACAACTGGAAGGATTTCTTCCCATAGAAGGAAGCAGGACACTGTCTTCACTATCACGGTCAGGGAAGTTGTATTTTGATACCAAACTCTGTGAAACTAAAGGCAAAAATTACAGTACCTCTGCGCCTACAGGGATAAGATGTAGAAAGGTTCTTAAAGGCAGAGCTTCCATTGGTTTCTCAGGCTCCCTGAAGGACCCGGGATGTTCTTGCACTTTTACTAACCAGTCCTGCCTTAACTTTAAATTAATTTATTATTCTTCCTTTTTGCATATGGCTGTGTTCCCACCAGTGAAATTGTTCTGTTTACTGCTTATGTTTATTGCCTGAACTTATCCTGCTCTAGATGGAAACCACGATCTGTGGTGTCTCTCATTTTTATGGTTTGCATCCTTTGAATATCCCTGGCTCCATTACAACAACTCCACCTTCTTGAGAAGTGGATGAGTCAAAAATTCAGTTTGGTTTGGATTTTTGTCTGCTCTTCAGCATTTTGGTCACACTGCTTCATGGCATTCAATTTTGCAGCGAGAAATTTTGATTGAAGATCATAGTGCATAATTTCATCCCTGATCAGTGACATTGAGGTTTAGATTTCTTTGTAATATTCCAGTGAGAAATATCCCAAAGTCTTCAGATCCTGGGATGAGGAGATTGAACCAGAGAGGCACATTTAACACATGATCACCATCAGAAGAGAACCTGTGACTCTTTCATCATCTCCATACCTTTTGATGAGCTTGTTTTTCAGAAATACTTGCTTCACTTATAATCACTAGATAGTTGTTACTGAGGACTGTGTATTTTAACATTGTATTGGACAAAAACCTGATAAATCTCAAGGGATAGAGGAGCTGCAGGCAGTAGTGTCACTAATGGGGACAGTATGGGTAATGTCATCATGCACCTATGGACATCCAGTGACTGATAGTTGGAATGATGTTTTGAAGCATGGGATTTTTGAGGCAAATACTTCTTCAAAGATTAAGGAAGAGTTGGACTGACTCTAGCTTCTGAAGCCACAGAATGTGATGTAGTTTGGGAAAATCATCATCCATACTGGTCACAAGTTTCAAACACTGCTCGTGTTCAAATGATGCAGCATGCCTTCAGATTTTCTGCTAATACACTATTTGCATGTCTGAGCCATTGACGGAACTCTCTTGTGAACTTTGAAGACCTTTGTTCTTCAAAACTGTGCAATCAGCATTTATTTCCCAGGAGATTCTGAGGGAGATGCTCACAGTTTAGACACAATTTACATGTCTCTAGAGTGGAGAGATTACAGCACCGACCTCTGCCTTAAAGTCTTCTTATGTATTGCATGCAATTACTTTTTAATCTAGAAATTGC
This sequence comes from Perdix hodgsoniae, assembly GCA_035772895.1. Lineage (NCBI taxonomy): Eukaryota > Metazoa > Chordata > Aves > Galliformes > Phasianidae > Perdix > Perdix hodgsoniae. The sequence continues at coordinate 805,894 of JAPSGF010000136.1, forward strand.
CTTTGAAAAAGAAATTGAAATGTTGCACACTGCAATGTTCTTTAAGACCATGCAAAATGAAGACAAAGTTATTTGCTTTCAAGGGAAAAAAAAAGAATATTATACACTTCTGTAGGTAGCAACTATTAATTTGGAGTATAATTTTTTATAATAGTGCAAGACACAATAAGGGAAGAAAATGCTATATCAGCAAATGTAAAACTGGCAACTTTAATTATCGCAAAATTAAGTTGTGCAGAACTTTTAGCACCAAAACCCACCCGCACCCTCAATTCAACCTGAATTGTTTTTCCTGGAGTCTGACATAGGAACAAAGCTCAAATTATCAAATCCCGAGATGAAGGACTTTGACAGTCTCCAAATTGAAGACAAGCATCTCAAATCCCTTCATGAAAATGCAATAGTTTAATGTGAAATGAACAGGTCAAACTGCTGATGCTCTTTCATCCCGAGTCAAGGAAGTAAAACAACATTTTCCCTTGGATCAGCTGTTTCCAGGAAGTACCTTTGAGTCTGGCAAAGTGCAGTCAGCTCTGCCAAGTGCTTTCTGTAGAAACATTGTTTTCTGGATAATGGACATTATCTTCTTTGTGCAGCTGCTGGAGTGAAAATCGGTTCGGTTCAGAGTTGCAGCTATAGATGTCTCAGTAACTTATGGACTTTGTGAAGTGGAAAGAGGGGGTTCATGGGGTGATTATCCAATGCATCTTTCCTGATAAACATATTCATCTGTGTCAAATGATGTATGCTGCACAGATCATGTTTAGGATGCAAAATTTCTTCCTTAGTAGCTGAGGTGAATCAGTTCATCTGGCCAGGAATTAACAGTAATGTTTTAAGATAAAAGAAACTTCTGTAGTGAAACACATACTTCATGAAATTAAAACAAGGCAACAGTGAAGAAGTACATCATCAGCTGGGAATGGTTTGCATACAAAGCATCTTTAGCAATTGGCTGGTAAGTGGCTTCACGCACAAAGTACATCTCCGGTCCTCAGACACTCGGGACGCAGTATAAAAACCAGCACTGTGCAAGTCACTGCCATCCACTTTTTCTCTTTTATTCTCCTTGGTGAAAGGGTAAGTCTGAATCCACTGCCTTTCTCTGTTTTGAATTGTTACATTTGTGTTATTTTATTTTTCTGCATTGGCTTGTTCATAGCTGTCTAAAGTTTATCCTCTTCATCCCTTTCAGTACCTAAAAGGAGCCTACAAACAGGAGGGGAGTCAACTCTAGACAAGGGTAGATAATGGCAGGACAAAGGGAAATGGTTTGAAGTTGAAGGAGGGAAGATTTAGGTTGGATGTGAGGGGAAGTTCTTTACTGTGAGAGTGGTGAGGTGCAGGAAGAGCAGCCCACAGAGACTGTGGATATTCCATCCCTGGAGGTGTCCAAGGCCACATTGGATGGGACCCTGAAGAGCCTGGTCTAGAATTAGGTATGGAGGTTGGTGGTCCTGCCTGTGGCAGGGTGGTTGGAGCTTGATGATCCTTGAGGTCCCTTCCAACCCAAGTCATTCTATGATTCTATGATCCCTGTATGGAGAGGAGCTGAGGGCAACTTTCTGTAGAGAAAAGCAGCTTTGAGGGGTTGCTGGGCACAAGACTTCACATTCACTTTTCAGTGGGTCACTGTGGGTCCAAGGCATTAAAATCTGTGTACGTAAATAACTGAGAAAATAGAAGTGATTGTGAAGAATCTCCCAGCTTTCCAGAACAGGAGGGTCATAAAGATGGTCCCCTCTTCCTACCTTCTACAGGCACCAGGCATCCTGAAGGGTGCTGAAAGAAATGAGCTCCCAGACTGCTCCGGATAGGTGGAGGTGCCCCTCATGCTTTCTTCTGTAGGGCAGAGGATTTGGGGTCTCACTGTGGTCCCCTTTCAACCTAAGAATGCATCACTTTTTTCCCCACAGTCTCTAGTGTGTTTCTGGTACGCTCCACCATCTCAGGAGCTCAGTCATGTGATTGTAATTACAACTTCTTTATTACCACCTTCTCTGTGTTTCAGATTTCCCTCCAGCCTAGAGAAATGTCCTGCTACGACCTGTGTGCTCCCACCCCCTGTGGCCCAACCCCATTGGCCAACAGCTGCACTGAGCCCTGTGTGCGCCAGTGCCAGGACTCCACCTACATCATCCAGCCCTCGCCTGTTGTGGTGACCCTGCCAGGACCCATCCTCAGCTCCTTCCCCCAGAACACTACTGTGGGATCCTCAGCCTCTGCAGCTGTGGGGGATGTTCTCAGTGCAGCAGGGGTCCCCATCTCCTCTGGCAGCTCCTCGGGACTTGGGAGCCTCAGCTATTCGGGTCTGGGGGGCCTTTATGGGAGGTCCTACCGCCGATATAACCGCCGTGGGAGCTGCGGGCCATGCTAAAGCCTCATGCAGAAAGCACAGATGAAATAACAACCAGAAGCTTGAAAGCATGATCTAGATGCAAGACTGAGTTTATGACCACAGCCCTGTGCTTGTTGACCACCCTCAGCTTTGCCCTGAGCTCATGGGACTGCAGTAGCTTGGCATTTCTGATCCAATGCCTTTCTCTGAGGTGAAAAATGTAACATATAGTTGCACTAGAAGTTGGCTGTCCGCTGTAAAGCATTGTCTTGAATTAGGAGATTAGTTTAATCCACGTTGAAACCTATTGCTTTCTTATGCTCATTTTTTTTAGCTGTTGTTCTACTTCTTGCTCATTAAACTCATGATGCATCATAAACAACGCACTCCTCTGATGTTTTTTTTCCTCTCTTCTTCTCGTTATATCTTTCTCTGGACGAAATTTATCAGTGTGTTAGGTTGTCAGTGTCAAGTAGACCTTCATATGAATCAGACCAGACCAGTTAGCAAGGACATTTAAAACATAAGTAATGATTAAAACCCCTTTTTTTTGATTTTTTTTCCCCTAACCACATTTCTTTCAGTACAATGTTAAATATTCATTCTTGGCTAACAGACAGTAGGCAAAACCAGTCCTGTCTTGCAAGCAGCATGACCTTTCATCTCCTGCTCTTTTGTGGAATTCATAAATCCTCATATTCTTCTGACTCATCTTTAATACTATGAAGAACAATTTGCAGTAAAAAAAAACAAACATCCATAACTAAAAATAAAAATACTAGATAAAGGAAAATTAGAGGGAGAATAGTATGATTCTTCCTTTGTTTGCTTAGGAATGTTGCAATTAGGGGGTGGTGGGTTTCTAAACTATGTGGTGATTATGGGGCCTTTGAGGCGACAGGAAATCCTAAGAGCAATAACAATTACACTTCCCATTCTAAATCCTGGGTAAGATAATGACTTCTAAATTGCTAAACAAACATTCATTAGCACTGTGCGTGCCCAAAGGATCTCAGTTGAACTCGCATTCTACAGACTGAAAGGACACGGAGGGGGCAGATGCTGTGATCACTTAATCCTGCACACCAGGGAGTGCTGCTCCCACAGGAGGCAGAGAGAGGAAGGAAAAAAACAGGCTGACATGCAAGACCACAGGGCTTTATTGGGACACAAGAACATA
>JAPSGF010000137.1:8282-38833 GCA_035772895.1 Perdix hodgsoniae
AAAAAAGAAAAAAGAAAAAAGAAAAAAAGAAAAAAAAAAGGTACTGCCAACAGAAGCTGGTATTAAGCACCTAAAGCAGCCCCCCAAAAAAGAAAAAGCTGGCTTTGCAAAAATGGCCCTTTCTTTTACTGTCCATAGACAGTCCAAAGGCTGTGAAACTCTTTCCTTTCTAAGACCTGAGTTTTCCCGATGCTGAGCCTTGAAGTTTGTACAGTCTTGCTTTGGACCAGGAGTTCTCCCAGCTAGGAACTCAATAGGTTGGGTTTCACATCCTGGACTAGGGCTCCTTTAGGCAGCCAGGCTCCATAGAGCTGGCTTAGATTCACTGCAGCACTGCATCTATTCCAGGCATTTATATTTAGTTCTCTCCCCACTCTGGTGGATGAATACATTTTACCTTGATTTACATTCCCATTGTGTCAGCATGAGCTCCTGCTCCCAGAAACCTTGGCAGAGGCAAACAATGAATGAATGCATGCCCATTTAAAACACTCCAGATGTTGAGAGCCAAGTCACCAGGTTCTACATTTGCTCTACCATTGTCTGGCAAGGCCATTTCACAACACCCCACCCATGCAAGCTCTCATCCATACCCTTGGTTGCTTAATCACCTCTACCGCATAGTTCAGCATCATACTGCAATACCCAAACTGATGTTGAGATTTCTGTCCTCCAGACCACTTCTGCAGTTTTCTTTGGTATTTACCTCTCAGGTCCTTTCTAATTCTATCAGTCTTCTGATACCATTTCTGCAGTCTTGACCCATACCTATACCACTGTCCCGTCTTCCCCGTGTCCTTATGCAGCCATGTTCATGTCTTCCTTGTGTATTCTCTTATAGGCACAGAATTTCTTCTTGTTTATCTGCAAATTCATACCTTGCTGGAATCTTACAGCAGTACTTGGAAGAGGTTAGAAAAGGAATGAGAAAGTAAATTTTCAACTGCTGGTGAAGGGATGATAATAAGGAATTACAGCTGTTTAATAAAAACTTCAAATTGCTGGCATGGTGTCCCATCATGCTATGGATCAATCACCATCATAATCTTGCTTGGATAGACGTGGAGTAAAGAAGCAAAGAAATGGTCCCTTTGAAAAGTGAGAGAAGGCATAAAGACAACCAACCAACCAAATAAGCAAGCAAACAAACAAAACAAGGAAGTGCCAATCAGCTTCACTCCTGGACAGCTGCAGAGGAGGGTGAATGCTGTACTCTTTCCAGTGGGTGTGCAGACAGAAAGGAGAGCTCCTTTCCCCTTCCACCCCCTGGAAGAAATAGGAAGTATCATTTAGAAATGGGTGATACGAATAAAACTTGGAGAAGCAGCAAGCAAAAACCTTTACTGTCCAGGGCAGATCTTTTATAGAAACAAATGAAGCAGGCAGCTTTGGTGAGCTTTGCCTCATTGGATGAGGGGAAAAATCACTGATCTTGGCATGCTTTCAGTTTAGCAATTCTTTTCACTAAAACAAATTTTACAAATGCTTGTGATCTGTTTGTGGAAGCAAACCAGAGGAAGCCAAACAAAATGATCACCAGACCATTCCATCTCCTCTGTGCAACTGTCACTCCAAGACAGCAGAAAGCTATGCTCATTCTTTGTCTGGCTAAAATGAAGCTTTGCTCTGCTGCTGTTTCTCTGTTCCCCCATTGCAGTTGTGACAAGTGGAATAAGGGCAGCTTTCAAAATAAAAGGGAGATGAAGCAGTAAAATTTTAAATGGCTCATGGACAGAAGAAGTGATGAGAAAATGGACAGGATTTCCAAATTATGTGTATCTATCATGTGTGAACATTTAGCAAGCAAAGAGCATACCCTCCTTCTTTCCAGCCCTTCTGGAGTTCCCCTTCTCCCACATTCCCACCCCAACTGCACTTTGTCACAGATCACTTCAGGATCCAGCAACTCCTCCCCAGTGATTTCCTTCCAGTTGCTTGACTTGTGGGGTTCCTGATGGATGGCCACCTGTGTCCCCAAAGTGGAAATGGGTTGGCGAGTAACAGTAGGTTAATGTTGCCACATTTCCAGATGGTCACTGCTGCATCTGCATGTGTATGTAGGGGAGCTGGGAACCACTGACAGAAGGGACAGCAATTTCCTTCTTTTCAGCTCCTCAGCACACACTCAGCCCTTCTGTGGAGCCCCATTCCCACAGGCTCCCACACACCACCCAAGGACGCACAGGTTTGTAGGGTTGCAGACAAGGTTAACCCACACCCAGCCACCACCTTCCCGTTTAGCTTAGGGTCAGACTATGCCCTCCGCTCAGCCACAGCTCGTGCTCCTCTTCTCCGGAGTGGGAGGGAAGGGCAGCAGTCCCTCGCAGCGGCAGTAGGGACCGCTTCTCCTTCCCCCGCCTGCTGCCATCAGGGATCCGCATAGGGCACCGGGGGAACGTTGCCTTCAGTCGTCGCTTTTTCATGTAGAGCAGCAGCAGTCGCAAGGCAGTGAGCGGCGGCAGCTCCACCCGCATAGGCACCACTGCCGGCACTGACAGCGATAGCGGCACCGGCACAGGCAGCGCCTCCCGGGGAGAGCGCCCCTCCTCCGGGGAGTCCTTCCCAATGCTCTGACAGCAAATGCCGTTTGGCTTCACTTCTTTAGCGCAGCGACTGCTGCAAGTCTTTTGTCTGCCTCTTTGAGACAGCATTAGGGTTTTTAATTTTGTTTCTTTTTGTTTTCGAGACGCACACACACACACAAAACAAACAAAGGAATCCTCGTTTTCTGAGAACAAAGAGCAGGATGGGAGCTCCAAGCAACTAAGCAGACTGTAGAGAGACATGTTTTGCTTCAACTCAGTTGTCAACATCCCGAAGTGGAAGCACCAGCCCACAAGACTTAAGGAGCTCCTTGGATGTGCTTTCAAGTCTTTCCTTTTTCAAAGCATAGCAGGAACTGATGGTCTACCTGGTTTTGTTTGTTTGTTTGAAGTAACAACAAGCCAAGTAGGATGAATTGCCCATCTCCCTTACTGTCCTTCACTTCCAGCAGTGAATATTAGCAGCAGTGCAGGGAAAGATGAGAAACACAGCAAGTACAAAATGACTGGTATATCATCTCAGGTTTCAGCAGCCTGGCTGCCTCACAGGCTTTTGGAACATCATTTTTAAAGAGATGTAGACTTGTCAATGCTCCACTTATTTGGCTATTCTCTCTTTTCCTCTTCCACTTTCTATTTTTTTAATATATTTTTTTAATAAGCTATTTGTACATTTGGCCTCCAAAAATTCTCCAACAGAGTTACATACTATTGCATTTACATGCATTCTCCATTCTAAAACTGTGTCTAGCTGAAAACACTGAATAGTACAGAAATCTGCATATAAATTGGCCATATTACACTCAAAGTTTTTATGGAATACATAGATTAATCCCAAAGATTTGAGATTTGTAACTACTAAATATACAAATGTACAAAGATCTAGTAAAAAGAAAAGCACAAAATTGTTAAGAAATATTTTAAAAGATTTTGAAATAACCTGTGGGGATGCCTAATTTTATGTGATTAGAATACCTTTTTGGAGGACAGCTTATGAGGAATAGCATAGCCTTATATCCTTAGTCTTATACACAATATATCTGATTTACAGAGGTATTGAGCATTTCCAACTCCAGCTGGCTCCAGTAAGAGCCTGGGGAACTAGTTAGCACTTTTGAAGCAAGGCCAAGAGAGCCTGATGTTGTAATGCTGCGACAGAGAGGCAGTATGAATCAAAGGAAAATGTCTATAAAGCAACTTACAGTTGTGTAAAATGGTAAATCTATAGAATCTCATGAATTGGAATTTTTAGGGATGGGAAAGGCTTTATGATTTCCTACAAGCATTGGATTTTCTCCTCTCCACTAACAGAAAATTTCGAATCTTACTCTACAAGGCTGTGAAGTGTCACACTCAACTTCTTAATGATGAGTAACATACAGCTTGTATTTCTGGACATAATAGTTAAGGTTGAAGTGATAAAACAAAGTCCTTGGGAGAAAATAGAATAGACTAGAATACTCCAACTCAATCTCCCAGGAAAGAGACATCTGACAACAGACAATACAGTTGCCCTTTTCTTGGTCTCCCATAATTTTAAAACAGTTCTTATTTCAAGAAGCAATGTTTAAATAACAAATAGCACAGGCATATGATATGAGTAACTGTTGCAAGACTATAAAATTTACCTCATCCTTATGATTGAATAATTTTCCTGCAAAGGTTTATTGCAAAATTCGAAAACACTTACAAGCCTTAAGCATTGTGTTCCAAACAGCTTCCTTAAAGAACATATTCTTCTCAGTGAAATTGTGCAGTTTTTGTTCAAAACTGCATCTATCAAAGATTCAAGAGACAATATTTAACAATGATCCTGAATTAAACAGAAATATGCATGATATTTAATGTACAAGGTGACATCTCCTTCTTAAAAAATGCTTAGTAGTATTAGGATATATTGAATATCTGCTTCCTACCACCCAGCTTTTGGGGGGCAATGGGATGGATGAGCATTTCAGTCACTGAGGAAGATTTTAACATAAACTTGCACACAGACAAGTTTTTGTAGATGTTTACATTCCACTGTTTATTTGTGGGGGAGCTGGGCACATTTGTATTCAGAGCCCCTGCCTTGTTTTTACAGATCATTTCAGATTTGCGATAGTTCCATAATCCTGGCATTAGAAGTGCTGAATAATGTTGTAAATGTCAAAGAAGGAAATGGTGGAAATTCATCATCTCCTTCCCAGGGTCTGAAATGTTAGAATGGTTATGATTATACGTTTAGGAACACTGTTACTCATAGAGAAAAAGCCTCATAGGCTTCGGGAGTGGCATACCAGGGATTCCAGTGGAACTGGTGCTCTCATATAACTGTATTGTCAAAGAAAAAGATGGAAGACAACCAGCACGTACATATAAATACAGATACCCCACTTTTTTCTCTTTGTTTCTACAAAATACCTCATAGCATAATGTGTTAGATTCTTATTGCATCACAGAAATAGGATGCATAACAGTAAGGTTCTTTAACCATGGAAAGGATTCATGGGGTGTTGAATTCTCTACTCCTGAGCACCGTAAATAACAGATTATTTTTGCTGTAGGACTAAAGAAATCTGGAAACTAATTGCATGGATCATCTATCATACAGATGATGGATCACCACTACTGACCTTGAATACTATTTTATGTTTTCCTGTATCTTCATTTAATAATTTGATGCCTCTGTGTATTGTAGCCATTTAATTCTATTTATTTGTGTATACATATTCACATACTTATCTAATATGCATATATGAAATTATGTATTTGTTTATGAATGTATAAAATACATTGCATTGTTAGTTTACAAAAGTGCAAGTGACAACTTGAACTGGATGTTCTTCCTACAAAATCCATTACTTCTTACCTTTTTGAGGATTCCCAATCTCAGAGGATAATTATACTTGACTACATTAACAAAATGAGAGTTGAGGTAGTAAGATCCAGCAAATGTTAGGAAAAAATCTTGATGAAAATATTGTTAGGAATTTTTAGTAGCACTAATTACTCATCCTAGGGCATTAATAATTAACCAACACAGTTATATATTGTCACTGATTTAGTATTGTTTTACCAAAATGTATTTTTTTTATAATCATAAAATCATATAATGGCCTGGATTGCAAAGGACCTCAAAGATCATCTAGTTTCAACCCCCCTGCTATGTGCAGGGTTGCCAACCACTAGATCAGGCTGCCCATAACCACATCCAGCTTGTCCTTAAATAAGATAATTACTAGTAGAACAGAAGCTTTGAATCACCTTTAGAATATGGAGAAAAAATAATGCTGTCCTTTTTTTCCTCTTTTTTTTTTTTTTAATTTTCATATTGTTATTATCAGGTAAAGAGGCAGACAATGTCACATCTCGGAAATGACTTGATTTTCAGTGCCTTTAAACGGTGCCTCTGTAATCATTATTTTCTTATTGAATCACTGTCAAACACAGCTAGTAGATATCTGTAAGTGCAGTTTGGGGTTCCCAGCTAAAATGAACTACATAAATACAGACTACAGATATTCTTATCTCAGCATACTTTTGAGATGGAACATTCAAATTACAAGACCTCCAGTCTACAGTTTTACTCTGACCCAGATGGAAAACTATAGTTAGTTTCCCCAAGTCCTGTGCAGTTTTATTTTAGAATTGAACTTGATCTAATTTAAATAATTTTTAAAAATCTGTAATGAAAGTTGCGTTTTTGGTTATATATAGGCACTTTGATTGACTGTGAATGGAAGTTATAAAATAGAGTATAAAGGGAGTTTCTAAATTACTTGTTGTTGAGTCCATTGAAGGCAACAGAAGAGTCCAGAATATGACCTTTGAGAGTAGATTTGCCTCTGCTTCCTTTCTGATTGAATTTTGAATTGCGTTTTTCTGTACATATATTTCTTTTGACTAAGAAATACAAATTGTAATAAAGGTGAGGTACTTCACAATACATTAGAGATTTTCAACAAAAATTCATTTGTAAAACAAGCTACATTACAAATGTAGACATTGCAAAAGGAAATTGTTTATAATTCTGTTTAAGGGCAAAAGATTATATATTTGTATACTGTCAGAAGATGCTCTTTCTACATTTCATTGATTGCCATGTCAGCACTTCTAGGGATCAGCCCATCAGTTCACTGTAATAGTAGTACACTGATAAAGTGCCTGCCATAATCCTTGAAATCATGGAATGCTCATGGATTTTGTCAGCCAATTTACAACCTGGTTTCAACATTGCTGATTATGCATTTGTTCTCCAGCAAAACATTTCAAAATCTGCAGAATGTTGCTAATAACTGCAGTGGAACAGGGAGGAATTGTGAAAACAGATTTTTGCTTAGAATGCTTTCAAATTCAATAATTAATGCATTTTATTTTTATAGAATTATCATAAACTCTAGATATGTAGTTACATTAAAAAATGCTAAATTAGATAGCAAAACCGAGTCATAAACACAGGGAACGGATTCTACATTCATTTTGTTGTATTCTTCTTCTGCTAGCATGTTTTTTGTACTTTCTACCATTTCAGAGTCACAGGAGCTAAAATATTCGGAAAAACAAGAGTCCAAATCCTTGTCTTTGGAAGGCCTACCTGGTTACCCAACACTTGAGCTAAGAAAAGGAATAATAAAATCTTCAGGCACCACACATACTTAAGTCAGTCAGCTTGGAAATAACAGCTTCATGAACCTCCACATAAGTGTGGGAGAGAAACATGAACATGTAGGAACAAGGACACACACATGAACACATATGAACATGTGTGCACACAAATACTTCTTGTAGTAGTCTTCTCCAGCTGTGTACGCTACAAAGAAGAATCTGTTCTTGATTCCTAACTCTGCTCATCTTGTGTATTTCTCCTCAAAATGGAGCAATGGCCTCAAACCTGAACACAGCAAATTCCATTTAAAAAATTTGTGAGGATGGTGGAGCACTGGAACAGGTTGTTCAGAAAGGTTGTGGAGTTTCCTTTATGAAGATGTCCAAGAGCCATCCGGACACCTGCCTTGACCTAATGTACGGTACCTACTTAGGAAGGTGGAGTTGAACTCGAGGATCTCTTGAGGTCCCTTCCAACCCTTACAATTCTGTGATTCTTGGTGTGATCTTTAATTTAAAAACAAATAGGAATCATTACTTTCTCTTTTTTTTTATATTACCATTCAATGTATCTCCCACTGCTATTCAGAATTCTCTTTTTTGAAAACTGCTTCTTTCTGTGAGCTCTTTAAAAGTGGGGCAATCATTTCCCTCACACAGTTCATATTGCTATTAACTTCAGAGACTTTGCTATCACCTCTTTAGCCTTTATTTCAATCTTGGAACTCCTTCCTGGGAAAATGAAATACCTCTGACATTTGGGAGAATATTTCTATAGAGATTTTTATAGATTCTATTTAATGAACTTTTGCATATCATAAATTCAATCACGTTCTCCATATAGCAATTATAGACATCTTGCAAGAATGTGAATGTTATTATACTTCAGTGGCCAAAGTGGCACCAGTGTACTTTAGCATTCTTAAGAAAGTTTAATTTTCAGCCCCTTTCTGTGAAAAGAAAGATTGAATTGACACTATATTAGAAATAGCATTACTATTTTTTTTTTTTTTTTTCACAGATAAAGTGCTAGCAATCTTAGATTCTGCCATGCAAGGATAACAAGTTTCCCCTGACAAATTGGTGAGATATATCTTATTGACATTTTCATTGTCAGCAGTGGAAAGTTGCAGCAATCAACTGTGTAAGACACACTGATTTTGTAAACATCCACACAAACTTAAACTTCTCCAAGTAATTACTCTGAAATAGTAATGAGCAATAGAATCAATATTTAATATAGTATGATTTCAGCAGCCCTAGTGACTCCTGCATTCCTTTCTACATAACTTTTATAAATATATGCTTCTATCTGTATATCTTCCTTGACACTGAAATTCTAGCTTATCAGTTAGCTCCTGTAATTTTCCCCTGCAACTTCCGGGCTCCCTTCCTGAACCCTCCTCCCACTCCACAGGCACTACCAGAGAAGTTCCAAAAAGATTAAGCTTGTAGTAGAATACAGAAAGTTCCCTTCGGTTTATATGTCATAAGTGAAATTCTTCTGTGGCCCAAAGTAATAACCATGTAAGGTCAAACTGTTAGGAAATTGAATATCCTTCCAACTTCATAATCATATAATAGGTTTATTAACTTTTTTTAGAATGTTCTTTGGATTTTAATTTATCTGCAAGAAGGCAGGATTGGAAGAGTGAGGATGCCATTAAACTTCTTTTCACCTTCTTCAGTGCATTGTGCCTGTGGACATAATTATCTTTTGGTAACCAAGAGAACAATACAACTTTACCTCAAAGAAACTTCCAAACATCTCAATAAAATGGTCAAACCCTTATAAAAACTTGAAAACAAAACCCTTGCTTGCAGACAGGTAACTGCTGTAGAATCAGATAGTTGAAATGTGTATACTTCACAAATACTGGAAATGCAAGAAGTATTTTCTCTGTTTTGCAAGCTCTAAGATATGCAATGAAATTCTTTATTTGTGATACAATAAGAAAAAATTTTCATACCTAACAGATATGAAATACTTCATATCTAATTAATGTCCTTTACTGACATCAATAGCCTAGGATGACAAGTTCATTCTGGTCATCCTAGACTTCAGAGTCTACAGAATATCTTAGAATAATAAATAAATAAATAAGATAGGGGTTAAAAAAAAAAAAAAAAGGCACAGACAGAACTGTAGGGATTTTGTTATGCAGTTATTCCAAAATCAACTCTGAACACTTCAGTGAAAACAGAAGAGTTTGCAATGTATCTGACTAGTGAAAGCTACTCTTCCAAATTACTCCCAATGGGGCCTCCTGTGCTGGTCACCTCTTTGAAATGCATTGACAATACAGTTATTATAAGTAGCTTATTTAAAAAGTCAGAGAGTCCCAGAGATATCAGCTAAGGAGAAAATCTGCTCAGTAGAACTTCTGTCATGATTAGGAAATCATGAATTGCCTGCTAGAATTAATGGTAAATTTGAAGTAACTACAAGGAAAAGAAATTGTTTAAAAAAAAAAATAAAAATCTGGTGCATAACACAATGCCCATGGGGTCATCATTAAAGACTTTGCAGAAAACAGTATGAAGGTATAGCTGTACTATAGTGTGTCATATGAGATATGTTTTAAGAATATTTATTTACTATTAAAGCCAACATACAGCATTCTGTTGGTGAATATCCTTTTAACAAATCTACTTGGATATATTCAAGAGACTTTTTTTTTTCCTCTTTATCTGCTTTTTCCATGCTTCATTTGCACAAAGTGTATTGGGACTACGTCTTTGTAGCACACTTTTCTTTTTCATGCTTTTAATTCAGAGACTGCTTCAGGCTCTGTTCCCATATTTTTTTTTTGTCAGGTACATTTGGATCACTGTGCAGTTATTGAGGAGATGTACCATCAAGTTTTACCTATTGCTCATCTCTTATCAGTATCTTAAATATCACTGAAACTTTATAACTGAATTGAAATTTCATCATTGAACTGTTGTCATTGAAACTCTGTTACTTCCTTCTAAAATTATTATAATTTTCATATTTAATGCTTCTATTTGTAGTTCAAGTAATGCTTTTGACCCTTTTTTTATTTTAATTTAATGTGAATTGGTAGCTGTAAATCACTGTAGTCACAGGTTTTGACTTCACAATTTTGTGTTTTAGAACAAGAGTGATTATCCATTCAATTAAAACCTTATTGGAATATTTATCAGTAGACTAATTAAAACTTTGTCCCCACTGAAATAAAAAGATGTCATTGACTTATAGCAGAACACGATAGATTATTACAACAAACAAAACTTCTTTTCAATACAGAGAAGCCTATTTAGGATGTTATAACTCTACTTAAGTTTTGATAGCATGCATGGGATGAAACTGATGAAACTGGAAAACTTCAACAATTGAACTCCATCAGATGCTTTTTTTGGCAGTACCCTATGTCTTGCTCCAATTTATAGGAGGGAGATGAGGGTTTTGTTTTTAAAATATCTGTTTACCCGGCATGAGATTAAGAAACAACAGTTCAAATGTTGATCCAACCAACATTTATTATAAATATATTATAAATTTATTATAAATCCTAATCAGGGAGACCGAGAAGGGAAGGAGAGCAATAGAACAGATAGGAAAGAAGCAAGAATCACGTAAAACAGGGATAGTCACCACCAGGATCCAGCAGTGGTCCCTTTGTACGATGTTTCAAAGGTCCGAGGCAAAAGCAGCAGGGGGGAGAGCAGCAGCGTGGCGGGCCTTGGGCAGCAAGCAGGTAGCAGGAGGAAGTCGCAGAGCCAGTCTGGGAGGAAGCATCAGGACTCAGGTAGCAGGCCCAGGAGAGTCTATCAGCATGCAGGAATTCCATAGTGAGAATCTGATGGCAGACACCTTTGTTCTTCTTCAGCATGCAGGTAGAGTACAGAGCAAGACCAGGGGGGAGAGAGGCAGGTCATGAGGCTTCTCACGTCAGAAATCATTTCTTCTTCGTGAGGAATGTGTTGCCAGAAAACCTCTTTATCCTTCTTCTTCTGCCAGCGTGGCATTCCTGGGTGCTTGGGTAAGAGTCATATGCAGCCCCTCTTGAGATGGCCATCTTCCTCAAGATAAGCCCACACAAAAGACTGCCTCACGGCCATTAATCTGCAGTTTCTCTCTCTCTCTTGTTGCCCCTGGCCTTGTCCATCTATGTCCCTCAGACAAAGGATTTCTCAACCCTTGCCCAGGACTTGCTTGGACTTGTTTATTTGTGTCTCCAGCAAGCCTTGAGACAACGATGTAAAAGAAATCTTTTATAACCTAAAATAACATTAGAGATATTAGGTTAAATTTTTTATGCGCTTCAAACTCATGCAGGCTTCAATCCTTCTCTGTTCACTGTCATATGATGGTAAGAGAGTTCTAAACCAAATTTGTTTAGATTTTAATATTAGAAGCAGAATTTATTATGGTTCCTGAATCCTACTGTAGCTTACCGTTATTTATAAAGATGGCAGGAGAAATAACTGCAAAATGAGTAGAAATTCTAAATTCTCTTTTAAAGACTAAAGTAAATCATTTCAAAACTTTAGAAGACTATAAGTCTACATTTTATTAATAAATTGCATTTCTAAACTATTGACTGTTCTAGTTGTTGGCAGAAATACATGAGAAACCCTTGGAGTTTAAGGTTTCTGGCTGATCTCTAAATCAGAAACTGCAGAGCAGATTTAAATATTTTGTGTAAACAAATTTGCATTCAGACTGCTAATCTGTGTACCAGCCTTCAGTTTGACATTTTCTGAAATGATTGAAAAATGCTAAGCCCTTTATGATAAATGGTGTTCATAATGAAAATGCTGACAGACCCGTAATTACCTGTATTGTGATTCTGCTGAAAGCTTCTTTATCTGTCTAATCTTTCACAATGGAGTTACATATATATAATCTCGAAAGAAGGAAAAAAAGGAACCTCATAGTAGAAATGCTGAACTATAGAAATGCTGTAATCACTTCTAGACATTCACTTATGGAAGCAAAAGTTACAAGAAATTATTAAAATAAACAAAAGTGCAGTCCTTTCTGTGGAACTGTAAAATCAACTAGTTAGGTTTAAAGGTTTAACTTCAGATCAAATTTTGGTAAGATATGAGCGAACAGATCCAGGCTGACCACTTTTACTGTGGTATTGAGGAATTAGAATAGAGTACAATTGTCATTGATGTGATATTTCTAAATAAAACCAAAACATCAAGAAACAAATATATAAACCAACATTTATTTGATTGTGTGCTAAAATCTCCTACACTACAAAGTGAAAGAAAAGGAGGAAGAAATATTTCAAAAACTTATTCAGAAATAGAAGTGGAAAAATAGTAAGAAAAAAAATGTGAAAAAGCAAATTATCTTCATTCTCTAATTTAGAAACTCCATTATCTATCATCATTAGAGAAGAGGCTTTAAGATTCTTTGAAAGTTCTTCTTTTTTCAGTTTCTTTTACACTCCTCTGTGAAAGTTTTCCCAGACTTGGCTAGCCTCTAACTACCTGAAACATTTTTCTTTGCAGACCACTTAGGTTAATTCAGATATACCAGCCTTGCCCCATCTCCACACAATGTCTGTGTGCTAGCCATGGCTCTCAGCTGTCCCTGCAAGACAACCAACACATGGTACAGTAGCTCCTTATCTAAACATAATGTCCCCTAGGATTTTTGACCTCTGTGTTTTGCTGTGAGGATGAAATCTGTTTCTCCATAGCTTTCACAGCAAGGTCTGGCAAAGCTCAACTAAAGTATCCTGAAATAAAACAGAGGGATATAACTCTCTCATATCTTCTTTTCAAACTGCCATGCTCTCCAGAAACAATCCTGGACTCTTAATCACTATTCATGAAGCAGCTATTTCAGTTACAAGATCAGCTACTTGCCTATCTCTGTATCTTCTTTAATCTTTCTTTATCTCTGTATTCTCCCTGCTCTTCTCAAGATGTAGAGATTAATATGTCAGGCTATGCTTAAGATATGGGCATGTCAGAGTTTTCCGTAGGAGACAGGGGAAACATTGTCTAACTATCAATACACTTTCTGATAATACTGAATATGTTATGAGAGATGTGGAGAGAATGGCTCAATTGCTGACAGTAAGTTGATGATTTCAGAGAAATAACACTAATAGCTCTAGAACTGAAATTTTAAGTTCCAAGTTCAGCATTGTGCAACTATCTTTTTTTTTTCTCCCCTATATGGGTATTAATTTACACTAATACTCACTTCTTCAGTTAGGAGTGTAATGCCCTTTTGAGTGTTCCTCGGTAGTAGTAGTAAGTCATTTGTCTACCCTTATATCATATCAACCTTAATATCATCCCCAGTCTTTCAAATTTCACTGCTTACTCTTTGCTCCATGAAGGATGAAGATGTGGACAAAAACTGATCCCATCACTGATTCTAGAGGAATGCACTTTTATCTTCCTTGTACAAGTAGGTAGCTAAACGTTACTCTCAGTTATATCCTTTAACCAGATGTAAGCATGTGAACTGATCTTTTCCATCCTATTTCTTTCATAACATTTATTAAAGAATCTTGTCAAAGACTGTTGTATGCTCAAGGTGACAAAATTAAAAAATATTAGTTATTCTACTTGGCGAATTTGTAGCTACAATTCCCGTGGATGACTAGACTTTTAATGAGAATAATCATAGAATCACAGAATGACTTTTGTTGGAAAGGACCCAAAGGATTACCAAGTTCCAATCCACCTGCCATAGGCCAGGCCACCAACCTCCAGATGTAATACTAGTCCAGGTTGCTCAGGGCTTCATCCAACCTGGTCTTGAATGCCTCCAGTGACAGGGCCTCCACAGCCTCTCTGGGCAGCCTGTTCTAGTGCCTAACTACTCTCTCTGTGAAGAATTTCCCCCTGACATCCAATCCAAGCCTTCCCTCCATGACCTTAAAACCATTCCCCCTTGTTCTATTACTATCTACCTGAGTAAAAAGTTGATTCCTTTCCTATTTATAACCCCTTTTTAAGTACTGGAAGGCTGCAGGTCTTCTCGCAGCCATCTCCAGGCTGAACAAGTCCAGCTCCCTCCTACTCCTACTGAAGTTTTCCACCACGGCTTTCTGAAGGAGTGTGAGAAGGTTTCAGACAGGGGATCAGCAACATTGCTTCCTCTGAGGAGTTCCTAGAAGATCTTACAGGATGCTTTTGGGGGTATTTTTCCCCACAATCTCCTGGTGTGACAGCAAACCCAAGCCGTTCTCTGTCCCATTGCATTTGACTCTCTTCCCCCATCAGATCTAGTTAGTATAAAGCTCCAGACTACTTGCTGTACTGTAGTAAGCCTCATTGCATCCTCTTCCCCTTTCTTATCTAGTTTAAAGACCTCTCAATGAACCCCATTAGCTCTTGGGCTAGTATTCTTTTTCCTCTTAGAGGCAAGTGACACCCATTTGCAGTCATCAGACCAGGTGCTGAGTAAATAGCCCTGTGTTAAAAACAAACAAACAAACAAAAAAACAAACAAGAAAGTTCCTGTGGAGACACCAGCCTCACTTATTCATTACCAGAGTTTTTCTATCCCACTCCGTGTCCCTCACTGCCCTACAATAGGTAGAAGAAAATATCAGTAATGCTCCTGCTCCCTCAACCAACCACCCTAAAGCCCTGAAGTCTTTTTTGATAGTTTGCAGGCTTCTGTGAGATACTTCATTGCTGCCTGCCTGAGCTATCAATAATGGGTAGTAATCATAGGGGTGAACTAGATCTGGGAATTTTCTAGTTATGTCCTTGACCCAGGCCCCAGGGAGGCAGCACATCTCCCTGTATGTCCTCTCTGGTCTGCATCTAGAGCCCTCACTCCATGAGGGGTACAACATATTGTACCTTCTGTCTTTCTTAGCAGAGGTAGTCTGGAAAAGCAGAGTCAACTGTCCAGCCCTTGGCAATGTCTTAGATAAACCCTCCTGTTTCCCTCCCTGAAGGGGAAACCTCCCCTTCAATTTCCAGTGCCTCAAACATATTACTTAGGGTCACCTGGGAAATGAGGTTGACAGTGTTGGGGTTCACCCACAATACTGAGCTGAGACAGTCTTCCAACTCTCCCCATCTCTCAGGTTCCCACTCAATGCCTGACAGTGATAGGGAAGGGAGTCCATCAGTTTCCAGAAGGTATCTCCCTGGTGCCTTTCTCTTTGGCATGCCAGGAAGTTACTCCACCAGTCAATCTCTCTCTCACACTGCCTGATGGTCCTTAACTTCTCTACTTCCTCCTTGATCAATGCCACCATGCTGAGCAGATATTCCACCTGCTCACACTCACACTTCACCTGCCACCCTCCCCGGGCAGCAGCAGACTCAGGCACTCTGCAGCTGGAGACCTAACAGCCACATTCTTGGGCTGGGCCTCTGCCTGCATCACCACAATCTTTGTGGAGTGAGTTTGTTGCCTGGTGAAGGCCACGGTAAATCTGTGGTCTTGGAGACTGCCAGTAGGTAAGCTACTCTTCCGAGCAAGGAGGGACAGTACCTCTGTGACCTGCCACACAAGCTACCACACCTGCTACCACAGTATGCTGTGCATGCTGTACACATGCTGCCTTCTCCTTAGTGCACCTTATGGGCAGTAATTTGCCCACCATATTGCCCCCTTCCAAAAGCTTTTTCTAAGGCAAAGGGTGTGCATGTGGTTCCATTGCCCCAGCAACACCCATGCCATGACTGCTGCTTTCACAAGAGCTGCTGGTCCGCTCTGCTTTCTCTGAGAAGGCCCAGTTCAAAAAGTTAGGCTTATAATCAAAAAGAGATGTCTAAATGATATATGAGTGTAAGCTATAAATTCCAGAGTGTCTCTGTTTTGAGAGCTCTGTATTTACAAGACAACAGAAATCCTAGCCCACAGCATTAACGATGTTCAAGCTAGTGGAGCTGAATATATGAAGTATATAGAACATGGGACCTAACCTGCATTTCTGAACTCCTGTTTTTGTCTTGATATCTTAAGAAAGAAGGGTCAGAGGAGCAACAATTAGTTCTCCACAGCACTATAACATCTGACTTACAAGCAATCAACCTCATGAGGTCAAAAACCCAAACTTCTGTATGTTGCCTTCTCCATTATACAGAAGACTTATGAGTATTCTGTGGGCTGAATCAAAAAACATTTTGTAGTTCTTCTGCAGTAGAATTATATTTCTGAGTACATTCATAGGAGACTATAAATATTTTTTTGGGGAGTTGCAGTAAGTAGAGGTCATTTAGTTGAAAGTACTATTCTTTCTAGAATTTGAACTTAACTATGAATGCAGATAAAGTGTCAGGGACAGGGTGCTGTTACAGTTGCCATCATTCATATAGGGTGGTTTTGGCCTTTCTGTTCCTGAAAGATTTAACAGTATTTTTCATAGGATATTATTCTTAGTCTTAACCTCTTGGCTAAATTCCGATTTGGATAATTACAGTCTGCTCTCTATATTCTCTAAACAAAGTATGTTAAATAACTTATATTTCCTTTCCTAATATTCTAAGGAGCATTTCTGTTATTTATTAAATAATAGTTCTGCTTAATCTTAAAGTTACCTGCTTCTAATACTAAGGGAAAGTGACTCTTTTAGAAGGTGTGTTGAATACTTATTGCTGAATGATAAATTGCACAGCTGCGTTGGCGGTGCTTGTCATGTAGGAAGAGTTCCTTAGTGCTGTACAAAAACAAAAGGAAACTACCTCCTTATCAAGATAGCTGCAATTTAATTTAGAGTTGATGGAAACGTTTTAGATAAACAATACAATATATTCAACTGAAGGAGATGAATACGAGTCTGGAGAAAACTACAAGAAAAGTTTTATGGATGTATCAAGAGTCTGAAGGATTAAATAAAGGCTTTTTATTCAAGACAAGGGATATATACAGAAAACAGAGGAGAATTTAGAGGAATTCAAAGAGTACAAAATATTTGGATTTCTCTCTTATAAGAAAAAAATCGAAGGGCCAAAAATTGGTTATTTGGACCTGTTATAAAGCCAGACAGTAACAGTTTTGTAACAAATGGTAGAAAAGGAAGTGTTTCATATATTGTAGAGTAAAAGATTTTGTTAAGCACATGTGACTCATTCTGTTCCTTCCTTTGATGTAAAAATAACAGAAGAATAAAATAATTTCATAATTAATCACATTATAGGTACATCTCCCTCTGTAACCCACAGTATTAAGTAGCACTCACTATGCAAGTAAGAAAGACATAGGAAGTAAAGGTACTGCACAGAATAAAACGTTCTCTCAGAAAATGCACTAACACTCAGCGTCTTCATGAATTCTCTGTGACTGTTGACACAATTATTCTAAAATAGAACAAATGAACTCCTGTATAACTTCTTCAGATCTTATTTAAATCCTATTTAATACCATCCATCAACCGAGAGAAGATTTTTCCTCTTCATGAAGAAAGGACAGCAACATTGGCAATTTTGCTTGTGATTGTTCAATCATGTATTTTGCAAACTGTATAGGTTCATGGAGTACTTTTGGCTTTGTTGCTTTTATATAAAATAACTCAACATGCTTAATGCAAGATCATAACAATTCTGTAACTTCTAGTACTGTTTGTCATTATTTTAGTTCAAAGTGGAAGAATAGTAACATGTTTCTGTTTAAACTGCATTCAGAATTGGTCATATCTGTTAAAAAATAATAATAACATCAAGCACATTTTACCAAATATTATGTATGAATTAGGTATTCATAGGGTTGATATATACCTGGTTCTATGTTAGCATTTTTTGTGTTTACAGCAATCTGAGAAATCATCTAGATCAGATTTAAGAAAAAACGTTGTTACTGTGCAGATTATGCATTGACTGTAATCTCAGAGATTGAGAATTTCTTTATTTCTCTGATGCTACAAAAGCATAGAGACCTCTTGGCCTCGTTATCATTATGAATTTATTGTTGCCAAAGTTACATTAACTGCTTTTTTGGAGTCCTCTCCATACAGAATTTTCATTAGCTTAGTTCATTCTTTGAAGACAAAATTAATACAAAATTAATATATACAAGAGTAATACAATATGCACAGCTCCAAATTAAAATATAGCTTCTTTCTTACGGGTAATGATCAGGGACCAAAAACCAATTTATCCATTAAACGACTTCATTGGGTGGCTTGATGAAACTTGAACTACTATCATTTCTAATTTACCTGTAGATTGTCAAAAAAATCAGGATACACATTACAGTTCGAATAGTGCTTTGAACTCTTCTGTTTTTTACAGTTACGTAATAACTGGATTCAAGGAAATTATTGTTGTGCTTTTCTAGAGAAAGAAAAATATATATATTTTGAAGTTAGTGAGCAAGATACAATCCTAATTTTTTTTAATCAGGTGGAATAAATGAATTCATGAAAATAAATTTATATGCCCTTCATAGGATAATTATTGTAAGATAAAACTTTCAGACACATAAATGGTGAAGTAAAAAAAAAGAAAATAATGTCATCTAGCTTTTCTGAGAAGATGGGTGGTCCAATTCCAGTGCAGATAATGCAAAAATTCCAGCTTATGATCAAATCATATTGAAGAATTTATTCCCAAATTTACACCTATTTCTTCACTTATTTTCTTGTGTTTCATTATTGCATTCTCTGAAGAAAGGTAGCTAAGTTTCTAATAATTAGATTAGACAAAGAGTGGAACCTCAGTGTCTCTTGTTTATGAATTTCAAAGATTCAAGTACAAACCTGAGGAAAAAAAAAATTCTATATTGGCAAAAATATGAAAAGCAGAAGTAATTATGATAAATTTCTACATATTGAAAGAACATTATGTAGGTGATTAATTAACTTGATCTAAATTAAGTAACTTAATTTTGCCTTTTCTAGGTAGCTTCTCTTCCCCAGTACAGTTCAAAATTCTGAATATGGGAATGGCTTAGGCAATGTCACCGAGATCAATTTATGTTACTGCTTCCATAATAATGAGAGTAGTAATAATAATTATAATCCTTGTATACTTTCATTTGATTGGATAGTTGGCTTGTTCTTATTTGAGAAAAACTTTGGAGATTTTCTTTTCCTGGACATTATTCTGCTTTCACAAACAGTGAATGACTTCCTCTATTGGGACTGGAAAGCAAAAAGAACCAAACGTTCCTTATGTGTGCATTTAGGACAACTAGTTCTTGCCTGACACCACAGACAAATTCAAAGGACAGTTTGAATTACAGTTTGTTGCACCTGCATGCTTTCTGATCCTTCGGGCTTTGTGATTTAACCCTAGCAAGTAGCTAAGTTCCACACAAATACTGCTAAGTATCCACAGTTGGGATGGGAGAGAATTGGAAAAGCGTGAGAAGTAAGGTTGATAAAAAGGCAGTCTATTATGTAAAGAAAATCTGCATGCACAAACAAAACAAAATGAGGAGTTCATTCATTACTTTCCATTGGCAAGCAGGTGTTCAGCCACAGGTGGTAAAGCATGTCTCATCGTGTGTAATGGTTGCTTGGGAAAATGATCACCATTGATCGGAACATCCTCTCTTCCTCCTTTTTTAGCCCAGATTTAATTGTTGAGTATGTCATATTGTATGGAATATTCCTGTGACCGGTTTAGGTCAGCTAATGGCTCTGTCTCCTCCCAGCTCCTTATGTATCTTTAGCCTCCTCACTGGTAGGACAGTGTGACTGTGTAACTCTGCTCTTCAGCAAATAAAAACATGGGGATACTTTTACTACTATTTTCATAAAAACACTACTACTTTACTACTCAGCTTCATATGAGTCTATGTGAAAAAAATTAACTCGGTTACAGACAAGACCCAGGCATTGTAATAAGAGTTGATACTTTCATGCTAATTCAGTAGCAAGAAATACAATTATTTGATGTCCGTCTGTCATTTTCTCCCCTCAGCAGTGAGGTTTATCTGATGGTGAGCTGGCCTAGCCACCCACCTGCATGGGGCAAGCAGATCTGCAGGGAATGCTGTCTGCTTCTCTGTAGAATACAAAGCAGCCATGCAGAGTAAAGCATCATCTGTGCTAAGTAGGCCATTTCCCACCATATTATAACAATTTCACACTAGGTTATATAGTGAGTTTTAAATGATTGAACGTCCCCTTTGAACATTCAAAGATTTCCTACTATGCTTGTTCACTGTTATTGCTTTTTAGATAGCCTTGTGGCAAATTAGTGGAATATACTGTAAGAAAAGGAAGATCATCAACATCTTATTTGCATATAAACATCACATTATTTTCAAATTATCCATTATGCTTCCCATTTTCTTGTGATGTTTTCTACAGCCCATATGAAGCCTGCCCATTATATCAGTATTTCCCGATTAATGTTTTGTTTCATAATATAACAAATATTTTTTTCTACTTTCATTTCCTCCCTGAATATAAGAATAAAATTACACAATGGTAAGAACATAAGCACTCTTAATTATTAAGTTTTAGCAACTTGTACCAGGTTAATCGGAAAAGTTAAGACAGAAGTAATAGAAACTTTCAACAAAAATGCAACTCTTCACTTTCTCACTGCATAGAAAATGCTGAGGATGTTTTCAGTATTACTATCCATGTAACTTCAACAAAAATTTATAGGATTTTTTTCAGGCTCATAATGTCATTGGCAATAGACCCCGTACTTTCCACTCCGCTAGAGAAGAACAAGAAGAAAATGTAGTCATGATGAAGTCCAGTTTCCTTAGTAGCCAGCTTCTTTACTTCAGTATGCACATGGGTCTCCTAACTGTTGTCCATTACTACATTACTATATTGTTCTTGTATTGTACAAAATCATTTGTACTTTGAGGGACATGTGAATGGTAAGGGATTGGAAGGTGATTTTTCAAAGAGGAACATAAAGAAAGAAAGCTAAACTATGTACAGTTACAAGTGCCTTTATTATTGTCAATGTCTGAACTGAAGACATGCTGAGATATAATGGCGAATTGCAGCTTGAGGGAGCCATCTGTGGATCTCAATGCAAAATCATTCAACCCAACAAACTTAAAGCAGAAGGAGGTCTATTTGAACTTCTTCAGCTGGAAAAAGACTTTCTAAGGAAGTTTACTGAAGAATAAATGAATTTCTGTCATATGTCATTTCTTTCTTACTTTGACCAACATTCTCTAGGCTCTGAACTGGTTTTCATGCCAGATATGATGGTAATATTATACTTCAAATATAGGAAATGTTAATGCATATCCTGAAGAACACTTCGATTACAAAATTTGAAAATAGGAAAATATGCAATTATGGCAGTTTTATATGCATGTTCTTGATTTTACTATCTGAAAAATATCTAAGGTAATCTGAGTTATTAGTACTTATAATGAAAAGTTTTGGAGACTTGCTGTTAGCAATGAGATAGCTTTTGAAGCATACTTTGTTGCTTCATATTAATACATTTAAGACTAATATGTGAAAACAAAAGGACCTAAAATATATAGAGAAACAAAATTAAACAGTTCATATGAAACTAGTAATTGTCTCATTTAATCTTCAAGAGGTAAGTTTTCTAAAGTGTGCCTGGTACAACAATAATCCATATTAACGAGCTTTAATTTTCCTAGTAATGGTTAGTATTTTTTAATTATATTATATTTAGCAGACCAGCTCATTTTATGAAAGGTCTTGCTGACAAGTTTTTGTTTGTTTGTTTGTTTTCTTTCTTTTTTTTTTTTTTTTTTAATCTTTGAGATTCTTTCTTTTCTCTGGTATAGCCTAATGTTTTGTGATGGCATTTCTTAAAAATTTTTCTTATAACTTTGGTATACCAATCCACATCTATAGTATCTAGTATTGTTATAATCTTTAATGCATTCTTCTTGATACCAGAATCATCAGGGAAAATACTACCTATTACCTATTATTAACATACAGACTCATTCTACAAGTCAGGTATGTGCCAGATTGTTAAGGGTACTTAGGCACCTAATGTCTCAGGCAAATTTCTAGTAGAAATTTCTAGTAGAACTGATGAAAATCTGAATGTCTAAGTTCCATTATTTCAATAGATATTAGGTACTGCCTTTTTCAAAATTGCACTGCGGGCTATCACATAATCACAGTACAATATGGGTTGGAAGGAAACTTGAAAGGGACCACTGAATCTAACCCCTCTTTGCTAATGCAAGTTCCTTATAGTAGGTTGAAATAAAACATCCAGATGAGTTTTATCTGGATTTCCAGACCCTATAATAATTTAATAATCCTATAAAATTATTAAAATTTCCCAGATGATGTTCCAGAAAATTTTGCTTAAGCTGAAGCCACATCTTCTGATTCCATTAATGCTGGATCTTTTTGTAATAGAATCATAGAAAAATGGAATAATGGAATAGTTTATATTTTCGATATTACTATCCATGTAACTTCACCTAACATTTGTAGGATTTTTTTCAGGCTCATAATGCCTTTGGCAATAGCCCCTATACTTTCCACTCCACTAGAAAAGAACAAGAAAATGTAGTCATGATGAAGTCCAGTTTCCTTAATAGCCTACTTCCAAACTTCTTTTGTGAACAGGCTTCCAGCCACTAAATTAGGATGGTCTTGAGAGATGAGGCATCCAGAAATTCTCTAGGCAGCCTGTTCCAATACCACACTATCTTCTCATTGAAAAATCTCTTCCTGACATCAGATTTAGATCTCCTCTCTTTTCGCTTAAAATCATTGCCCCTTGTCTTATAATTATCTACCTGTGCAAAAAGTTGATTTCCCTCCTGCTTATAAGCTCCCTTTAAGTACTGGAAGGCTGCAGTGAGGTATTCCCTGAGCCTTCTCCTCTCCAGGCTGAACAAGATCAGCTTCGTAAATCTGTGTTTGTAGGAGAGATGCTCCAACTCTCTGACCATATTTGTGTCCCTTCTTTGGACACACTCCAATAGCCTCACATCCTCTTTGTGCTGGTGTCCACAGACCAGAATGCAGTTCTCCAGATAGGGCCTCATGAGGTCAGAGCAGTGAAGGACAATCACCTCCTATGCTCTACTGGTCACCCCTCTTTTGATGCACCCTATCATACAGTTGGGTTTCCAGCCTGCAAATGCACACTGATGGCTCTTGTTAAGTTTTTCATCTACCAGGATCCCCAGGTATTCCTTGGCAGAGCTGCTTTTAGTGATTTCTCCCAGTTTGTACACGTTTGTAATATCCTCTACCCAAGTACAACACCTAGCATTTGGCCATTTTGAACATCACTTGGTTCACATGGGCTTACTCTGCAAGATTGTTTGGGTCCTTTGGAATAGCTTCCCTTCCTTCTGTCATATAAATTGTACCGCATAGTTTGATGTCACCCACAAACTTGCCGAGGCAAGTTTTATATGACTAAATATTAAATGCTAACTATGTTACCTAAAGAGTAGCAGGTTGTATACCTGGGGGAACAAGCTTGCTCTTAAACTATGTTTAAGGGAATGATTACAAGAAGTTATTATTATTATTATTATTATTATTATTGTTTTAAATAGAACTTTTCAGTACTGATCTGCTATCCAGCTAAAATAATCAGACTACTGCAGCAATTAATAAAATGGAAGTGACACAAGCCTCCATTTTTTGTCTCTGAAAAAATTTGGTATCATCCCTTTTACTATGTTAAAAATTTAAATGATGATAATTATTTGTAATTTATATCAGTGATATAAATAATGATTATGATAAATAATTTTACAGTGATAAAGCCACTGGAAAATTCTTTTATTCTCAGATATATGAGAGTCGCTAGAATTGATGAAAATGTACAAATATTGTACCTCCACAGTATATATGCAAGATTTGCAAAACAGTGATAGTAGCAGTGGTAAAAAATAATGCATTTTTTATTGGTGTTATTTTTTTTAGCATGTTCTAATAATGATTACTTTCTAACAACTTATTTGCCACATCTTCTCCTAACCTAATATCTGGTGACCTTAAACAAGTGCACACTATACTGTTTAGCACCATCTCATTACATCTTTGCACTATCTAGTCCGTATGCACTTATTTTATCTCTTTGTTGTTGTTTAGGATTCAGTCTCTTCAAATTAATACCTGAGTCTTTCTTATCTCTGTGCAGTGCAGCACATTTGTATATGTCAATACTTCAATAGTATTGTCATAAAATAATAATGTCAGCTAAGCATGTGATTAATTCACTGGGTCTGATTATCTACTGCTTTGAACAATTTCTATAAAATGATAGCAAATAATAATTTTGTATTTCCAAACTCAAAAGAGAGTTGTGAATATTTTTCATGACATCTGTAACAAAAGGAGATTGCTAGAGAACAATCATAGCTTATCTCTATGGAGTTCTTGGTCTGGCAACTAACTGGATTTCAAAAATTTTAAATATCATAAGCATCTTTCAGTAGACTGGCTAATGATCGATCTGAATTCACAGAACACACATAACCATAGTCTACAGAATTAAGACTAAAGTTTTTTTGTTTGTTTGTTTTTAAGTTATTTCTCTTGATCATCACAACTTCAGATTGTAAGAGAAAGCCTGTCATTTTTTATAAAGTTATCAATTTGTAATGAATAAATTTTTAGGATTTCTTGGAGGATTTTTTTTTTTTTTTTGTATGTAATAATGAGCAATCAGTTTTGTATATATTTTCTGTATAAATGAGCAACGGTATTTTTACAAGTATTAAAAGTTGCTATGATATCATCATGAAAAGGTGTGTAAGATGTTAATTATTTTTAGCTCCAAATTTACATTTTTCATACTGTATCTGCGTATATCACTATATCACTATATAGTGATCACTTCTACAAGTAGTTGAAAACCAAACCAGATGTACAGTAATGAAAACTTTAGCTCCAGTATTTGTTTTGCACTTCCATATTCAATGTCTAAGGTTTGGGCAGATGTCCTTGTACATAGAGGTTAAGATTACATCCATTACAAATTCAAATTAGTATAAACTTCATATTATTATTATTATTATTATTTTAATAACTATTTCTGAAGTTTGAAGGTTTTTGTCCTTATTTGTTATAGTTGTATTGACTAAAAGCAGTTACAGTACTGAAGTTAGGGAATTCTACTAACAAAATTAAAGCCATCTGTAGTTTTGATATGCAAATCAAGAGACCAGAGGTGAAATCATCTAAGTGATTGTGAGTATCTGAACCAGGATTGCTTTGTATCTGGCATTCTTCATCTTCTCTCATGTTCCAATGAATTTTTTTTTTTTTTTTTTTTTTTTTTTTTTTTTTCTGGACAGTAATAGAATGACTACAAATGGAGAACTGGAGAATATCCAAGAAACATAGTCTGGTGTTTAGGGAACTCTGAAAGACAATTGAATTCCCTCAGGCAGAATTGAAAATTTCTGAAGCAGGAAGAATGCTGTAATTATAAGCTTCATTCTAGTGTTTCTGTTTTCTATTGTTATTGTTATCTGAGGATTTTTAAGAACAGAAAGGGGAACAGAGCACTACATTTGCTTTCTGTATTTAGAGTAAAGTTTTGGCCCTCATATCACTTCATAAGAGACCTGGTCTATTCGATGTATTTGGAGACTAACTGCTAGTTCATGAAGACATGAACAAATTAATGGACTTGGTCTTCTATAGGGTCAAGTCCAGGCAAAATACAATCTAGTTGTTCAGCTCCTCAAACAAAGAAATGTGGAAGTACAGCAAAGCATGTTCAGACTGAACTTTAGGCATCTGAGGAACTTTTACCAAAAATACTGAGTACACTTGAGCATATTTTCTTAAAAAAAAAAAAAGAAAAAAATGTTGAGTATGTTGAGGAACACATTGGAAGATCGGGCAGCATCTTACAACATAAATCCATAGAAATTACTGTATAGATAAGTAACCAATCTATTTCTTCCTGATATTGCTGAGAGTCCTATCTTAGAATGTTATTTGTAGGATTTGTTCTGATTTACATAAATAGCTTCATTTGGAAAATCCAAATGTATTAACCAGGAATAGAAAACAAATCCCAGAACCATGTCATGAATTATGCTGATTTACAACAGATGACAACCTGTGCATCCTGAAGCTCTATACAAATCTCTCTGTGAATATCTAATCTGTATTACTCTTGGCTAAAGGAGCAAGGCTTTTAAGATTATATCAGGCAATGTTATTATTTTTTTTGTGTTGGCCACGCTGACCTAGGAATTTACATCTTTTTTTTCAGAGGGCTCAAAGCCTCAGAGGTACTTTAATTCTAGTTGCATTTATGGTTTAAAAAGCAACTTATTTAATCTCCAACTTAGTGTCATATTTCTTTGTTCCTCAATGCCTTCTAAAAACAACTGAACATAAAAAGAATACTTGTATAGCATCAGCACTTATACAGTAGACAGCAAATCATGGGCATATAATTATGCTACTTATCTGTGTGATCCATTGTTTTAACTTTTGCAAACTTGTTGGCTGGAGAAACGATTTGACTTTTTCTATAAAAGAACAGTTTTCTGATTAAGTCAAAAGACTTGTGTATTAAAGATGCATCATCAAAATAATTAAGAAATATGTTCAAATTAAAATACTTTTCCTTAATGTTTTTACACAGTGAATTGTTTTTGAGTAACCAGGATTAAGCAACTATTGCTGAATAATGTACAGTTTCTTCCAGGATTTATGCTTCCTTGTGACCTCTCTCAATTTGCCGGATGAGTATTTGAAATACTGTGCTGATCTTATTTTCAAGTTGGTGTCTATTCCTTCTTTCTCCCTAGTTTTGTAAACTACGAATAAATTAGAAGTAATTCACTGGCTGTGCTAGAAACGGTTACATGCAAAAAACAGTAATGGCTCTGTTTCTTATAGCTGAGATCAAGCCAAAACAACTCTTTGTGCGTTAGGGATTAAACCTTCTCTATTTTGTGCTATAACGTCTACAGAGAAACTTGGCATGCACGTGAACCTTCTTTATCATGTACATTGCTGGGAGAGAGAGCTGCTTTCATTTACTGTAGGCAACTACTGAAATTAAAACAGCTGGACCTGTTTTGTTTATGTTTTTGTTTTTTAAAAAAGAAATGTTCACAGCCTATTGCTAAGACAGCAATATTTCAGTGCTTAGGAAAATAATTGGATGCAGTTACTTTGCTTTACTGTTAGTACATTTTGATAATGAGAATTCCGTCTTTCAACTCATTCTGCTACTGTTGGAAGGCTTCTGACA
Organism: Perdix hodgsoniae; assembly: GCA_035772895.1. Classification (NCBI taxonomy): domain Eukaryota; kingdom Metazoa; phylum Chordata; class Aves; order Galliformes; family Phasianidae; genus Perdix; species Perdix hodgsoniae. Next base: position 35,489 of record JAPSGF010000137.1, read on the forward strand.
TCATGTTTCTTGCATTTGCTAATTAGCTCTCAAATTTGATGAGTTTAGAAATCTATGCTTATAGGTCTAAATTTTCTTCAGATTAATAGAGCGTATGAATTGTGAATTGCACCAATTTCATTGTATATAATAATTCTCATTACAAGTTAAATGCAGATCTTCTGATTGCATTATGGTTTTTATGCATGCTATAATGTAAAATAAATGTTCAGGCCTTTACTTAAGATTCATTAATTTCCTGCTTTGCTGAAAACATACTTAATAAGAAAATATTTTTCATTCCCCACAAGCTTAATCCTAAACACTAATTAATATTTGCAAAAGATTCTATGATCTTGAGAAGAAAATCTAAGGAACATTAGTAAATGGCTTTTTTTTTCTGCTTCATAATATCTACCTATGTATTTTCACTTCTAAGTCTGTATCCATCAACCAAAGTTTAATTTCATTTGCAATAAAATAATAAAATAACTCTTTCCTGTTCTGTTTTTTGTTTTGTTTTGTTTTGTTTGTTTGTTTCTATTGAACTGATAGAAAAACTCCTGGGACATGCAGACTAAATTCTCCATATGTAAATTTAATTGTGTGCTTAGATTAAGTTACATGTGTAGTAGAGAACAAACAGAATTCATTTGCTCCTCTTATATCCAGAGGCCATGTAAAAAAAGAAAACATACTGTAAGCTGGAACAGAGCTGTGGCTTTTTTTAGATAAAAGCTTAGGTTGCCTCCAGCACTTCTTTTTCTTTTTATCCTAGCAATTCTAAAGTAACTTCAGCCAGATTGTTTAGAATTTACAGAGATCAACTTGTGGCCTCAGTATCTACTTCTATTAAGCACTTACTTTAAAAAGTTGGAAAAATGTGCGTACAATGACTTTATATATGTGGAAGAACTGGCTTTGCCTTCAGAAATTAAATAAAGTACTTGTAAGCAAAAGTGCTTATAAAATGAATACTGAGTTACAATTTTTTGAGATATCTATCAGATATAGAATTATACACTTGAATTTATGTTGTAGTTATTACAGAGGTAACCTCCAAGAATATTTTAGAGATGAAATAATTCCAAGTGAAGAAAAAAATACTTTTTTTTTTTTCTTGCTGATTGATATTACAATATTAGCTTGTTAGGTAAACTGGAGATATACTTGAAAGGACACCGAAAGGAATAGTGGAAAAAAAAGGAAAAATGTGAAATACAAAGAAAACAAATATTATAAATATTATACCTGGCAAGAATTTGTTCCTATTTGGTAGTAAAAACTGTCTTCAGTAGCCTTATGGACAAAGATGCTGTTGTACAAAAATCAGTGATAGATCAGCACACATTTTTAATTAAGAAATTAAATTTAAATACTTTAATCATAGTGGCTTTTTTTTCTATTTTTTGTTTCCAAGAAGTTTCTCAGATTTTAGCGTATGAAATATCCCTGTGCAACAAATAACTGTTACTGTTTTTTTTCCTACTTGTTCAGATAAAAATAAATAAATAAATTGGCAAAGCGATCGAAGAATTTTACCATAGTTGGTCAAATCAGGGATGAAAATACTGAGAGATCTTTACTGTATTGTTATCATTTTTTAAAGTAGAGGGGATAAACTTTTAAATCTATTTAACCTGAGGTTGCTTGTTTCTTGCATTGCTACCAAATAATTGCATTATTTACAAGTCTATTTTTTGTGATTTTTTTGTGATTTTTTTTTTTTGTGATTTATGATCTGCTAATGACAAGGTTTTCCTACCTTGGTTCTGTTCTAATCCTTTTAAATATTCAGCTTTTTTTTTTTTTTTTTTTTTTTTTTTTTTTCTAATTTGTAATGAAAGTATCAGATTTCCCAGTCTTATCTCTATCATTTCAATCTCCACTCAGAAGACTCAGACTTGTTATCTTTACATTACTGTAAGCTGTCCATAGGCTATAATTCATTACTAATTCTCCAGCACAGTCCATCAGTACTCAAAACTGACCCATTATTTTGAAAAACTTTCAGGCATTACCTTCTCCTGTGTGACTCTATTTCATTTAAACATGGCTTTAGATTTCATAGCATCTCAGGGTCTTCTATTGTTGGAAGTCAAACTGAGTAATTAGAGCAAAATCTATCTAACTATTCATTTCAGTGAGAACTTAGCCAGAAAAACTGACTGCAAAGTGTGCATTTGCCTATGATAATAAACTACTTTACAAACTATAAAGCATGTGGGGTTGTTTTTGTTGTTGTTCTTTTCTGTATAATTGTTTTTAACTTAAAAATATAAATAACATAAAAAAAGAATATGTGATGGGTTGACTTTACAAGTCATGCACATCTTCCTTTGGTAAAATTTAGGGACTTCGATTTTGAGAACCCTTAGTTTTGATCTAGTCTTGGTCTCATTTCAAACACTCAAAATAACTGCAAAAGAAAGGAATTTTCTGTGCTGAGTGCTGCTGAAAATCCTATTTTTTTTTTTAGTAGGACTTATCAATTTGTTTTATGTTTACCAAGTCTCATATAAACAACTTAAGGGGAAAAGCCATGACTTTGGAGTAATATTAAACATTTCATTAGAGCCAACAGAGAGTGACATGAAACTGTAGCTTTAGACAAATCCTTAAAGTCTCAAAAATGCTACATCTCCACTTGAGATAAAAGTGTCTAAACCGAATGAGAATAAAGAAATTAACATGACTTTGAGAGGGAAAAATAACAAATTCTTGATTCTAACAATTATGGATCTATTTTTATTGCTGCTTTTATAGGTACATCTTCAGCTGTTTATTTGTTTTTTTAAATAAACATTTTTATGCTTTAATTTCAATGAATTATCTAAAAGGTATAAAACTTTTAAACCACAGTCAGAACCACATTTTCCTCCCGTATTCTTGTGTTGTGCTCGAAACTCTGCATTTTGAATGAGTTTGTTAAACAGTGTGTTGCATATTTTGAATTTGAAAACCCTTTAAGTGGGTAAAAATATAACTGCAGTGCTAAATAGAGATTGTCTGGATTTATCTCTCTAACTTTCATACTCTTCTCCACTGCCTTATAAGAATTTTTTTCCCTCTTCCCCCACTCAGTGAATGTAAACTGTTCTTTTGATAAAAAAAGATTGTTTTGATTATTTTAAAACTGTATTTCTTAGCATAAGGGGAAACTATTTTCTGTAACCATCTCAACAGTTCAAAATATTTTTAAACCAAGAAATCTGAAGAGACAACTTGAAAGTAAGTCTTGGGAGTATTTAGTATGACAGCAAAAACAGGGAGAGTGATGGTAGTGAAATATGTGTATATAGTTCTTCTATATTTTTCACAGTACCTGAAAAATTTAAGCAGGATATTTTGTAGGAAAAAAAAAAA
>JAPSGF010000137.1:52698-88423 GCA_035772895.1 Perdix hodgsoniae
TAGTAACTCAACAGAAATATATCTGTATGTAATCCTAGTGTAGAATTCCAGGACTGAGGAACATTCTCACACTCTAGAATCATTTAAAAATAACTCAAAAATAAACCACTAACTAACTAAACTACAGTTTTAAAACCATCGATTTTAAAATCTTCAGTATTGTTATCTGAACATAATCTCAAAGGAAGGAGTGAAAATAGTGTATTATATGTATTCTTTCTGAATTATTACTGTTTACTTTTAAATTACACTATATCTTATAATTAATTAGAGTGACATCCTCACTAAGTAGATATAATGTTCCAACTGCAGCAGAAAAAAAGTCAGATTCAGACTTTGTGAAGAAGCAATATCATGTGATCTGAGACATCATGTCACTTTATGGTGCAGAAGTTGCAACTACCTGATGATGTTATTAGTTGCTTATGGAGCCATTAAAATTATCATCTGGTTCAATGTTGTTTTTACTGAGTGAAAGGTCTTTTGTCTGGATAGCAATTTACTTTCCCTGAGTGAAATGCAACCATAAATAGTATCAGTAAAGGCAACACACCTAATATGCAAGCTTCAAGCTTCAAGTCTATGGCCTAAGATAATATGACCAGCTGGGAAAGTAAGTCTTGGTGATCAGCTCTTTATAGGAATTTGATTTTATAAATTTACACCTGTCATCACAGCAAAATGATAACTACATGCCTCTTTCCCATATATATTCACACCACGATTTCAATTACATAAAAACTCTCTATTCTAATTTTCATTATTAAACTGAGAATTCCTTTGATTATATAGGACTTTAATTATCAGAACGTTTTGTTTCCTTCACAACTTCAAAATACTCAATGGTAAGTTAGTATTATGCTATACTAGCTTACATAAAGGAAATGATCGGTACTATACATACAATGTATGACTCCCTGTAGTGGCCCTCTGGTCTTTAAGATTCTAGTTGTCCATCTGCTGCTAGTACTTTGTGTATTTGTATTTGCACATATGTCCCAGTAAAGGATGGTAGCATATTATAAAGTCATATGAGATAGTGTTCATATCTGGCTAAGCCATAGAATATGTTTATTTTTTAAAGAATTGATCTAAAGACAGAAAAGATAATAAAACCTTTCCTGATAAGCAGATAATGCCTTATTTTTGATAATGAGGTAAGGGCACTTTCAACCTTTGGACAAATATGCACATTTTTATAGTGTGTAATTGCGACTTGCTTCCTGATGTTTGGAAAGTATTACCATTTATGCCCATTATCTCTTTTGCTGTCATTAGGCACCACTTAAAAATAATCTGTTCATCGACTTGCAGCCTCTCTTTATGTCTTTATAGACAATTATAAGATCTCTTCTGACCTCCCTCTCCTTTAAGCTAAACATCTCTCTCAGCCTTTTTTTGTAGGAGAGAGGTTTAGACCCTCAATCATCTTAGTGGCCCTTCACTGGAATCTCTCTAGTATGTTCACAGCTCTTACTGATGAGCTCAGAATTGAACAGTATTCCAGATTTACTTAGCACTTTGCACACAATACTGTGTATAGGGAAAAGATTGCTTCTCTTGACCTGCTGGCAATATTTTGCCTAATACAGTTCAGGACACAATTAGGCTTCTTTGTGGTAAGAGCATATTGTTGGCTCATGGTCATTTTGGTGCTCACCAAGACCTCAGAGCCTTTTCTGCCAAGCTGCTTTGCAGCTCGGTGACACCCACCATGTACTGATAGCTGTAGCTGTTCCTCTTCAGGTGCTGGACTTAGCATTTTCTTTTGTGAGATTCCTGACAGTCTTCTTAAGTTTATCAACACATCACTGGACAACTGCAGAATTCCTTGATGCATCATCCACAATTTCCAGTTTTGTGTCATCCACAGACATGCTGAGGGTTTACTCTACTATCTCTACTAGATCATTAAAGATGTTCAGTGGCATTGAACTTATTATTTACCCCTGAGGTATACTTCTAGTTGCTTCTTCTAACTGGACTTTGCGCCACTGTTCATCACTTACTGCGCCCAGTCATTCATCCTATTTTCTACCCACCTTTCTGTCTGCTCTGCAAACCCATACTTCATCACATGTTTTACGAGAATCTTATGGAAGACAACTATTACAGGTGTAGCCTACAGTAGGAAGATTGTACTGTAGAAAATGCAGTCATTATGTTGTCATTCCTTTCATATTGTATAAGAAAGAAAATAGATAATTAAGGCTGATATCACCTATCAACTAAATTAAAACTTTACTTTTCCTCTGCGGAAGGAGTCTTTAAGAACTAGAATGGTAACTTTCACCTTGTCTTTCATTTCCAAATGCACTTGTTCTCTTGCTAGTTACTTCTTTAAACTTCTTAATAATTTTAGTCAAAATGATCTGATTTGCATAATCTTTCAGGAAAGCATTTAGAAAGTCAAAATCGACTTTTCAAGGTAGAGAAGTTACAAAAAAATAATCAATGACTAAAATATCAAAAAAGTTATTTATAACTTATTCATCTAAAATCACTGACCTGGTTAAAAGCATCTTCTTTTTAAAGGAAATATTTTCAAGATTGCTTGTTCTTTCTTTGTAGGTTTATATTACCTGCTAATGTTCCTGGAAGTTGTCAACAAATTAAAAGGTAATAGATATAAGACAATTCTGGAGTTTAATAGAAGTACAGCGAAAAAGTTATAGTAAATATCATCTGCAGAGTTTGAGGCAAGTATCTCCTTGAACTCTATCACAATCCAGAAGAGTAGGCTCAGTATCTTTCAAAATCTTTCTGCTAGTTGTTTTTTTGTGATTTTTGTCTATTTTTTTTAATGAGGAGCTAAACACAGCAGATGCAAAATAGATAAACGATATCCAACTCTGTATGAATGCAGTTAAAAATATCCAGACATCTTTAATTTATGGAATCCCAAGCAGATGGTAGAATATGTTTACTGAACTCTTGTCTCCTTTTCTCTGTAGAACTAGAAGCTTTAAACATCACAATGTTTCAGAATTTAGCAATGAGGACTGAAGCTATTTTCTATTTTCTTCTTTTTCTTCTTCTACATTCTAATAAGATGTTCTTAAATTTGGAACAGTGTTAAGATTTGTGAATCTACAAATCTGAATCAAATAACTGATTTGAAATCTCCTTACGGTAAAAAAAAAAAAAGGGAAAAAGAAAATGTTGATAATTTTTTTTTCATCGTCTGTATCACTATTAATTTAGGAATTATAATTTAGCACCATCAGAATTAGGGTGCTTTGGAGGTGAAAGTTACAATTTTTCAACAGAAAAGATTTGAAGCACTGAAATGGTTGCCCAGAGAAGTTTAGCCATCCCTATAGACTTGAAAAGTCAACCTGGACTGGGCTCTGAGCAACCTGATCTAGCTGTAGATGTCACTGTACATTGTAGGAGAGCTGGAATAGATGAATTTTAAAGGTTCCTTCCAAAACAAATGATTCTTATGATTCTAATTTATAAAGTAGTTTATATTCTTTTATAATAGGATCATAATAAGAAAATTTAATTATATTTGCCATAAGGACATTGTAGGGTTTGCTTAAAGTATTTTTTCTAGACAGTCATTCATTCCTTCTTTGAGACAATAGAAAGATGGTAGAATACTTAGCCATCACTGATCTTTTTGATCACTTACTGGGGACCCTCTTAAAATTCTCCTCCTTTTTTTATTTCCTCAGTTCAGTCAAGATGTCCTTAATCTTTCTCCAGCTTATATTAATTCTGCACTCACACAAATCCACAATCATAATCCAGTTTCAAAAATAAAATTGCAGATAGTTAAGTGATTTAGGAAAAGTACCAATAAAAGTTGGATTGGAATCACATAACAATGTATGATATTACTTATTAAATGTGGTTTGTACAGATGTGGCTAAGTGTGCAGTGAGGTTGGTGAGGCACTGGAATAATTTGACTAGTGTTGTGGTTTATGCTCTGTCCCTGGAGTCTATAGAGACAAGGCTGGATCAGGTCTTGGTCAACATGATATAACTGTGGTGTCCATGTTCATTGCAGGGGAGTGAGATCAGATGGCCCTCAGAGATCAATTTCAACTCTAAGGATTCTATGATTCTACATGTTCAGGTGGTAATTGTTAGTAATATTTCATATTTATTTCTGAAGATTATACAACAGCAGTGTTCTAAATATCTAGGTAACTACTAATAATTATGTTGTGACTTCATAAGCTCCCATATAATCCTACACTTGTTTAGAATTATTCTGAGAACTCATTTGATTCTCAAAAAGTCTGAGTTAAGTTTTGTATTCTGTCAAGTTCAAGATAGGTATTTTTAGCTTTCTACATGAGATTCTTAGTATTTGCAAAGAGATTAGAAACAATATGTGTTAGAGTCTCTGTATACGACTGACATGAATATATCTGAAAAGATCAGATTACATGTATATCTCTTTACAAAACTTCTCGGACATTACAGTTTCCTTAGAAGCCTGGCTAAATCAAGACAAAGTAAAGAACCATCAGTGATTGGGACAGAGTGCAGGGAGACAGGTGCATGTGGCTTTTCAGATGCCTGTACTTCAGGATTATTTCTCTGAAGTAATCCCCAAGAATCAGTCTCCAAATAAGAGAGGAAAAGTAGATTTTGGTCACTAAATTTTTATGCTTTTTTCAGTGGATTCTGACACAACAAGAAAATTACAAGTAAAGCAGAAAGTAAAGCAAAATATTCATGACTCAAAAGATAGAACATTTTAAGAGTCACCTTTACAAATTCTGTATCATAGAGTTCAGATTTTTTCTTATTTATTATTTCTTATCTCCAAACACAATAAGTGACTTATGAATTAATTACGCGAGAATGGATTTTCATGCAAGCAGCTCTGCTGCTTTATAATAACAATTCAAGAGTAAACAGCACTCAAAGCTTGAGTAAAGCATTTATGAGTATGAGTACGTGTAACTGTGTGTGGATATATGAGTGTCTGTATATATATGTATGCCACTTCTTATTTTAAAAAAATAAGGGAAACTCTGTAAAAGTTGAATTTGATCTGTTTAAATCCTTGGAGTTTGCACTCAGAAAGCAGAATACCAAAAGAGGTGATGAACAGGGTTAAGAACATATCACTTGACAGTCAAATTTGACAGCAGAGAAAAAGACAGTGATCTTGAGAAGTGCATTATGAGAATAAGATCAGGGACAAATCTTCACATTTAGCATAGCGTGATAACTTAAATACTTTTTCATACATACATTTGATTTGCTTGAACACTTGATTATTTGAGTTTTCTTACATGTTCTTAACATTTCGTTCATAGTTGAGTCTGTAATATATTTTATAATCATTTCTTTTATTTATCATATATTGATTCTTCAAAAAAATGTTCTAGCCTTCTAACTAAACAAAAGCTGCTAAAAATAATATTTGATTTTCTTGATATGTAGCATTTTATTTGAATACTGACCTCTGAAACATTAGTATTACAACCTTGTGAAAACTTCTAAATGATGGCTTTGAAGAAAGTGAAGGTATGAAATATAAGTATCCATTTAAGAGGATATTTTGTGGAGAAATATTTCGAGGTTTATTCCTTTATTCCAGCTAGTCAACTGTACTCTGGAATATATTTTTTTTTGGTTTCTGAAGCTGCAGACTTTTAAAAGTTGTTTTAAAGTACTATTTCTGTTGGAGATTAAATAATTCTAAGGGATAACTGATGAAGTTTGATAGTGAAAAGAATTGATTCTCTTGAGAAATTTGATTGTCAGTGTGGTGTTAATTATCACTTTGTATGCTTCATTATTTGCATTAAGTGCTTATCCTTCTCTTTTGAGGTTGTTATAAGCATTTGAACTGCACACATAATTACATTATTAATTTTTTAAATGAAATGTTCTGGTACTCCAAACTTGATACTCAAAAATATATGAATATAAATGTTGAAAATCTAACTAAAAATAAAGGTAGGTTTAAAGAAAATATGTTTTCAGTCATGACCACTTTTCACAAAGACGTGAAATCATACAATTCCTTACTTCCATTTCATACACTGGCTTATTAAGAGAAATGTTTATTAGGACAGTGGCTATATAAAGGAAAACAGTTTCTTTACAGGTCAATAAGTGACCAGGCTTGGTTATTTTAGAGTATTTTGATTAAACTGTCTGTATCTTACTCTTTCTGGAGGAAAAAAAATGTTTTCCTGTGGCTATAACTAACTTAATTCCCGGCTTGTATCAGGAATGGTGTGGTGAGTAGAATTAGGGAAGTCATTTTGCATCTGTTCTGGTGAGACCTCACCTTGAGTTCAGTTTTGCGCACCTCAGTATGGAAAGGATGTAGAGCAGGTCCAAAGAAAGGCAACAAGGCTTGTGAAGGGCTTGGAGAATATGCCCTATGAAAAGAGACTGAAGGAACTGCGGCTGGGGGAAACGAGGCTGAGGGGAGACCTTATTGCTCTCTTTCAATATCTGAAAGGTGATTACAGCAAGAGTGGGGTTGGTCTCTTCTCACTGGTGACAGATGACAGGACAAGGGGAAATGTCCTCATGTTGCACCAGGGTAAGTTTAGGTTGGCTATCAGGAAAAGCTTCTTTACAAAAAGGGTCGTTAAGCCCTGGAATAGTCTCCCCAGGGAGGTGGTTGAGTCACCATCCCTGAGTGTGTTTACAAACCGTTTGGATGTAGTGCTCAGAGCCACGATTTAGCGGATGTTTGTTAGTTAGGATAGTATGGTTAGGTTGTGGTTGGACTCCATGATCTTTAAGGTCTTTTCTAACCTGAGCAATTCTATGACTCAATGATTCGGAGAAAAGCTTTGTTACAGTAGAGTCAGTGTTGAAGTAAACATTGTAGTCATTTAAATGGTTGTGTTTTAAGAACAGTTTATTCGCACAGTTACAAAAGTTTTGGTTTCTCTTTTTTTTCTTTTGAATAAATCAGTCTGTAAACATGGCTTATCTGCTTAATATATGTTCTCTTTCTGATCCTGAGTGTAAAAATAGGAGCTATAGTAATCATAAAATACATTTGCTAGAGCTTTTCATGTTCTTTTGCCTTTCTCCTTCATGCATAAGTCTTAATGAAGACAAGAAATTGGATCTAGCCAACTACTTACCTTTCTTAATTAATATTACCATTCTCTCCCTTAAAACTGTAATACAATGGGAATGGAAGGAAGTATCCTGTGCAAACCTGGATGATGTAAAAGTGTCACATAAGCCTTTTATGATTTCACCATGAACAAAAAAACAAAAACAAAAACAAAACAACAACAACAAAAAACTTTTCAGAATGGGAAGTATAATCTGTAATGCTAAATATAGAGCTCCAACTCTAATGTGAAAATCATGTCTGCATGCAAGTGTGGACAATGATTTAAACTTGTACATTTGCAAACTTGTATGCTACAATTTTTAACCTGTACACTTGAACAATATACTTCAGAATCAAGGCAGTAGATAGTCTATGTCTCTTTTATGTAGGACAAAGCTCCTCCTACACCTTCTATCTTTAAAACTATTTCTTAGTTATCACCACATCAGTATCTAAACAAAGAAGCTAATTAAACATGCTCCTCCTTCTGTTCCTAAGGGTATATGCAAAAGAAAAGTTGAGTTCAAAGAGGAAAAAAAGCAATAAGCAGCTCAGTAGAGTCTGGCCTATAATTAACAGGGGTAAATCACACTTGCCAAAGTTCATTTTCTTCTATGATTAGCTGACTAGATCTACAGATTAGGAGAGAGAACTTAATTTTATTTACTTTGGCTTTAGCAATATCTTGACTCTGTCACCTACAGTATTCTTGTGTCCAAAAAAGTTAAGCATTCTGATCTGGATGGTTGGAAAAACATGTGGGTAGAACTGTTTGGAAAGTTGGGCTCAAAGCACATTTGTGTAGGTAGTTGGACTCTGTTTGAATGCTGTTAACAAGTAGACTATAGCAATATTTTACTTAACATCTTCATCAATGATGGATAGAGGCTCCAGGGTGCACTCTCACCAAGATTTAGATTACTTTAGATTGGGAGGAAAAGAAATAGAAAAAAATGTAGCTCACCACAAGTGCTAAATGACTTCAGAAAGATATACAGAAAAGAATGAAATGAATTAACTTGAATGTCAGGATAATGCACTAATCTATTATAAAATACAGTAAAATGAGTACTCAGAAACACACTGTGTCTGCAAAAAGATAGCATGGTTCAGCTACATTTCATAGGTTATTATGTATTTTATTTACTTTCATCTGAATCTAAAAGGAATATCTTTTAAAAAGTTTGATTTTAAATGAATATGTTTTTGAAATACGCAGAAGATCTAAGTAAAACTGTCTTCCAAACATTTAATTAACTACTGGAATGTATGACTTAATTTTCCACATTCTTAATTTTGCACATTCTTTCAGTGAAATATGTCAATTTAAAAGCTTTTTAGGGCAAGAAAAAAAACAAAGCAAGTTCTGTTAACAGATATCACAAAGTTAATGATTGTGTGTAATTCCACATGGGGAATTAACATATAGTTGCTAGTTTTTAATTTTCGTCTGCCATGCTGTCATATATATGGCAATAAAAATTAAATACTTTTTTGTTTGTTTGTTTTTGCTGTAATTTATATGCCAGAATAATGCATTCAAGATTCAATTTGGATTTCTTTTCTTTTGTTTGTTTGTTCTGGTACGTTTTATGAATTAAACTGGGGTGTAATAAAACTAGTTTTTTTTCTGTATAGCACTCAGGTTTACCTACACATAAAATTACTAACTTGGATTCCAGTTCATAGCAAGATTTAAAATAGCTTGTAGCCAGGTAGATTATATTACAGTCAAGCCCTTGTTTCATTATCACTAAGGCAAGTGAACTGGAAGAACCCAGTAATTGCATTTATTAGAAAAATTTGAAGTTGCTTGTAAGATTATCAGTTAAAACACCAAAAACAGCAGGAAAAAGGCTGGTAATACAATTAGACCAGACTGGGTATAATAGAAGGAAAACGCTTTCTGTTTATAATGCAACATTCTTTTTAATAGAAAAATTCTGTTTCATTTCTATTTTAATTAGGAATGCAGCAGCCAATAACATAAAGACCAAAGTGCAGAAGATACAAGTAATAGTTTCTTATTTCCTTCTCTTTGTCTTTCCTATTCTATTCTTGCTCTTATGTTCCTATTTTTGGTTCAAGCTTATCTTCTTCTAAATGAGAATGTTGTCAGAAGTGTGGATTTCATAGGACAAAAAGAAAAGACACTGCTCAGCTCTTGCTACCGGTCAATGCAACAAACAGATGAAAACAGCTAAGGATAAAGGAGTATTCTGATCAAAGTACTGTTTAACTTTTCATACAGACTTTCATATAGATTGCTTTTTAACATAATACTTATTTTTTGCTATTTTTTTTCAATCTTTATTTTCATAAATTATAGCTTTCTCTATGCAATTTCTCTGAATGAAAGAGCAATCTAAAAATATTCATATAAGCCCCTCAAATGACAGTACTACTCCCTGTTTTGTACATGAAATATGGGACAGAGAGCTTGTGGGATGCCAAAAATGTTGCATAGCAACGAGTGTGAAGATCTTTGCTGACTGACTGTTGAACTCCCAGGACAGCAGAGTAAATATTTCAGATTGCAATCCTAGATCTTTTAGGCTCTTTAACCTTTTGTTTGAAAGAAAACATATTTTTAAATAGCACTGAATAAGCATACATGAGTTTTCAGGTTCCCCAGAGACAAGGGGAATCAGACAGAAACATTAATATAATTTTTTATTAAAGTCCTTTCCTACTTCTTCCTTGTAAGATCATGGAATAAAGCTGAAATTTAACTCAAACTTAACTGGTTTTTTTTTTTTTTTTTTTTAATCTAGGCAAGTTATTGATTTAATATTCATTATCAAGACTAATTTCTGATCATAGTCTGTGAAAATTAGAAAAGATAAGTGCGTGAGAAAAAAAAAAGAAGGGAAAATATCATGTTTTACTTTTCACTAATAACATTTTTGTGCAATTTCTTTTTTTTTTTTTTTTTTGTCAGTCATAGACAAAAAACACGTCATATTTTGCTGCAGTGGTGGTGGATCATTTATTTTTTATTTTTTATTCTTATTTTTTTCAATGGGGACAGTGGCCAATGCATAACACAGAGAAAATATAGAAAGGATTGGGAGTAAGAAGGGTTGGTGGTTGACAGTGAAAGAAAGAAGCTGCAATTTGAGTAGACAACAATAGTCACCAGATGGGTGACATCTTACTGTAGCTAAATTTCAGGTTAGTTTTAATTTTAGGATTTTCATACTTAAATCATCAAAGAAAACATGAATCTCAATAACACTTCACACTTCTATAACTGCTTCTTTAGAAGATTATAAGGCTTTTTAACAACACTAGGAAACAAAGCCTTGTGATAAACTAGGATATAAATAAAAAACAAGTATGGCTCCACAAAGAAGTAATTAGGACAAACTGGCACACAATTAGATTGGAAGCAATCATAGAATAAGATTGTGTTTTTAAGCCTCTAAACAGCTTGAAGTGATAAATTAGTTTGTCAATGAAATGTAGGTGCCTCTTGCTTTAAGCTGAGTGAGGATTTTTAGGATCAGAAGTCTGGATTTAAGTGAGTAAAATCCACAGACTTTCACCGTGATTCATAGTCCTTAATGATGCTACATAAGCGGCTTAAAACAAACTTGTTTGGTGGTCAAAAGTTGTATGTTTATCAGGAACTAATCCACGATCCTGTAGGCTGAGTTTTCAGGAGTGCTCACATCCTGTCATCATAGAGACTAACAGGACTGTTCTTTAGAACTTGCATGAACTTGCAAAAAGATAAGTGGTGCTAATGCGTGAGAAATTACACATTTCTCAATGTGGACCAAGAAATTATTTGGATTTGAATATCTGTGTGCTTAAATTTCCTTCTTCTAAACTATGCTACCTAGTTGTCATGGTTTTACCACTATGCATACGTTTTGGTGAAACCATGTTTACATTTTTGGTAACTGTATACAGGTGAGTAGTTGGTGTCTCTGAAGCACATACATGTTATTTAAATAGTGAATTTTTCTCTGTGATTTCACTTAAGGAGGTTTGTTTGTTTACTTTTGTGTTTGTTTTAACATAGTCTAAAATAAATTAATTATTATGAATGTTTATACTTAATCTTTGCTTAAGAATGACATACATTTCAAAAGATAGATAGATAATTTGCAGTGATCTATGTCAAACAGAACCTGGTACAATTGGAAACAATATCACATTTATTGAAAATTACTGTTTTCATACTGCTGTTGAGTGGATACTTAGGATCTTCATATTGTAAGGAGGGAAAATTCATTTCTGTGCCTGTAGGCAGAAAAAAAAAAAAAAAAAAAAAAAAAAAAAAAAGCCAAGTGCTAAAAGTACCCCAAAGCATAAAGACTCAAAGGCATGCTTACACAGATAAACAAAGCCTAGGACTGCATTATATTAACTCAATTAAAGCAACCTGCTGAATAGATGGAGTGCTATCCATTCTTGCTCGTGTGAAACTATGTACTTATAAATACATGTTACATAGTATATATAAAGAAAACAAATTATGAGAGAGGCATTCTGCCAAGAACATGGGCATTGGCACATGTTTTGGAGTTAATGCTGTGATTTCCAGATTTCCAGACCTGATTCAGAAAAGAAAGAAAAGAAACATAAATATGGAAAATTAAATTTCCATAAAATGCACTGAAGAAACTAAAATGTTATTGAACAGTTTCACTTACTAAAAAAATATAAAGTACAGTTCATATTCACCTATCATATTGAATATGAAAACAGATATACTATTTCAGTTATATAAATGTTTAGTGAGGCTGGATGAATGATATCTGGTGAAAATATTTTATTGCCTTTTTATTTTTTATCCCTATCACTGAAGTATACGTGTGTAGGATCTTACCATAATTGACCATAGATTGTATTTTAGCTTTTCTGCTCTTTAATGACAAGAATCTCTTCATATTAATATTTATTTAAAATGACAGAATGAGATTTGTTGCATTTCCATACTTTTGTAACCCAGAAGTCTGTAACATTCTAACTTCTAGAGCTCTGACAGATTAGTCAATTAAGAATAACTGATTTCAAACTATTTGCTAATATGTGCTTGTGTAGGTAATGGAAATTATCAATGTCATTTCAGAGAGTATGCCTGTCAGCCGTGTAAAGTAATGCTTTTTCTACTTCTCAGTTTATACTGTCTGAGGGAAATGAGATAACATTTTACCAAGAATTTATGCTGCATTTTTGCAGTGGACCTGGAAGCCAGCAGATGGAGCATTTCTGTTATAGTAATGCATGCAGTTCAACATTTCCTCACAACAACCGATGCATAAACCTTACTTCACAGTAGTTACGTTTTACCTTTTAAGCAACAAAATGTTTTTAATGTGAGCTTTGAGATACATGGCAGCAGTGACAGAATATAATTGCAAGCATTATTTACACATACTATCTGTTGCAAATGCAGTTTTGTATGAGATGTGTTTTCTATACATACAAAAGATCTAAGCTGGTTTATAAAATGTGAGGTAGACAATCTCTTTCTCTGAAAAATCTTTCTTTTCAGTTCTACTCTATTGTTCTTGGGATGGTCTATCATTTTTGCAATTTTTATTTGTCCTTTGAGGTTTGTGTACACATTGTTATTTGTTCCTTTTGGTTTCATTTGTTTGTATGTTTTTGATTTTTATTGTATTGATTGTGTTTTATTCATATTCTTCTATTATTCTTGATTATCTCAGGACAGATCTTCCACAAATGTCACTCAACCAAAATAATGATTTATTTAATTTATAGAGGTTAAAATGTGCTTTACCTTAAAACATAGAACATAGTAAAGCATAGAAATAGCGACATCTGTACAGTGGACGTTTTAATATTTGTCTTCCTATTTTTCCCACATCTATTTTCAAAAATATTTTTGAAGTCAAAAAGGAATCACATAAGGAATCCCCTGAGAGTCCTTAGACACTCAGGGATCCCCAGAGTCTGTCCTCAGAGGCTCCTGTACCCTTGTGCTTCAAACACATACATACATGCACATACAAACACATAACAATGAACTCTCAGTGAATCCCAGACCCAAGGTCCCAACCCAGCAGCTTGCTGGTATATCTCTTGGCCTGCCTGATAGCCAAATTGCAGACCAGATAAGTACATATGAACTGTTGAGGGGTGTCTAATCTCCTTTACCTTCTCTCTATCTCTCTTTTTCTCTCCATCTTTTCATATTTTTCCTCCTGAAATAACCTTGATTTTTCCCCTTTCCCACCTTTTATTCCTGTCTTAAATGTCTCATTATGTCTTGGCACAATGCCAAAATGATTTCCTAAGTAAATCTGTAGCAGGAGCTCAAATCTCTAACTAGAGCACTGGGGTTCTTGTTCCTTTATGTGTATACAGATAAGCCAGTTATCACAAAGACTAATACTAATGCTTAGAAAATGGCACAGGTAAGCATATATAGATGCAAAGTTGTACTATTTTTTCAAGGAGTCACAAAATTATGAAATTACATCTTTTTCCTAAGTGGAATATTGTGAACCTTGGAACACTGAAAGCCTTCCACAGTTCAAGATTGACATCAGAATTGCATGGCTTTAGTGTTTATTTTACTTTAGGCAGTTTTATTTCAATAGTCTTTACAAATCTGTACTGTACAGTGCAAAAATGAGTTCTGTCTTCCAGAATTTTTCAAGCAGACATGAGAAACGCCCTTGCTGAGATTGATTGCCTTGCAGTAATTGTTTTACTTTCAATTACACAGTGTTTTATTTAAACAGATAAAGATTTCATTAAGTAAGCACATAGCAGTAAGCAATTTCTGAAGAACTCTGGGTAATATGGCAACCCAATATAATAATCTCAGCATTGAGGTTTATCTCCTTTACTCTGTAATACACTGAAACACATAATCTATTTCAGTATTTATTGTAATACTAATAAAAATAAGTGGTTAGTTTTATTCTGTTTAAAACTCATTGACTGTGAACATTGTTCTTTAGCTCCAGCTATTTCATTATGAAAATGTGCTGCTTCTGAATTGCACTGTTTTCTAATCTAGACAATAAGCTACTTGGAGTAGTATTGCCAAGTGCTGCAATACCTACATATTTATATGCTTTTATGATTATGTATAATCTCAGCTGAAATTCTCTTGAAGCTGTGGATAAATTACAAGTATTTTCACTATGCAGCAAAGCCTGTTCTGAAGAATAACGGACAAAGTGCAAATGGCAAATATAATTATTAGAGTTGACAGTGGTTTTCTTCTTGCTCTCTACTTCAGTGAGGTCACTATAGTTATTTTGTAAGATAGTCTAGAAAGACAGATAAATAACCAATGACACCCTATTAGCCATGTTATATACCCAAAATCAAACAGAAGTTATTCTTTCTCAACACATCTGAATTTTTAGAAAGAAAAAAATGAGAAAAAAATCCTCCAGAAGTATGAGTGTCTTCAACTTTCTCTCTCTTTCAGACCAGAGTTCTAGAAGGATAATACTGTCAGCAGGTTCACAATTTAGTTCAAAGTTTTTCATACTGAAATGGTTAGGTCACACCAAAAAAATTGGTGTTTTTGAAAACAGGATTTGTATTAGACTTCCACAAGCTTTCACAGGAAGGGAAAATGTTGTAATAGCGCAACATTTTATTTTCTTATGCATGTTTTTCTGAATCTGGATCAGTCAGAGACTCATGATTTGTTGTTATTTCAGTTAATAACAGAAGTATTTTCCTCCATTCTTTCTTTCCTTTGTTCTGTGAAGGAGAGCATGTACTGATTCATTGGGAAGCAATAAAGCAATCGTAAGAATAAAGAAGACACCTGTTTGTCTCTATTGTATTGCTAGTGAGAAAAATATAGATCAATGTGTTTGGTTAACAACTAGAAGCAGAATATTTACCAGAAAACCTTAACCTTTAAATAAATAAATGCTTCAGGTATTAAAATGTCTGTGGCAGTCATCAAAGTGACTCTGTAACCAGATATGGTGTGATGAGTATCACTTCAACATAGAAAAGAAATATAGCAGAAATATAGAAGAAAAGTTTATAAAGCAGTAATTTACTCTATCATTTTTTCTCTATGTTGTTAAGTAAGATATTCAGGATATTGAAAAATATACAGAAATTCAGAGGCCTTGATGCAGTCAAGAAATATATTATTTGGACTGTCTAATTTCATATTAATTGTAACTTAGTAGTTGTAAAATGAAAATACGAGGAAAGGCCGTGTTTAGTGGATTTTGTGATGAAGTCAAATTATTATTGTTCAAGTGCAGCTCCAGGTATCTGTTCATATAATAGTTTTTTGTATGCTGTTCTAAGTTTAAACTAGGAAGAGATTTCCAAAGAAAGGGCATTGGAATACTTTTTTTTTTTTTTTTTTTTTTTTTTTTTTTAGGTTATGAATTCCAGAAGTGGTGAAATAATAGCAGGAAAGAAAACCATGTGGCTGTAATTTCATGATCGTGTAAGATATTTGTGAGGTCAACTCCAAAAATAATGCCTTCTTTTTTTAGGGGAAGGCCCATGACATTAGAGGCATATATTGGAGACAGGGCAGTAAAGACAACCTTGCCAATGGTAACCCATTACATTTTGTTGCTGTGTGACAGATGGCAGCTGAGGAGAAATTTGACGAAATGGTGTCTGACATTAAAGTGTGAATGAAGAAAGGAGGTTTAATTGAATAAGTTCCACATAAGTAACTATGTGGAAGAAATTTCACCTACTAATATTGATTGATGCTCAATGAATGTTTATGGAAATCAAACAGTGGTTGTTAGCACACTGAAGCAATGAATGGTACATTTCAGCAGTTGTGACAACAATATGAAAGACAAATCATATTCTGGATCATCTATCAGATTTTCACAAGTATGCCATGCAGTCTCTTGTTCATAACTGGAAAAAGTGTTTAAGCAATGGTGTTTACTATGTGGAAAAATAGTGTTTTGTAGCTGAGAATTTGCTGTATCTAATA
Organism: Perdix hodgsoniae; assembly: GCA_035772895.1. Lineage (NCBI taxonomy): Eukaryota > Metazoa > Chordata > Aves > Galliformes > Phasianidae > Perdix > Perdix hodgsoniae. Next base: position 68,696 of record JAPSGF010000137.1, read on the forward strand.
TTGTTCTTGTATCTCTTCCACAAAACAAATAGGAGGCATTAAGTTTGGAGTGACCTACATACAAATTAACTTCAAGAATGTGACTGCTTATACACTTATGAAATGTAATTATGGAAATTCTTTTCTTTCCTTTGAAATAACTTATCTTTCATTTTAAGTGAATTCATATTCTAAATGTTTTTTTTTAGTTGTTGTGTGTGCATGCGTGTGTAAGTACTTCTTTTGCAACTTTACAATGTATAATTGCTTTAGTAAGGGTAATAAGGTAAAATAATACTTCACAGAGTTTCTTGTATGAAATAACTGAACTATCATTTAATTGTGTCACAGTTTTATACAATATATGTATCTTACACATTTCATTCTCACTAATATGTGTTAAAATGCCTACTCTCATTCAGCTTCACATTCCTCTGCACAAACTGTTTCCTGCAGTTTCCTTATTATTTTTGTTTATGAATGCAGTTAAACAATTATTATGTCTTCTATACCACTGTAACTTGCTTAACTGCATTGTATTTATTCCTGTTAAAGACAAATGAGGAATTGAATTAGTACTTCAGGTGAACAACTTTTAGAAGCATTGATTCAAAATAGCAGCATTAGATTACTTTCGTGCAATCAGTTTTTATATTCTTAATTTGAAATATTATTTAGATTGTAGCTCCAGTATTTAACGTTAATAAAAATATGTCCAGGTTACTTTCTGTTGTTTCTTAGTTATTCTTAGGACAAGTCTTGTTGGACTTTTCTTTCTCTTATCTTGGAAAAGAATTTGTTTCCCATTAATTTTATACAAATTAATTTTAATTTAGAAATGCTTTAAATCATATCAATCTGTGCTGTTTTTCATTCACTGTCATTTTCTCAAACACTTTTCCTGGTTCTTATGAAAATCTTCCTGGCCTTTACTGTCTTAGAACATCTCCAGTGATTTAATCACAGGAAAATTCTGACATTTTTTTGTTTACTCTTTTCCAAAACAATTTAAAAAATAATAATATTACATTCATCTTTCTTCATTCTTAATATTTGAGACAACTTAGTCTAATACACATAACCAATCATTCTGAGGTATTCTATGTTCAGAGGAAGTTAGAACACTGAAATTTGATTCATGCTTTTCTCCTAATAAAAGTTATTAATTCTGTAGTTCTACTCACCTCACCACTACCTTCTGTACAATCTTTTTCACCATGCGTTGCTTCTCAGTTTACTGTCTTTAAAAGGCTTCTGTGGAAGAACCTTTGTCCTAAGCTTTTTGGACATTCAGAGAAGTCATACTTTTTGCTTCTCTGTGACCTATTTTGATGACTCTATTCTCCAGACATACTTTTTCTTTGTTTTTCTCACAGTCTAAGTAGTTTTGTCTGTTCACGTAACCTATGGATTACGTTCTTTTGAATGTTACAACTTTTCTGTTTGTGCTTGTCAATTTTCCAAAAAATGAAGTATGAATATCTCTTTAGTTGTGAATATTACTTGCTGGAGCTTTGGCATCTAATTCACTGCATTTTATCTGTCAATTTAACTGGAAGATTAAAATTAATAGACGATTTTATATCAACCTGTCTGCCCTCAAAATATATAAACTAAATAATACATGTTTATTTTTGTTTACTTTCTGTTTTTTGAAAGCAGATGTTATGGAAGACACCTAGTGAGGCTGTTTGGAATGGAGGTCTTCTAATTGTAATCTAAATGCTCTAAGCACTATTAAGGCTCTCATTCCATACGCAGACCCTATAGCACACTGTCTGCCTCCTTGTCCTCTCATTCTAAAAGCATCACAATCGCAGGAATGAAACAGGAATTTTACTAGGCATTTTTTACTGTAACAAGGGAGAAGACAGTATTAGTGACAGAAAAGGAAAGATATTTCATTCAGAGGTATTCTGATTTTGTAGGCTGAAGTTTTCTCTCCCTTATCTTGGAGAAGAGTTTTTTTGTTTTCTTTTTAAATACACATTTTCAATTTTAAAGTGGATGTTTATAGATGTTTGAGGGCAATACGCTTCATTGAGCAGTATTGGCTTTCCTATTCTCTCTCTTTTTTTTTTTCTTTTTCTTTTTCTTTTTTTTCTCCCTTGGGTTATTTTTTCAGGTGTTATTGTTATCTTAGCTCAGAAAGTAGCTATGCCATCCTGTATTCATTGAGGTCTTATCCTCATGAATTATAGAGAACTCTTTTCTCTAACTTTTTCAATAAATAGTTTGCCATGATAAACCCCAGGAAACGTTATGTTAGATAAAACATAAGAGAAATGTAGCAAGGAATGTCATATTTTTTGAACTAACTGTTCAGTGTAAGTAAGTTTTCTTTCATCTTTCTTGAGCTCATTAGTTGTAATAAGCTTCCTGATTCTGGGTCACTCATTGAAGTGGGAAATTCACAGGATATGATTATACTTACCTGTTAAGATTTAAAGTTTTCTGACATCTATAGACTGATAAGGATAACTGTAGCTAGTGTTCCAACATTATTCTGTGGGCAATTAGAAAATCTTGTAACTCAGACACATGAAACACCCCAGCACATTTCTTTACTATATCTTGATGTTAGCTTTCCCCCTTAACAGATACTGCAGGTCACAGAAAGATTAAATAGGCAATAAATACCCACAGTATTAACAGACAAATGAAGTGGTGTTTGTTCTGAAAAGAAGGTTTTAAAAGTGATCAATTGGTAATTAATTAATATTTTATTGTCTCTTACTCTTGTATACTTTTTTTTTTTCATTTTACACAATAATTTAAAGAATGATTAGGAAGATGATGGAAATTGTATTTGTAAATATTTTAAAATATTCAACGCATAAAAATTATTTAAAGAGATTATTTCAATTATTCTTTTTATTTCTGTTTATTTCTCTATATACAGGGTTATGCAGACATTAGCCCTATGAATATTTAAGATTGCATTTATTCATTAATCAATTCTACATGAAAACCAGCACAGAATATTTTGTGTCTTCAGTTAAGAGCATAGTTAACTATTACAAAATCTATGAAGGTCATATCCATGAATCATCACTGATCTTTCCCAATAAAGTACTATAAAGAAGAAAAATACGTGCTTTTATAAGGGAATAATTTACAAAAAGAAGAAATTTAAATCTTCTGATTTTCTTACCTCTAAGTATGATTTGGAAACATACTTCAATATGATTAAACTATTGCATTTCATCAATTTAAGAGATTTTTCTATTTTTATTTTTTTATTTTTTTCACTTATTTAGAATTTCTGATGAACTGTCATAGGCTTTCTTGGTAGCAAGTGAATGATTTTTCTACAGATGTTTTGTGAGCAAAATTCTAAAAGAAAAGAAGTAATAAGGTTGAGAGAAAGTAGACCATGACTTCTAAATGAAAGTTAAAAGGATGAGATTTATTAACATAAAGGGCAGGTCTGACTCTAACAAGAAGATTCTTAATGCTCAGCATTTCTTAAGACTTGGAGGTGTCTTTCAGAGTCAATCTCTTGTTTCAAAGGGTATCTAGTAAAGAGGTTTCTTTTATTGCTGCTTATTATGCCTAAGTCTAATGTAAACAAATTAAATTTTGATGTAAATATATTTGTATTTTCTCTTTAACAATATGTAAGCATTTTTCAGACAAGTGCTAATTCACTTGTAATCTCAAATGAATTGTTTTGAAGGTAAACTTTTGATTACCTTGTCTCTTTGTCTTCCTTTTTTTTTTTTTTTTTTTTTTTTTTTTTTTGCATTTATGAAATACTATGGGATTATCTCTGTACTTTGCTTCTGTACATATGCTGCGCTTTCAGAGAGTGCAGATGAACTTTATGACAAGATGTCAGTCACAAAACATAGCCTTTTTATTTATTTTTTCTTTTTTTCCCCCTCTGCTTTCTTTAGGCTTTCAGATGAGTTCTACCAGTTACTCTGTTAATCAACTCAAATCACTGTAGCCTTCATATAGGGCTTCATATTACATATTCAAGTATCCTTTCCAATATTAACAATTACAATCTTAGAAACAATTACAATCTTAGAAACATACAATTATAGCTGAGTCTGGATTTCTGAATGCACTGAGCAGCAGTTGCGTTCTCTCCTCCCACATAAATCATATGAATTTTGCCACAGTAATTTATCAAAGTCCTTTACTTCCAAGAAGTAAGTGCTATTTTAAAAAGTTGTTAGATTCACTGTGCATAAATTCAAGCTTATTACACTGCATTAACAACTTTGTCACATATCTCAAATTACAAAAAAGTAATTAAGAGAGACAGAAAAATATAATTATCTTTTGTTTGAAAATTCTATAATTTCCATGCACACTGGGTAAATTATTCATACTGGGTGTGGATTCTCTTTTCATTTCACTGCACTGATAGCATAATCATACTCCTAATTATAGAGATAGTAAATAAGAGAGAAAAGAATATACTTCTCCTCATTTCTGTAGAAAATTCTATTGACACACTAGGCACTAATTAAAATTTTTTATTGCATCACATTTTGCACATATATAGGAGTTTTGCAGCACATGAAAAGAAGATATTTTGTATTAGAAGAAGGAAGATACAGGGTTACTGTTATTATTATTATTATTATTTTAAGTGAGTACTATTCTTGCTCTTTAGCCCTTGTTCAAATGCTTACAGTTGTTCCTTTAAAACTGTTGCTATTATTCACTGATGTAATATGAGCTAGAGCATTCTAAAGAGAAACTCACTGTAGGGCATTCCTTTGCACCAGCTGCAGAGCTGATAAAATTTACATTGTGTTTTTCTTAAAGAGCTGGTTAAACAGTATTACTCTTTTCCACTGTTCTCTTCTTCACTTCTCTCTCTCTACCAGTGTTACCACATCCACACAAAGGTCTGATTTTAGAATTTGAGGCTCTGTCCTGGGATTCTTTGTATCTCCCTCTCTTAAAAAGGGAGAGAGTGGATGAATATCCTACTGACTTTATGCTCCCCCTGGATCTGGGGGAAATACACTGCAGTAAAGGAAGAAACAAAGTAATCGGATCTTGTCATTACCAACAGGGTTAATGGCTTCACTTTGCACTGACGGAAGATGCTGTCCTTGCAAAACTATCAATCTTGCATGCTTTTGTGCATACTACAATGAGAGCAGTGGTAACAGCGACTCTATGTTCTGATATGTGTGAGTAGGAATTGGAGACCTGCAGTGTGCCCTGCTCAGGTAGCTCAGCCTCATTTACTTCATGAAAGGCACAAGGAAATAAAACACTATAAACATTAGAAGTATAATTTATCTGCCTTGGGAGGCTCTTTGGGAAAATAACAAGTATTAATATAATAATTTGAAATCACTAACTTACAAAGTTATTTTAGGCAGGATTCTTTTGCTTAAGAGGAATCATCTTCAAAACAAGTTAATTTAGCTACTTTCTCATCATAATCAATAGAGACTTTATGGAGTCTATTTGATTGTATAGTCTGATATGTATAACTGGGTGCAATTGAATTTATTGTTCAGCATTCCACTGACAATAATAGGAACCTTGCTATTAGAACAGTATAAACACCCACATTTAATAAAAATCTGTTCCTTGCACCTCTTTTGTAAGCAGATGAAAGCAGAATAGATGTCTTTATAAAAACATGAAAATGACATAACACCCTGGATTGCATTCAACATACAGAGGATGCTGGATACACTAGTCAGAAGACATGCAATTAAGACTGAAAAGAGAATCTGCTGGTACAGAAACAAAACATAAATTTGGCTTTAATCCTATATAATAATTTAAGCGAGAGTTAAGACTCTAGGGGGACACAGAAAAGCAATGCCTGAAATCAACTTTTATATACCAGAATATGCTATGAACAACCAGCTATTTCATGGTGTGTCATCAAATCGTATCACAGAATCATAGAATGGCCTGGGTTGAAAAGGACTGCAATGATCATCTAGTTTCAACTCCCCTGCTATGTGCAGGGTCACCAACCATTAGACCAGGCTGCCCAGAGCCACATCCAGCCTTTCCTTGAATGCCTTCAGGAATGGGGCATCCACAACACTTTATGCAATCTGTTTCACCACCCTCTGAGTGAAATATTTTCTCTTAATAGCTAAAATAAATCTGTCTCAGTTTAAATCGGTTTAAAACCATTCCCCTTGTCCTATCATTATCCAACCATGTCATTTTTACTTACACCAGAATTTCATTTTGGCAGTATGATACCTTAATAAAGTTGTATATTGATATACAATCAAATAATATTTAATTTAGAAAAACTCGTTAGATGGAAAAAAATATGAAGTTATATTCAGACATTACAATTAACTATGCTTCCAGCTGCAACAACAATCCCTGAACACAAAGTACCAGACAAGGTCTCTGGGACTTATTTCCATCTCTTTTTTGAAGTAATCAAAATATCATTGTTTAGTCAAAAGTAATCATTCCTTTGCATATTATAAAGAGCTCAGGAACAAGATTTCATGCTAAAAATGGTAGAAAAATTACTCAAGAGTTGGATTTTAAGTATTCTGTGGTAAATTTATTTATTTGATTCTGTATTTGCTGGGCATACAGTTGTGAAGATTAACATACTAACTCCCTCTTGCACTATGAGAAATACCTTCTATTTATTTCCATGGAAACTACAGCAGATATGAAGAACATAGTAGCACTGTTTGATTCTTAGATATAAAAAAAACATAGTAAACACCAACATAGTAAACACCATTAGCTATGCATTTTTTGTCAGTGATGAACAAGAGCCTCCATACTGCATTTATAAAAACTACACCAACAGAAGTGGTCCATTGTTGCTGTTGCCACTGCAGAAACATACCATCAACCCCTCTCTCTGCCATCATCCACAAATGTTCAGCAAGTATCAAGAATGTCAGTGGGTACAATTTTTTTTTCTATGTGGAGGAATTCAGTTCCTCACCTTGTCTTCATATATGCTTCTATGTCAGATGTTATTTTTTCAGACTGCCTCTATGCTGCCATCTGTCACATAGCAAAAAAATAGAAAACTGGTGGGAAGGTTCAGCTCCTGCTGCCATACTACTGATATTCACATCTGATGTCATAATTCAACATAATAATATAGGATACATTACTTTTGCACAGCCCTCGTATTTACATCAAGATGGCAAGAGTATTTTTTTTTTCTTTTTCTTTTTTAATTACAAAATTAAAGCATTCAGTGTTAAGGATCCCCCTCCTGAAAATTTTGTAAGGTAAGACATTGTAACTGTCTAATATTCAATACAAAGATACAATACATTCTGTATTTATGAGAAAGTTATGAAACACTTTCTTTTCTTGCTTAGCAATGAGCAAATTTTAACACTTTGCTGAGATTCTTTACTACCGATAATGCAGTGGAGTTTGTTTCAAAGTAATATCTTTCTTGTTTGGTCTAGTTTGTCATGTTAGATGGGATGATTATTCATAAGATGTTAGCAGTATTACTAACAATTTTTTGGAAATGTGGGGTACTGATTAATTTTAGAAATACTACTAATAAAAGCAGATGTCAGTACTGAAAAATTGATGAAATCCATAGAGTGAAAAGATAAAATAAGCTAAAACCAGAATAATTACATTAAATTATGAAGTCACAAAATGTAACAAAAAATTATAGATGTTACTAACTTTATAGGAGGTAACATAGAACTTTGTTGAGTATTAATGACTAGGAGGGAGAAACTGAATATTGAAAGTTGTGCCTTGAGCCATTATCTAACAACTCTTCATTAAGTTAGAAGAAATAACTGAATATAGGTTTTCTGTGTGTACTAATATAAGATGAAACTCAAGGAAAAAAAAAAACAAACAAAACACCTCAGGATAGAAATATACATTTTTCCTGGGCATTAAATACTAGTCTACTTTGTGTAATAGGCATTTGTGTATTCTTAGTACCTAGTGCATCTGCCAAACTGCCAAAATTTCTATCAGCAGATGCTGATAGAAGTAAGTAATATGCCTAATTTCCTTGTTACATGCAAATGAACAAGAAGACATTCAATCAACAATAAAATCTCACTGTTTACAAGAATAATTTATTAAAACAGAATCATATAACTCTTTTCTCCAGTGGTTTTGCATGCTAAGTTCAACTATATTATCAAAGTTAGAATTTTTGCATTAACATTTTGCCATCCATTTCTGTGATTTAAGTGATTGTCTTTTGGGGATCTTTTTGGGTGTTTTTTACATTCTTACATAGTTTTTTTATGTTCTTTATCTAGTGGAATTTCTCATTATCTTTTCTTCTAACTTTGCTTATCACAAATTCAGATTATTCACAGAATCACAGAATCATCAAGGTTGGAAAAGACCTAAAAGATCATCCAGTCCAACCAGCATGGTTGATTAAGCTTGGAACAGATAGGGCTGTTCAGCCTGGAGAAGAGAAGGGCATGGGGAGATCTGATAGTGGCCTTTCAGTATCTAAAGTATATATAGTGATTTTTGCCACACTTTGTAGTTGTGCAAAATCAGCTGAGATGGTTGAGTCAGTTGACATCTTCTTCCTTGCTTCTCTTTGATTCACTGTCATAGTAAATACAGCTGCCTATTGAAACTGCTCATCAGATAAAATTTAAAACTCAGTCCAGTTACATAAAATAATGTTCTTAGAAATACTTTTACTCACTAAACTTTGTGTCTGGCTCAGTGCTCTTAATGACAGGAAGTTCTAGGTTGTTTTATTTTAGAAAAACCCTGGAAACTTCAGAATGAACATTTCAGTTTAGTAATGCACTGTTAAAACCATAAGCAGATTAACCACAATATGGTTATAATTGTTAAAAAGTTCAACATAAAGGATTTGATACAAAACAAAAGTTGTTTAAAATATGTAGCATGTTTTGAGATTCCTAGTTTAGAAAATAGAACTTTAAACAGAAATCTCAGCTGAAAAATACAACATGAATATTCAGCAGTTTTCAACAGTCTCTCAGAGTATTCTCCTGGAGAAGCTGGCAGCCCATAGCTTAGACAGATAAACTCTTTGCTGGGTAAAAAACTGGTCAGTCTCTTCTCCCATGTAACAGCAATAGGACTAAGGGGAACGGCCCCAAGTTGCGCCAGGGGAGATTCAGGTTGGATTTTCGGAAATATTTCTTCTCTGAAAGAATGGTCAAGCACTGGAACGGGCTGCCCAGGAATGTGGTTGAGTTACCATCCCTGGAGGTGTGCAAGAAATGTTTAGATGTACTGAGGGACATGTTTTTTGGGGGAAAAAATCATGATGGGGGGGGGTTAGACTGGATGATGTTAGATGTCTTTTCCAACCCTGGATGTTCTGAGATTCTGTGATTCATTTTTAGGACTTGTGTCAGAAAACTGTTAGTGCACCTGATTCCCTCACATTCAGTTGTCCACAGCTCTTTCATTTTTATAGTAGTTGCATAGCATATAATTCAGAAAATGAAAACCAGAAAACAGATCCTGCTATTCCATGCAGTCAAAAACCATATGTGTATCTATTTGTCTAATTATGGATATTTTTATTCTGTCACTATGTCTTCATATTGATCTCTATTTCTCTCCCTTTTTATTTTCTATTCATCTTGTCCATTGTCAAAAAAGTTGTATTTTTTAATATATTCACAAAAGAGGGGGCTGAGATATTGTTTATTTAATTCAAATCTTGTTCCTATTTAGTTGGAAAGAGTTCTTGAGGTTTTTTTTGTTTGTTTGTTGTTATTGTTGTTTTGTTTGTCTTTTTTGTTGCTGTTGTTTTTTAATTGTTTTTTGTTTGTTTTGTTTTTTACTTTTTGGAGTAGATGAAAAACTGCATTTTTTCCAACTGCTGATTCTTAAAAGATTTTAATTCTGTGGCACTCAAGTAGTTTAGGCTTCTGTAAAACATGTTCTCTTGGCAGAGAAACGAACCATAATTTCTTCTTGATTCTCTAAGCCACAAGTCTTTCAAGTCATTTATAATCTTGTTAATGTCACTTCAAGCCAGCATGATATTTTGATTGATATGCTTATTTCCTATCTTAAAGCTTATTATAAGGTGTTCTGTTTTTGTTAATCATTCTGCAGTGTTTTGTTTTGTTGTTTTTTTAAATCCTCATCTTCTAAGTTTAGATAAATCTGTGATGCGGTAGGATTACAGCAAAAGCTTTTTTTTTTTTTCTTCCTTCTTTCTTCCTTTCTTTCAGAAATTAAATCTGTATGAATTTATTTCTAGATATGACTTTGATATTAGGTCCTCTTTAGGGTTGCCAGGAAGCTGAGAGTCATGGACAAACTCCTGCTTGCACCCAGATCCTTTGACTTTTCAAATGGAAGAATTGCAGGAAGAGTGGGTAGAAGGAGAAAAAATAAGGTGGTCAGAGACTCAAAAAGGCACTTTCCATGATTTGTTGTCCAAAAATGAGGAAGTCATTCCACAGAATGTTTATTCTTATAGCTGAAAGAGAGAAGCAAGGTATCAAAATACCATTGAGATCAGAAATTTTTTATTTGAATCCAAATAATCTGATTCCCCTGCATGTTTGGCAGCACTACTGTGTGTGAGGGTTATTAAATATGGCAGGCTTTCAGTCCGAGGGGGATTTTTAATTCATTCTATGATGAAATTCCAAATGTCCTTTCTTGTTTTTACGCTACTTCAATTGCCCAGATGGTTGTTACATCTGAGAGATTGCTATTTTCTGGCTACACAAGCACAGAGGCACTTTAAATCAACTGGCATCTAAGAGAATAAGAGAAAAGTACTGATATATCTTTCGAAGGAAAGTTAATTACATACTGGGGCTAAAATCTTGAATGTATTTCAGCCAACTTGTTAAAGCCAGACAGTAGTAGCAATGCTTTTAAAACAGAAACAAGAGATTATTTCCTGTCAAGGAGCTATGGAAGGAAAAAAAAAAAAAAAAAAAAAAAAAAAAAAGAAGTAAATTATTGCCTAATAGTAGACAAAAATTCAGGAAAAATGACCATCTTCATCTGTTGGAGGATAGTAGGTTTATGTTACATCTTTTAAAATTCCCCAAAGACTGATGACACTACTGAAGTTAATGCCTTTTTGATTTTAGTCATAGGATATGGCTAAAATTTTTTTTGTTGCAGAATGTGAAATACATTTCTAAAATGAATTTTAATGACAAATAATATTTATTTCAATATATTTATGAAAAATATTTTGAATGATTTTGTTAAACACCATCGAGTTTCTGTGTGAGCTACTTGCAATTCAGCTCTTCAAAATGGAGTCCATGTGAACATGAGCAATCTTTCCATTTCCTAGACCTGAGGTTGTTTGTTAAAATAAAAAACAAAACAAACAAAAAAAACCCACTCTCAATGTTGACACAAAGAGCAGAATCTGTTCTTCCTCTTCCACCTTCCACAGATGAGACTTAGAGAATACTAAAATCCTTATCAACATTTTCAGGCCATACAAGATAAAGTAATTTTTGGAGGAAAAGAAGTGCTTCCTAGCTTACAGAAATGGCTGACATTTCACATCTCCAATGAGTTCTTTAAAACATTGGAGAGCAGAAGCAAACAATGAAAGAGTTCTTCACCTGGGGAAGAATAAGCATGTGCATTAAAGGTTACAAGATAATCTGTTGAAAAGAAACTCTACAAAGCAGGACCTTGTTGTCCTTCTACCCTTACCTACTAGAAGGCTCAATGTAAGAGCTGCTGTTCAAGAGAAAGACGGAAGTATAAAGGATTCTCTGAGTACTGAGGTAAATACCCATGGAACTCTCCATGGATAGAAGATAATTTCTGAAACAGTAGCAACAGTAATGCCTTCTATCTGGTATGGATCCCTATTTCACTGCAAACTACTCTGAAGATGCAGAATACTTCTATTCTGGTACTCTGCTGAGGTTTTAGAGTTGCTGCTTGTATGTACAGTTTTCACAATGAGCACAGGAGGAAATTGAAACTCAGAAGGTACTAAGAGTTTATAGTGTGTTTGGAATGAACACTAATGAATGTCCTTAGTGTAAAAGTCAACTCTTTTCTCAAAGCAGTGTAAGAAAAGTATACAAACTGCTATGTATCTGAGGAAGGCAGAAAAAAAATGGAGAGTAGGAAGGAACTAAATCCAATATGTTATTTTAAGAGCTAAGAAACTCCTGAAAATATAATGAGAAACCACAGAAGAAGAGGTTTCACAAACAAGAGTGCAAGGGAGAATAAGAAAACGGGAAAGATAAACACACAGGCACCATAAAATCCAAGATGATATAAGGTAACAGAAAAAGAATCCAGTGCAACAGAAGTAACCTAGGAAAATATTTCTTCCAGAACTATGGTCACCATGAAAATGACTTTTTGTTCCTTGTTGTCAAAGACAATAGGCAGATCGAAGAATATAAATAGAAAAAGCTGTTGCAGAAAGATGTGAAGAAAAGACAAATGAGTAATGCTGATGGATACTGAACAGAGGAGGGATACCAACTGGAGGGTGGGAATAACTTTTCAAATAGGTAGATTGCATACAAAAAAAAAAGAAGGGAGACGAACACAGATGATATAATTAAGGAATACTTTGAGATAAGATTGAACTTGCTTTAAGATGTATGGTAGTGAAAGAAACGAAAGATCAGTATACATAAAAATACATATATATCCTAAGAGCAGCAAATCTTCAATTTTCTCAGTTTGCTCTTTAAGTAAAAGCTAACAAGTACAAAATAATTCCTTAAAAAGAAGCAGGCAAGTACTTAGTATGTTCTTAGGGTGCTCATTTAACACAATATAATTATCTTATGGTGATGACTGCTGTCAACAGAGGAAATTAAACAAAAGATGTGGAGAGCTTGGAAGGAGAGCGATGTAGAAATATATGAAACAGTATAGTTGAAGGAGCAAAAGAAAAAACAAAAGAGTACCTTATATTACTAGTATAGTTATGAAACATGCAAAAGCAAGGAGTAAAGATTTAGATTATTATTTGTCTTGATATAAGGCAATGAATATTGAATACGGAGATAAGGATTGAACTGATGTTACTGATGTTTACCATCAACAGTCACTCTAAGAGAACTTTAAATCATGAAGAGCAGTGGTGTTTTACGATTTCACGATACATTAATCCACATAAGACTGATGAGATTTAAACAACAGAATTTTGACATCTAGTAGGAAACTATAAAGAGAACTTTGAATCACACTAACTGTTATAAATGGTTTTGAACCCCTTCACACTTAATGCACTAGTCATTGTTCTTTTCTAGTGTAGCATAGCTTTTCAAATTCTTTTTCTCATGCTTTCAATAAAGTCTTCCATTTAATGAAAAGTTTGCAAGCAAATTGTTCTGAATCCTAGCTGTGAATTCTAGATGAAAAAGATCAGTCATTAAAGTAGACCTTAAGAACAGATTTCTGGAAAAGAAGTTAAACTGATATTTGTAGAGACTTAGCTATTTTAAATGTCTTTTTCCAATGACTGTGCTTGGAGGAAGAGCTTGATTTCTATGAAGTGGATCATATGATGAGCTTAGTTATATTTAGTTTCACAAAAACATCAGTCCAAACTATTTCTGAAATTCTAAATAAAATAACTGAGGTTAAGCAATAAATAATGATACATAAAACTGACTTAAAAGTGGTAATGAGGAAGAGAGATCTCTAAAGTGATAAATAAAACAGACTTTTAGAAATGAAGCCTAAGAACAAATGAAAGTGTGTAGTCACTGGTGTAAAAATATATTCTTTAAGCTGACTGGTAGGAAAAAAACATTAAAATTTACTAAGAAGGTCTTCCACTCCCTCTTTGTTTTACAAATCTATGACATACTGATAATAAACCTGTAATTACACTTGATACTAGGAATATTTTCTCATACTGAAGATAAATAAGAAAAGTGCAAGGTAAAAAAAAAATTGTCTCTCTTCTGTTGTCAAAAAAACTTACTTTACAGTGTAACAATTTGATGTATAAAATCCTAAAAGATTTATGTTTCTTACTTCAGAGAAAAGTTTTCTGTACATTTAAATGCTCAACATTAAGACATACTTGTGAATGTGCCATAAAGATGATTTAATAAGCTCAAATATATACATGTGTGTATAGAGAAATGACATCTATTTATTTGTAGTTTGTGATGACGTAGAATTTGTGTTTCTATGAAATAGCATGCTGAGCAGCTGTTTCTCTCTGTTGATGAAATCTCCCTGCCCGTGGAAGTTGATTGCTCTGAGCGTAATAGAAGAAGAGATGTTTCTGGGGCATAAAAGCCAAAGCAGAAAAACTGATCAAATATTTAAGAGATCAGTTGTCTGTAGAGGGGCTGTAGATATAGAGTTAGACCGTAAAGCTAGCAGAAAAAAATACATGTGTGTGTGTGTATATATATATATATATATATATATATATATATGGACATAGAACAATTAAGAATTGCTGTAACTGAGATTTAGGACTGAAACAAGAGTACAGAAAAACCCGTGAGTACACAGTAACCTGAGGGGAATGTTTTTCTAATTATACTTGTTTCATTTATTTATTTTTTTCTTAGAAAAGAGTTTTTCTGTGCGGAAAAGTATTTGCTAGTAGTCCAAGAAAATCTAACTTTTGGATGTGGGAGCTATTTTAAACATTTGGGTATATTCATATTAAAGAGAATCCATTGGCAGCTCTGTCCTTCATTTTTGATCCACTTGGGTATCGACATTTAAGTTGTTCACTGTTCATCTTAATATTTTACTTACATATAATAACAAGTTGTTTTGTTTTGTTTTGTTTTGTTTTCTGGTTAAAAATACACAATAGATCTTCTTTACATGAGATAATACAGAGATGTAACAGATGGCTATTTCACATTCAGCCTTTAAGTGCACAGTTTTCATAAAAGAGAATTAATGTTCAGAAAAAGCTTCTTCATAATAGCTTTTCAGCCTCTTCCAGGCTGAACTGGGTATGAACAGCAGAAGGTTTATGGATATAATCTGTAGCAGAACTGCACCAAAACAAAGGAAGTCATTGACTATGCAGTGGCTTCTCATCATTTTTACAAAAAAAAAAAGAAGGAACCAATGCAAACATTTTGTCTCGTATTAAGTCTTAGATGTTGTTTACATCTGTTTCCAAAGACACTATCATATGTCTTCATATGGTGTTATATAGTGTAGAAAACACATTTATTATGGTTGTTTTGCATTTAGTTGCCATGATTTATATTAAAATATGGTCTTCACCTTTCTAAACTCAGAGTTTGGTGAGAATTGTTTTGATACATTTATAGAAACCATGAATTGAAACGATATGTTTTAAAGAAGATATATATATATATATATTTTTTGCTAACTTCCATTTCTTTGTTTGTTTGTTGTTTTAGGATTTATTTATACCTGTGGTGGAACATTAAAAGGACTGAATGGCACAATAGAAAGCCCTGGCTTCCCATATGGATATCCAAATGGTGCAAATTGTACATGGGTTATAATAGCAGAAGAAAGAAACAGAATACAGATTGTCTTTCAGTCTTTTGCTCTCGAAGAAGAATATGATTATTTATCATTATACGATGGGCATCCTCATCCTGCAAACTTTAGGACAAGGTATATAACAAATATTATTGAAATACAGCTTCTATTCAAGTGTTAAAAAAGTATGGGGTAATACTTTATCTTAAATGCCTTTAAATTGTGAATTATTTCTTATTTAGGTTATAAAGTTTTCTCCTTATTTATTGTTCTAATCTATTTATGTTGTGCTTTAATTCTATTTAATGTACTAAAGAATTAGCCTTCATAAAAGTTATTGTCTACAAAATGAATTAAGAAACATACAATCATGGATAAATGAATGTAAAGTGAAAATGAGGTAGTGAAAATCTCTGTCTACCTGATCTTGTTGTGGAACTTCTGCAATTTTTATAACGAGAGGATCTCTACAGAGATTAGAAAAAGACAATTCCTTTTGAAGTGGAAAAAAAATGTTTTTTTTTTCTTTGTCTTATGTGTGTGTGTAAGCATCTTCTCACACAAAGGGATCAAAAGAGTGAAAAATTATTTGAAAAATCAAGAGCATAATGAATCACAGAATATAATTTTATTAGTGCATCATTCACAGTCGTGATACAAATGTCCACTTCTGCAAAGCTGTAGTTTGAGTGAGATACAATACATTTTCAATAGCAGTGTAAATTGTATTGTTCATATAATTACTACTTATGTTTATCATGATAAAGAATGCAGCACATATTCTCATTCAGGGAGCATCCAGTTTCCTTTTAGCATGCATAATGTTGCTTTCATAAAGGGATCACACAGTCACAGAATCAATTAGGTTGGAAAAGACCTTGTGGGCAGGGTTGTCAACCACTTGATCAGACTGCTACTAGATTTATCATGCTTTGAAAGTCTCCGGGAATGGGGTATCCGTAGCTTCTCTGGGCAGCCTGTGCCAGTGACTCACCACCCTCCGAGTGAAGAATTTCCTTATAACTTATAATTCTAATCTCCCCACTTTTAGTTTAAAGCCATTTCTCCTTGTCCTGTCACTATCTGCCCACTGAAAAAGAGAGTCTGCCTTCCACTTATAAACTCCCTTCAAGTACTGGAAGGACACAATAAGCTCTCCCCAGAGCCTTTTTTTTCTCTAAGGTAAACAAGTTCTGCTGTCTCAACCTTTCTTCGCAAGAGAGGTGTTCCAGTCCTCTGATCATCTTTGTGGCCCTCCTTGGACCTGCTCCAAAATTTCTGCAATAGAGCTGCTGATCAAACAGAGGGAAAAGAAATGAAAATATAGGCGGTGGAAGCAGGGATTCATGGCCTTGGAAGAAAAGGAACAGGATTTCATAATGTTAAATATGATGTAGCAGGTATTGATTTACTGATAATAATGTTAAAATAAATAAATAAATAAGGAGAGGATGAATTCCAATCCAGAACCTGTACTTCACAAATAGATAATACATTACTAGAGGAAATCAGAACAGTAAAACACTTCATCTCAAGTGCGGGTTGTTAATTTAGTTTGTCAAATGCATAACATCCAGTAGATTTGGGAAAAGAATAGGAAGGGTGAAAAGAAGTGGAAAGTAATACCTGCCAGGGCAGAAAATCTTTCTTTATATATCTTGTTCAAATCAGAAATAAGGTTTACAAATATTTGTGCAAATGTATACATTATATATATATGTATTTATACACACACGTGCACATATATAAAGATCTGTCTACACTATTTTTTTATACTGACATACACATACACAAAGATCTATCTACATCTGCTTCTTGTTTATTTCCATGAAAACTACAAGAAATACAAAGAACACAAAAACATTCTTTCACACAGCATAATCTCATCTACAAAACACTGTTTTACAACATAGGAAGCACCATTAGCTGCACTTTTTTTTTTGCCAGTGATGAACAAGATCTTGAAAGCCACACTGGTAAAAACCTGCAGCAGCAGAGATGATTTACTCTCATCACTGCTGTAATGCACCACGTACATCCTCACTATGTTATCACCCACTGTTTGCTTTCCATAAATGTTCAGCAAGTGTCAGTGAATGCCATTGGGTACAATTTTTTCTTCATGGAGGAATTCAACTAGGCACCTTTGTTTCATACACACTTTAATGACAGACTCCTTTTTGTCTGTTTACCCCTCTACTGTCATCTGTCACATGACAAGAAAACGTAATGGAATATTGAGGTGGGGGAGGTTCAACCTCTACTGTCATATTAATGACACCCACATCTGGTGGGAGAAACCCTCATATGTATGTACCCTGAATTGCCATTAAATTTAACTAAGACTTCAAATGTGGAACTTGGGATTTACATACATATATTTACTTTAATTTTGATATTAATAAAACAAAGTCAAGGAAGGATTCTGTGCTGATAATTTTGCCATTTCATTATGGTGAGAGAAAAGATAAGAAGTGCTGTAGAAGTCAATTGACTAAGTCAACATCTAAAAAGAAAAATATAATTAAGTCTTCATAAGAGTTAAGTCTCTTCAACTCTTTACAGGGGTAGAAAACAGCAGGACAAGGGGAAATGGTTTTGAGGGAGGGAAGATTTAGGTTGGATGTCAGGGGAAGTTCTTTACTATGAGAGTGGTGAGGTGCTGGAACAGGCTACCCAAAGAGGTTGTGGATGCCTCGTCCCTGGAGGTGTTCAAGGCCAGATTGCATGGGGTCCTGGGCAGCCTGGTCTATCATTAAATGTGGAGGTTGGTGGCCCTGCATGTGGCAGGGGGTTGGAGATTCATGATCCTTGAGGTTCCTTCCAACCCTGGCCATTCTGTAATTCTGTGATTTTGTGAAAGTAAAATAGTGAACTTGTGCAAGCTTTACTAAAACTTTCACAGTGCTGTTTATTTTCTCATTTTAATTTAGCAAGTATGAAGGTCACTTTTCATAGACTTCACAAAAAGCAAACTAGTAGAATTTTACTTTTATCAGTTTTTGGGGAAAGTTTCTATTATGCCAGTGTATTTTATTTTTTATCTGTTTGCGTTCACAAAAGCATAATCAAATTACATTTCTCATCATTTCCATAATCTTATTGAAAGAGATTTCTGTATGACATAAAAAAAGTTCACAGTTGGGCTGTTTGTGAAGCTCATGATCTCTGACTCCATTCCCATACAGATTTGTATACCTCTGATGATTTTTCTCCTCAGATTTGAATAGTGTTGAATTTTTCAGTTTTGAACTATCTTCAGTGATTGCTTAACAGACTTTACTGGTAAAGATGGCACTAAATGGCAGCTAAACAACCACAAATGGAAGAAAAGAATGTCAGATATGGCCATAAAAGAAAGTGCCCAAATATCTACTTCTATCTTTTATTTTATTGTATACGCTTGATCAAGCATATTAAATATGCTAAATATTTGCCTTAAACTATAGAGAAAATTAAGAATAATTTAAAGCTGAGAAGACTATATATGTATTTATATTTCTATAAATCATATTTTTATCACCTAAAAATAAAGGCAGTTTGCAGAAAAAAATAATAATATTACTGTGTTTGGCTAAGCTTTCAGCACATTTCATTCTTCTGAGTATTTATATTGCGTCATAGGCATGATATTAGACTGACTTTCTTGTCACCATCCTTGTGCATCTTTGTGACTTCTGTCTGCCATTTCTTTCACTTTTTTTTTTTAACATTTATGTATCTAGCCTTCTCAGCAAAATAGTCGATTTGTAATTTATATGATTTCTTTAAAATTGATAATTTGAATGCATATCATTTTGGAAAGTAACTAATATTTCTGAGTTAACATGCTTCCTTTCCAGGTAAAAGTTCTGTTCAATCTTTTCAAATTTTCTGCCTTTCACATAAATTTGATATGTTACTACATGAATCTGTTCAGGCAAGTTTTTTGAAGATGCATATCAGTAACACATTTTCAATTTTCTGAGAGCTCACCTTGAGAAACAAGAATTTGTTTCTACTACTGATAAGAAATCTCAGCTTTAAATGGAATAAATTGAATATACGATTTGAAGAGATAAAATTTTTTTGCTGAGTACTCCTCATGTTACTCACTGAATATTCGTATGGAAATAGTAATTAATTTTAAAACCTGCAGTTAGTGTTGGTGATAAGATGTATATGTAGGTGGCTGAAAGAATGACAACCCCGTTTGTGACATATCCTTGTGTTTTACTTTACAACCTATATAATTATTAGTACATATATTACTTAAGAAATTCCTGAGCATAGTATTTGATATACTTTCAATAAGTACCAAAGAGCTTCATTTTATTTTCTATTTTCTATTTTCTATTTTCTATTTTCTATTTTCTATTT
>JAPSGF010000137.1:88823-147432 GCA_035772895.1 Perdix hodgsoniae
TTTTCCTTTTCCTTTTCCTTTTCCTTTTCCTTTCAAAGGTGCTTAGCACTGAACTCTTTTAAACTACATCTCATGCTCAGTATTTTTCTACAATACTATTTTTGTTGTTGTTGTTTTGATTGTCTAATTAGTTACTTGGAGTATGATATCAGAAATAATAGTTTTCCAGAATACTACCTTCTTTCTACATCTAAAAATGTGATAAAAATAATTCATAGTATGGTATAAAGTAATAAACAAATGAAATTGCAAGGTAAAATCAAGGATACTTAAAAAATTTCTATTCTTAGTCAAAAAATTAATTGTACTAATAAAATATTGACAGTTCTTAATTTAAATGAGGGGAACACATTTTTAAGTTTTGCTTTGAAGTAAATTAATATAATTTTTGTCTAATATATACTATAGTATCAAAAATTCTTAAAAAGATTGTATAGAGAAGGAAAGCTAGCAAAAGAACGTGTGTCAACAATAACAGAAATTTCTAGTGCCATTATTAAGTTGCTCTGCTTCTTCATCTAGACATGCTAAACATACTAGATCAATGCAGATGAAGTCTGGGTCAAATAGATAGCAATTAGTCTAAGCTGTTAACATTATAAAGCCTCCAGATTGTTGTCTGTCACATATTGCCACCCTGGTAGCTACAGTAATCTGTCTTTTCTGATCAGCAGTCTATCATTTTCTGGTCCTTAAAATTGTAACCTTGCCATTCAAATTTTTTTTGATAGTTTATATCTATGCTTACTAGTTACTATCTCCCAGCCAAACTGGCTACCTTATTTTGAGCGGGATCTATTATGCAATTACTTGCTACCAAGTGCCAAATGCTTCAATCTTTCTCATATTAACTGTCATCAAATTCAGAAAACAAAAATTCCCAAGCATTTTTCCTTAATTTTGATACCTTCTTCCTCCACTTCCGCTATGTCAGGGCTTCCCTTTACAGGATTTCCTGCACAAGGGATTTGTTTTATTTATAATAAATCTAAGTTCTCTTCCTCTTCACACTTCCTTTGTCCTTAGCTTATCTACAGTTCTACAGTGCATAGCACAGTTTTCCTAAAGATAGCTGGATGCTGTGCTATGTGTGGGCTCCATTTTGTCAATCCAGACAATTTGTCTTATACTACTATCATTTCAGATCCCATTATTAGACTTGCCCTCCAAAATATCATATCCTTTTCATCTGATACTATACAAGTTACTTGAGCTAGCACAATCAGTAATTAATAATAAAATTAAGAAAAATAAAATTATCTTTTTGAGGTTTTAGTTTCAATTTGGCAGAGTCAAAGTAAAGATGATTATTTGGTTACTTTGACTTTAAGATGCATTTCAGGGTGGAACACTTGAAATAATTCCCAAGTAATACTGACAACTATAAATGTGCAATGCCTACTTCTTTACTCTTCTGTTTAAATATTATTTCGTATAAACCAAAAATTGTTGATAGTTAGTGGAATTTTACTGAACATAAAATGTTTCCATAATCATCAGAGGCAGCTGTAACTTGGAGGTTTTTCCACTCAACCTGTTTTTATTACATCCTAAGCAAAGGTACTTTTCTTCTCTCATCACTATTCACTTTCCAGATTTGCAGCCAGAGCAGAAACGCTGAGTTGATTAGAGTCAAATAAAGGATTCAGCACTTTGAAATACCTCCAAACCACTGATCACTCTGTCATTGATTTTTCATTAAGCCGAGCCACTGTTCTATGGCTTTCTTCATTATTTGCATGAAAAGAGAAAACAACAAAGGAAGCAAAGAATTTCAATTGAGAATTTACAGGCCAGTGAACAAAAACAAGTAGGATAATACCGTTTACTTAAAAATAAATAAATAAATAAATAAATAAATAAATAAATAAATAAATAAATGGAGAGAGAGAAAAAGAAAAGGGCTAAGTTCCAGTAAAAGATCAATGAGGAGGAAGGGAGAAAAAGGAAAAAAAGATCAGAGAGTAAAGCAGACTAGATGATGGAATAATGGCAATTAATATGGAACAATGGCACCATGGGCCAGCAAGTAATGAGGAAAATGATGGAATAGATAATGGAATTGAATTAATTTAACCTAAAAGCTATACACAAGATAATATGTAGAATTTAGAAAACTATCTGAACATGGTCATACAGCAGTAAATACAACAAAGCTGGTAGGCAAGAAAAAAAAAGATAAATAAAACAAATGTAGCAGAATGCAATGATAGACATTCAAGACTTTTAGACTTGAGATGTGATTTTTGAGCAGGAGAGGCATTTGCCTTCTGGAATCTGAAAAGACTACTTCAGAAAGAAAATACAATGAAGCAATAAAAATTTGATTATAAATACAAAAAAAACCACCACCAACAACAATAACAACAAACAGAGAGAACAGTTGCTTACATCAAATAAGCTACATTTTTGGGTCTATTTTGATAAGATGTTATATTTCTAGATACCCATTGAAGGTGAAAGGTTAAAAAAAATTAACTAGATTTGATGAAAGAAAATGCTTGCTTAGAAAAGGGACAAGACATGAATTTATAGGACTTCCTGATATGATTTTGACCAAACTACATGAATCCAATGTGCTTCCATTTTTGCATTGCAAAGTACGTGTAATACATACCTACTTCTAAAAGTGTGACAGAAATTTAGATTGTTAAAATCTATACAAAACAGTGAAGTAATTTTGTTAGTAAAATGTTTTAAAAAATATTAAATTAAATTTACAGACAGAGAAAAGTTTAATTTATCCAATGTTTAACTACACTAGAATTTTCTATGAAATAAAAAGGATTTGCTTTCTTGCTCAGTTTAAAGCACTTTCTGTATGTCAGTCTAAATACAGTACTAAAGCAATATATAAATTACTGCATTTTATTAATATTCCTTACATTTTTTTCTTTATCCCTATAGTTATTTCTAAGAATATACAAAAGAAATCTGTTCTTGGTCAAATTTTGTTTCTTCTTATCTATGGCCAACAAGAAACCAATAAAGATAATTGTTGCTAAAGCTTGCAAATAGATCTTCTCAAAATCCTTTACAGTATTATTAAAACAGTTGATAAGAACAGCATTCTAGAGTAAAAAACACGGAGTTTTCAGAGCTTGTATTTTTAGTAGAATACTGGCTGTTAGAATAAGTGAAATGAAAAGGGCAAATGAACTAATTATAGAATCACTCAGGTTGGAAAAGACCTTAAAGATCTTCAAATCCAACCACAGCCTAACCATACAATCCTAACTCTAGCAACCCTAAATCATGTCCCTGAGCACTACATCCAAATAGTTTTTAAACACATACAGAGATGGTGACTCAACCACCTCCCCGGGGAGACTATTCCAGTGCTTAACAACCCTTTCTGTAAAGAAGCTTTTCCTGATAGCCAACCTAAACTTCCCCTGGCACATCTTAAGGCCATTTCCCCATGTCGTGTCACCGCGCTCTTGCTGTCTTGCTGTATTGCTGAAAGGCGCTGACCTTTCAGGTATAGGAAGAGAGTAATAAGATCTCCCCTCAGCCTCCCTTTCCCCAGACTAAACAGCCCCAGTTCCTTCGTGGGGCACATTCTCTTGCCCTTCACAAGCCTTGTTGCCCTTCTTTGGACCTGCTCCAGCACTTTTAGGTTCTTTCTGTACTGAGGCGCCCAAAATTGAACACAGTACTGGAGGTGAGGCCTCACCAATGCCAAGTACAGGGCAAGATGACTTCCCTAGTCCTGCTCACCACGCCATTCCTGATACAAGCCCCGATGCCATTGGCCTTCTTGGCCACTTGGGCACACTGCTGGCTCATATTCAGCTGACTGTCCATCAGTACACCAAGGTCCCTTTCTATCAGGCAGCTTTCCAGCCACTCTTCCCCAAGCCTGTAGGGTTTCCCAGTTTGTTTTGGTTTGTTGTGACCAAAATGCAGGCCCCAACACTTGGCCCTATTGAAACTCATATTGTTAATCTTGTCCCATCAATCCAGTCTATCAAGGTCCCTCTATATTTCTCCCCTCTGGCAGAAATTAAGTATAAAAATGAGTATTGTGAAGGGATAGCATGTATGCAGATAGTGTTTCTGATAGGTGTCTTTTATTACATTTATTTCAGTAATATCTGTAATTTAGGTGTTGAGTAAGACATGACAGAAATGAGAAGAGGGAGATTCTAAAAAGCAAACCCTGACAAACCCTGAAATAGAACTATTACCCAAAACTCTTGAGTGAAAGCATTTGTACTTGCAGAATCTCTCTGCAATATTTTTATATACTGCAGTATTTATACCATCACTTTGAATGTACCTGTTTGTAAATTGCTGAAAATACTGTGCAGGTTGAAGGCAACAATAAATAATAAAGAGTTTTCAAATTGCAATCATTGACACATTTTCTCCCATGATAAAATCTTAAATCAAAGAGTAGGTTTTTGAAATCTGAACTCTTATTTCTTTGTAACCTATCTTCACAGAATCTGCACATTGCCAACTCCATAGACACAACCTTAATGAGAAAGTTTTCAGGGACATGTTAATCAAGATAATTGCCTCATATAGACATTTGATTATTATTTACTGCAAAAACATTCTTTGCCTACACCCAACTTCATTGTAAGTTAAAGAAGACCATATGAAAATGAATCATGTTGCATATGGAATCCGTAAATTATTTTTAAATCCTCTATGAATTTCTAGTAATTATGTGAAATGAAAGTTTATTTAAGCTTAGAATTTAAAAATAAATTCATTATAAGTCATAATATTCACCCATACCAACCAAAGAAGAAGAAAATCAAGCGAACGTTTTTATTGGGGAAATTAAAAAAACAAACACAGAGATGATAGCAAAAAAAGAATGCTATTCACTGGACAAAAAATTTTTATTATTTATTTATTTGTTTACAAAAGAAATCCTTTATAAAGTAACATAAATAACTCTGTTTCCATATACAAATACTATGTTCCATGCCTTAATCTTGGTGTGTATTAAAAGACTGTAGTTATGGTTATGGATAGGGCAAAAAATTAATTCTCTGTTTTATCATTTAAATGAAAACCTATTTATTTGATTAGCTTTATTCCTCAAATATAAACTCTAAATGTATTTCTGCCTTATTTTTTCTCACAAAATTTTCATCATGAAACAATTTATACTCAATTGCTTATTCCATTCCACATTTCTTAAGAGAATTGTTTTATCATTTTCTGTTCTCTTTCCAAGATCACTATAATTTAATTTTCTTATTGTATTTTTTCTTTTTTTTTTCTTTTTTATTATTTGCTACTTTAAATTCTGTCTAGGAAATTATCACACTTGAAGATTTTTTTATGATCTTATAATTGCCTTAGAGAAAGTTACAGAAAGTTCTCAATGAAACTTTTATACACCCTGAAATAAAATTCTGTCTGGTTTCTGTTTGCATAATTGTCCATTTCTGAGATATTGCTTTATATAATTTGCGATAAGCAAGATTCTTATAGACTTTTGCTTTTCGGTATACTGAGCTTTGAAGCTGCATTTGACAGAATTGACTAGCCTTATGTAAAGGACTTTAAAAAAATCTCAGCAAAAATCACAATCTAAGAAAAATACTTCTCTTAAATGACTGGTATTCCAAGCACGGAATTGCATTTATCTGTGTGATAGAATGTTGAATTCTCAGAACATAATCTAAAATAATTTTTCATGACGGACCTTTCTTAGTGATGATTGGTAGAATTTACTTTGTATGAAGAAGCAATGCTTTATTTTGAAATGACTGTCTTTAAGAGTGGAGAAGTGCAGGTAAACAGAAGTGTATTATTAAAACCGTAACTGTAGTTACCCAGTTACTGCTACAAGAATATTTCTAGTTATTTCTTAATATTTAAGGATATTAGAGAAACACCTTAAATCTTTGGAACAGTGGTACTACACAGCAATTTATGCACCACAGAATGGTGTTATGAACTATATTTTCAAGCTATATAGGAAATTGAGAATAATATTCTACTTGTGCTTTTATTGTTGTAATGGGTAAACTACCTTTTGTTCCAACACTAATGACTTTTTGAATGACTGGCTATGTTTATCATTTGTTAGAAAAAAGTATCTATATCACTAAAGAGCTTCATACTTCTACATGTTAACTAGTTTGTCTCAGAAATGTTACATTTTTCAGGGGCCCTTTATGTATATTAAAGTAAGAAGACTGGTATCAATTACTCAATGACTATAGATGCCTATTATTTTAACGGAAATATATAGAACTGAACTGTAAAGGAACTGAAGATGTGACTCAAAGCCATGTAAATGATTATGAAGTTATCCAGTAATTACACAAGGAGTTCTGAAATAAATTGAACAAATACTTAGAATTTCAGATGTGTGAATAATAAATCTGTATTAAAAGTAGTGATGAGAATGATGCACTTATTTATTTTTTATTTTATTTTTATTATTTATTTATTTATTTACTTTAATTAGGGAAGATTACTTCTATATCAGATCAGCTAAGGATGACTTTCAAAAGTACAGGTTAAAATTAGTTGTCTGACATTTTTTTCTATTATTTTATACTAGATGTAAGTGGTTTGTTGTCTTTTCTGTAAGAAATAATTCCACTTATCATTACTATTGATTCCTATTCCCATAATATCATATGAATGGTCTGAAGAGAGCACAGCTTTAAAATCATACTTACTGTAATTTTATTTGAAGATCTGAAACTTAACTACGCTGAGAGATTTTCGCATTTCCTAGAAAATCTCCCTTTTATTTTTGTGAGGATAGAAAAGCAAATACTCTACCTGTACTGATTTTCTGTGTTGAAAAGAGAAGATTGGGCAAATGAAAAAACACATTTTCTAAGTCTGATTTTTATTTTATTTTATTTTTTCTCCCAGGCTAGGACTCTCATTTTCAATTTTAATTCAACATATATTTTCTTTAAAAATGCTTTAACCTTCCTGGTAGAAACTGTAGAAATGTGAACAGTTATGCTATGGCTTTTTAGTAGCTAAGAATCTCCATCTTTGAAGTGATTTATTCTATTTGTTGTTGTTATGCAATAATGTCTTTATATTTAAAGAAAGTGAATTTTTCCATATAAAATCATAGATTCTGAACCGCATGAAGTTGAGAACTAGATGAATATATCTTTTCCTCCTTCACCTGTCTTCCCTACTACAATGTTAACTTTTTACCAGAACAGAAATAACATGTATGACAATAATGTCACAGGCATTGTTTTCATGGATAAATTTCAAAACTCTTGTAGAATTTGAAGATGCTCTGGAAGTTCCCAGTAACTACAATGGTGATAACTAAAATATGGCATCCCTCCCTTTAGTATTTTGACATTTTCACAAGTTAAGTTAAAGTTAAAAAAGATAATTCAACTCATTTAAAAATTTGTTATCACTTAAAGAAGAAAATCTTTCTCCTATTTGACTTTGGCTGAGTGATCTTTCCCACTGATTCTGTCACTCATTGGACACATCTTTGTCTATATGCTTCCCTTTGCTAACTGATTTGACTTGGTTTTATTTATAAGCTTTTAAGTTCTTCACTAGGTTGGTCAGATGAATCATTTCAGAAAAAAGTATTCAAAGAACTATGAAGTCAATGGTAGAACCATGAGGAAACTGGAAGAAACAGAATTCCCTCTTCTGATGCTTAGAAAGCTTCAAGATCAGTACTGTAGCATTCATCCTAATGCATCTTTAGGAGGAAAGTACTGTATACAGAGAGAGTACACTATGACATTATCATAATGTTTCAGCTATTAGAGGCTAAAAATAAGCAACATGTACTTCACTATTTAAAATAGTAGTGATAATAATAATAATAATAATAATAATAATAATTTTACTTTAAGGACCTCAAATATTTTTGACAGCTGTAGAAGTAATTCTTGCAATATGTTTGTCATGGTTTTACGTTTTTTGGTTTTCAGTATTCCACATCAACACATCATGTAGTGCACTGGAACTAAAGTGTTAATACTCCAGCTCCATGTACCTATCCCTGTACGTGATGGAAGTCATGGGATCCGACCCTTCGGGGGGGGGGGCCTTTCAGGTTTGACTTGTTCTCGGGAACTCTCTCTCCTACCTTATTTGATTAGTTTCAATTTCAATTAGATCTTATTATATTGTGTTATTTTGCATTTCCAATATCATAGTTAGTAAAATAAGTTTTCCTCCATAGATTGTTGCCGCTGTTGTTTTTCTTCTCCTCCTTCCTTCCCATTTTGTGTGGGGCCGGGGTGGGTAAGAGGGGCAGAGGGAGTGGCCTCTGATCTAGTTAACACCGTGACAATGTTTTATTCTGATAACTTTTCCTATCCTATAAGCAGCTAAATTCTGATCATAGGGATTTTTAAAAATTGTTTTGTATGGTAGTGAAATATGGCTCTCTCACTTAAAATTTGAAGGTTTTCTTGCTATTTTCGATGTATTAAATTAAATTTAAATTTACTGTTATAAAATTAAATTTACTGTTATAAAAAAATAATTATTTTTATATCTTCTTTTATTTATGATGCTAAAAAATGAATGAAGAACTGTTTAATTAAAGTTTCACATTAGTAATGGATAGTGGAAGGTTTTACAAATTTAATTTGTAAAGAAAATAATGACCATGCCAAAACCTCATGACTATTTTATTGTTTAGTTAAGAGCAGCTGCTCAATTAAGAATCTTAAGCTTTGCCCTGTGATCATTACTTGACTAGTTTTGTATTTTATCAGGTAAAAAGTGTCATTTCACAAAAATTAATTACTTCATAAATCATATGTTGATTTGCCAGTGAATTTTTGAGTGCATTTCTATTAACATTTTGAATATGATTTGAACTTGAGCACTGTTAGGCCTTTCTGCTCTATTTTGTTTATTTTATATGCTATTAAGGCAAAGTTCGTTTACTTATTTTAAGATGATTGAATAGGCATATAAAAGCACAGGTGCCTCTCCTATTCATACCCAAATTGGAATTCTTTTTTAAATTATGGATGGCAAGAAACAAAGACAAATTTAACACATATTCCCTATGCCACACTTCGTTGGCTTAACTGCATTCATTCTTTCTTATCTCCTCTATCATCCCCTACTCTGATTGGTGCAGGAAGGATGGGCAAAGAAGAGCAATAGTTGGTCAATAATAGCTCTGCTCTACTTCTCCTTCCTCCTCATTTCCCTTGCTCCACTCTGGGTCTTCATTGGGCCACAGTGTAGATTTTTGTTCCACTATGATCTCCACAGACTGTAGAATCTCTGCTTCAGTGTGTGAAGTACTTTCTTACTCTTTCTTTACTTACACTAGCATTTGTAAAGCCATTTCCCACACTTTTTCCTCTTCTGGTTTCATTGGGAAATAATTGATTTTCTTTGTCATGTCTGGTATGGTGCTATGTTCTGGCTTTAGGAGAAAAACAGTGCTGACAGCATCACAATATTTTAGTTATTCCTGAGCAGTGCTGCACAGAGCCAGGAACATTTCAGCTTCTCTAACTGAGGGGGGTAAGAGAGACAAGAGGAAACTAGGAAATGGGGAGGGACAGAATCAGGATAACAGACCTAAACTGGCCAAAGATATATTCCACATCATACAAGATTATGCAAAAATTATGAAACTCTGGAGAGTTTAGGGTCTGCCTGGGCATTGATCAGATTGGGGTAAGCAATTTCATTATGTACATATATATGATTATCATACATTATTACCATTACTATTATTTTTTTCTATTCCTTTTCTGTCTTGGTAAACAGCTGTTATCTCATTCTATGAGTTTTACTTTCTGTTTTTAATTCTCTCCCCCATCCTACTGGGAGAGAGAATAGTGAGTGAATGTCTGTGTGATACTTAGCTGCCTGCCAGGTTAAACCACAGTCCTTTTTTTTTTTTTTTTTTTTTTTCCTGAAACCTCGTGTTGCCTGTCAGCATATTACCCTTTTGAAAATTTGCTTTCCCAGAGGCACCACTACCTGGAGTCTTCCAGATGGAAGCTGGTGAAAATGGTTGGAACTAGCTGTCAGGCAATAGCCTCTTTTCCTAGAGACTCTACTGCTACCAAAAGGTTAACCATGAAACAAATGCCCATGTAAAACACACAAATTACATAGTGAATCTCAAATTAGTTATGGACTTGTTATGTTTCATTTTAAATGGGAAAGAAAATCATTGTAGCTAATATTTGTGACTTTTTGTAGAACTTTACATAGAAATGAAACTTAAACCCTGAGGTCATGAGCTGCAGTACACAACAAGTAATACTCAGATTGTCACACTAATAAATGAACACAATTGTCTGAGAAGAATATATTCAATTTCCTTTTGAAAAAATGTGGTAATTCATTGTGATATTATAGAAGAATGTTTTTAATTCTTATTTATGAAAATTCTCATTCTGCATCCACTAAACCACAAGTAAAGAACTGCATATATCATGTAAATTTCAGTATATCAATAAAATTAAAGAAGTCCATACCGTTTCGAGTCAATGTAGCATAATGATGGGGATAAAGGTCATATATCTGAATGTAAAATGGTATAAAGTGTCTCTAATAATAATTCATTTTGCAAAGGAACCATAATGTGTGCCATGCTAATAACATATCTTTAGCTTAAAAATCTCTTGCCCATCAAAACTGTGCATATGCACCTCTCATAAAATTAAATACTTTTACATAAATTTATACTTCTTTTCTGTGGATACATGCTTATTGTCCAAACAAACTTCAGTAGATATCAGTTGAACAGAGTGCTGCAATTAAATATTTATTCAAATTATTGTCATGATTTTATGTTGGTCAACTGATTTTTATATGATTATATTCACCAATTAA
Organism: Perdix hodgsoniae; assembly: GCA_035772895.1. Taxonomy (NCBI): domain Eukaryota; kingdom Metazoa; phylum Chordata; class Aves; order Galliformes; family Phasianidae; genus Perdix; species Perdix hodgsoniae. The sequence goes on from JAPSGF010000137.1 coordinate 99,627, forward strand.
TTAATGTACTTACTAGATTAGGAAGAAGCTAATCATAAATTAACTGATATTGAGTTATCAGATAATTATGGGTAGGCCTATTTGGAAGAAGTAAAAACCTTATTAATTTTTATTATTTGAAAAAATATCTGTTCCTGAAATTAAGCTATAAACCATGTGCTTATTAGATCCCAAATATCCTGTGACTAATACTCAATTTCTCTTTATTAACATAAGTTATTTCAACTAGTCTTGTTTTAATGAAAATATGGTAAAACCAACTGCAGAATTCTGGATACATGCATTAATGACATTACATATATATAGATATGTATATACTTCTCTTGAAACATAATTTCTACTTTTATTATATTTTTCTATTTTTTTTATCATCATGCTGTGAGTTATATTACCTTATTATTTGTCTTTCATAACTGTCATGACAGTAATCAAAAGTAATGAATGTGTTCAGCTACAAATACTTGAAAACAATTTAATGATGAAAATTAATTAAAAAAATCAGCCTAAGCTGCTACACAGTTTGCCATACAAAACAAACTGGGCTCTAAAAGCGCATCCATATTTTGCTGGTGTGCATATGTAGCAAAATTGTTTAACTTTTTCTTTGACTGGTATGTTTGGTAAATACTGTAGGATTTGTTGTCCTGATCTGACCAAGATCAGTATATTTTTCTAGGATATCATTTAAAGAAAATAAATGCTGCCATAAGTACATCAAACAAAAAGAATTTGTAGATTTGGCTATTAGTAGTGCATATTAGTAGTGCTATTACACAAATATTGTATTTTTATTTGTATCTCACATATAATGGATTTAATTTAAAAAGAAACAAGCAAAAACAAGAACAGCAACAGACAGAACACTCCCACTAAACCATCAATGTCCCAGCAAGCCTGTAATTCACTTCAAAAGACCTTTCTTTATGAATCACGGCCCAACTATTTTTCATCATACCACTACACTTCAAACATAAGTCTCTGTAAAATTAATAATTCAATAGAAGTTTGAACATAATCCTAAACAAAATGGATTGTCTTTCTTTTTTGTTGGTCCACTGATAACCTAGATCTTTCTTAAAGTCCAATTTTTATATCTATATCTTACCATCACATTTTTCTCAAGCCAATGTACTTGCCTGGTTGAAAACCCCTGAAAATTCATATTTTCTCAAGGAATTAAAATACATAGTTTCGAGTTGGTATCAATGATAAAATGAAAAACATCCTGTAACAGTTTTATTTTTCAATTAACTGTGATTTGTATTTTTTTTTTGTAGGTTAACAGGATTTCATCTTCCTCCACCTGTGACAAGTACAAAATCTGTATTCTCACTGCGCTTGACAAGTGACTTTGCAGTTAGTGCTCATGGGTTTAAAGTTTACTATGAAGGTAAGATACTCTAAACAAATTAAATAAACTTATGTAAACACACATGCATAACTTTATTCAAGTTTTGTTTGCCATTTATGCAGCCATAGAAATTTGTAGACTTTAATCAAAAATCTAAAAAGAACTTTAACTCATCATAGAGTCAATAATAGAATAATTTGATTTAGAAATTACCTTAAAGGTCATCTAGTTCCAACACACTAGCCATGGCCAGAGATGCTATTTACTAGATCAGGTTGTCCAGGACCCCATCCAACCTGGCCTTCAAAACCTTCAGGGATAGGCAATCTGTACCACTGCCTTACTGTGCAAAAATTTATTCCTAACATCTAATCTAAATCTCCCCCTATTTTAATTTAAAACCATCCCTGCTTGTTCTATCACCATCTTCTCATTTAAAAAGTTGGTCTCCATCTTGTTTAATAGCTCCCTTTAAATACTGCAGTGAGGTCTTCCCAGAGCCTTAGCTTCTTCATGCTCAACAATTTCAGCTCCTTCAACCTTTCTTCATAGGTGAGTTACTCCAGCCCTCTGATCATTTTTGTGGTCCTCCGTTGGACATACTCTAATGGTCCTGTGCTGGGGGCACCAGACCTGCATGTAGTACTCAAGATAGGGCCTCACAAGGGCAGAACAGAGGAAAACAATCACGCTCTTTCTCCCTGATGTACCTCCCTTTCTCTTCTGGTGCAGCCCAGGATACACTTGTTCTTCTGGGTATCTTTCTTACGAGCAGTCTGTTCTTGGTGAAGCCATACTGTCTGTCTCAGATCACCTCCTCATCATGCATGCATCTTAACATAGCCTCCAAGAGGATCTGTTCCATGATATTTCCCAGCAGAGAGATGAAGCTCACCAGTCTGCAGTTTCATTTGTACTTTCTTAAAAATAGGAGTGATATTTACATTGTTCCAGTCACTGAAGTATTCACCTGACAGCCATTACTTTTCCAATGTGATGAAGAGTGGCTTGACAATTGCCAAACCAATTCATTCAATACCCTGGGTTGCATGCCATCAGGCCACACAGACTTGTATGTGTTACTGAAATATGGAAGTTCATAGTACTGTATGCATATTCAAGAAAAATCTTGTTTATGATCTAGCTCACTTTAGACATGTTTGAAGAGCTGGAATATATGATCCACCCAATTTTTATAATTTTCTGGCACTGAGGCTATAAACTGTAACTTATTTATATGACATAAACAAAAATTATTGTTTTTCTACTTTTTTTTTTTTTTTTTTTATTAATTAATGAAAAGACATCTTTCTGCTTTGGCTAAGTGTATTTGATGGCAAGCCAGGAGCTGAAGTGAACTTACTGGAAATGCTTTGAGGCTATTGTTGAACCCTCCTTAGTCCATCAGTAATAGAGAATTGATCTCTTGGATCATAAATATCTGAATCACAGCTAGGAAAATATCTGGAAGGGCAATTATTCTAGTTTGCATACAGGGTAGAAGTTAGTATACAAAGTAGAAAGTGAATCTGTGTGTGACCAGATTTGGCTGAATTATAGCTACTTCACTGTTTGTTCATTTTTTGATTGTCAGTAAACTTGTTTTCCAACAATGTGATTGGAAACAATGTTATCTATAAATGTAATTATTATGAAATATTTACTATGCAAAATATAGCATACACCCTTCTTATACGAATTAGAAAAAGTGCAGTAATTTTTATCAATGATTTGTTGCCATAAATAGTCAAATTTAACTTCACTCTATATAGTGACATCTGCTGTTCCCATATGTTTTTTTGCAAAAAGGTCAGTACTAGCATACAACTAAGTCCTCACATTCTCTTTCCAGGCTAAAGATGTCATGCTGATTAATAGGAATCTCGCTCCCAAATCACTGACAAGTATGAGTAAATATTACATTCAATCACAGAAATCAGTATTTTAGAACAAAATATAAACTCATTACCTTTAATTTGATGTTTGACTATATTTTTTATCTGATGTTTTGTTCCGTAAAGTCAGCAATACCAAAATCAATAAAACTGGACATGGAAGTTCTAGTTCACTGGCGTTACCTCTCCTATGGCTAGACCTACTTCTTTGAGAGCTGCGCTAAGTCAGATATTTTTTTTTTCTATTCCTGTTTTTCTGACTTCATGTGAGGCTACCTATCTTTACATGCAGTTAGCAGAGAAATGAAAACTTATTATGTTGCATTCATTTCATGCCTTATTCCTTGACATGAGAGAATAGATGTATTTAAATGATAATTACATCAGAGCAATCTCCATTTCTGTTCTTGTACTCTTTCTGAATGTGTATAACCCTGCAATCAACATTTTCAAATCAGGTTCTACCTAGCATTCAATTTTCAACAATTTTGATTGCCCAGTAGCTGCTTGTTAGCTTCCTCATGAAACATCTGCACACACACTACTCCTAAATATCAGGCCACATACTTAAGTGCTTCATTATGGATATGCAGTTTGAAACCTAAGACAGAAATGATTAACAACCCATCAGCGCAATGAAGTGAAATCATAGTCAGAGATGGTGTGAGAGGGAAGCATGAGCAATCAAGGCATACATTTTAAGGGTGCATATCCAGGTATAAGATGAAAAAGAAGGAATATACCTTTCACAATCAGTGATCATTTAAAATGCTTTCCTATGAAATGTTTGAAAATGGAGCATATAAGGAAATCAGATTTTTTACTATCTTAAAAACAAACAAATCAAGTGAAAAGGTCCTGTCTCTTTCTCTGATCCACCATTATCCTTGACAAAATTTCAGTTGAGCTGAAAGTTGACATTTGACAGAGCCTACAGAATTCATGGATCTACTGTGGACATTCTTGGCATAAGAGAACTTTTTCTCAAGGGAATAGAAATGTTAATGTAAACATATAACATGATATAAACCATAGAAGCAATGGAGGCCATCATATGTATCCAGTCAAATTGAGTTTACAGTAGACCAGTGAAAAACACATTCTGACCTCTACCGTCAATAAGCTTCAGTCTTAATCCTCACTCTTTTTCCTCCGCCTTTCCCTCCTGTCTTTCTTTCTTTCATGTCAAGTGAAATGTTTGGGTAGCTTTGATACCATTGTGCGTTTACTATTTTATGTGCATTTTCTCAATAATTTGAGGGGAAAAAAAAAAACAAAAAAACACTTCAGAGGAATATACCTTGTACAGCACAATAACTCGGGAAAAAAAAAAAAAGAAAAAAAGGAGATGGAATGAGAAAAATGTGAAAGAGGTTACTAAAAATAAAAATACTTCACTGAAGTAATGACAAAAAATGGTGAAGTACATTGAAAAATAAAGAACTTTTAAGAAAAATAGTTGAGCTACCATAATTTCCAGCTGTGTGTATATACATATATTTATAATTACATCACTGACTAGTAATGCAGCTTTGCTAGGTGTAGTGAGGACTGAGGGTTTTATAAGTCTACTGCTTATATTTATTTTTATTTTTTGCATTTTTTAATTTTTCAACTTTTTAATTTTGATTTTATTTTTTTATTATTTTTATTTATATATATATATATATTTAGTTTCCTAGAGAGCATGCTAGCATCCCTTTTATTTCTTTTCCTAGTAGCTTCCAGGATCTACATGTGGGCATTAATGTATGGAGGAGAAAAGCTACAATTAATCATCCATTTGATCATTTAAGTTAAGTCATGCTGTAGGTTTGCTCTTTTTATAGTTTTTTGTAAGAATATTTTGGCTTTTAAACAGAGTTTGACAGCCCAGTTATCTCAGTTGCCCTGAGAAATAATGACAGCTTTGCTCTTTGTGTCTAGGGAGAGAAAACAGTTACTGAGAAAGAAAGCAAAACAGCATGCTGTACCACACAGTAAGGGGGTTCAGTGAACACAATTTTGCTTTGAGCAGTGCTTTTTTTTTTGTTTTTACTTGTTAATTTTAACAGCTTTTTAATAGGTATCCGGCATAGTAAACTTACTGACTTCATTAATATTTTTCATGATAACATTTTAAAATCTTTATTTGATTTCAATGTTAAAGGCATTTTTGTGCTTTTCTATTGATTATGAGAAAGAAAAAAGAACTTTATAGATTATTTTTATATTGAAAACAGAATATCCTGGATGTGTTTCATATTTATAATAGTATTACCAAATAACATTTGCTCTTCTTTTTTTTTTTTTTTTTTTTTTTGTAGTGTTACAATACTTGCAAAAGCTAAATTATAAAACTATTATTAGACACCACAAATAATGAAGTAGTTCTGATGTTTCTACTGGATTGGCACTGTAGGAATTTAGGAATTTTGCTGAAAAGCTTTATAGATGAGCTCAAGAGCAATGTTAAAATTGTCAAGATTTATCTTGTCTTCTGCAATGATGGCAGGAAGAGGAGAGAAAGAAGAGAACAGATGGTGCTTATTAACAAAATAGAATTTTAATTTGATGACTTCTAGAAACCAATCATGCATTTCTTTCATCAATATGAAGAAAAATTGGTAGCTGATGTAGAGTTATTAAAGCATATAGATCAGAAATTCTAGTACAAGTTAAATATGACAGGATGTTGATGATAAAAATAATTTTGACAGTTGGTGTAGATCTAGAAAATGTGAACAAATAACATAATTCATTTTTGGCTATTCTGCATATCAGAATAAAGAAATGTGGCTATAGTAATCTAAATCTCAGATTTAGTTAAAATACATGAAGTCTTAGCTTATAATAATATCATTAATAACTTCATACAGAAATTGAATTCTTGCAAGTAAGTATTGTTTTATGCTGTAATGGTCTTTGTAAAAGGAGCACTCAAGGAGCAGTTGTCAGGTTAGAGTCATAAAGGCCGCAGATTTTAAGCTGTACAGTTTTCTGTAATCAGGCTTACAAACAGGCAGATACCATAGCTATCTGTTTGTTTTCTTGAATGGGGGGAAGGGGGAGGAGAGAAGTGGGGGAAGGTGTCAGATTTTGCCATATACATTTTGGTATGTGTGCTATCTGAGAACAGATTATTTCAGCAAGCCTTTAATAAAAATTGAATTGAGTTTTCTTTGTGTTTCTTATAGAGAAGTTCAAAAATAAATGAATAATGAAAATAAAGACTGTTTAAGTAATCTAAATAGATATATTTGCCATATAAATTCCTATTTTTCAAAAGGAAATGTAATGAAATTAAGAAGGAAATATACATTTTGAATATTTACTTCCACTCAACACTTTGGAGAACAAGGTAATAGAAAGTCCTAGCGTTTCTTCCTTTTGGTTGAATATATGAACATCTGTTACATCTTCTAGGAAGTTGCACACACACACGCACAAAAATCTAATGTATGCCTATAGTATTGAGAAACTACATGGGCACAGAAAATGACAGTGTCTGGTGAGAGATCTGCATCTACAACTTGCAGTATCTGACACAAAAGTAGAATGGTTAGGTGTTCAGGGAAATAGGAAACATGAATAAAATATATCAAGTTTTAACTTGAATGTATCACTCTTCAAGAAAGTTATTAGTGTGTTAGGCAGTACACTTTTTTCTGGTACAAAGAAGGTAAGGTTACTATCTGCAATATTTTAAATAATTTAGTAAGAAAGATTAAGTCCAACCACAAGCTAACCATACTACCCTAACAACTCTCCGCTAAATCATGTCCCTGAGCACTACATCCAAACGGTTTTAAACACATTCAGGGATGATGACTCAACCACCTCCTTGGGGAGCCTGTTCCAGTGCTTAACAGCCCTTTCTGTAAAGAACCTTTTCCTGATGGCCAACCTAAACTTACCCTGGTGCAACTTAAAGCCATTTCCCCTCATTCTGTAATCTGTCAAGCTTCACTCAAAGCTTTAAGTGAAGCTTATTAAGCTTATTAAGCTTCACTTAAAAGTAAACTTTTAAACTTTTATTTTAATCTTCCAGTTGTTGGCTCTTGATCTGGCAAGTTACAGGACCCTTAATTTTAGCATCTCTGTTCTTATCTAGGTCCCTAAATACTGCAATAACATTACATATTTCAGAGTATTTTTTCTCTTTATAATAGGCTTTTTAAGTCTTAACATAAAGTGTTCTTTTCCAGATCATAAATTATTTTATGATATTCTTTCATGCTAGTCTTCTGTGTTTTCATCATTTTGTGACAATCATTAATACTAAACATGTTTTCCATTCTGCAAAGTGTAGTAATAATAAGCATCTGAAAATTGCATTAGCCCTTTTCTACAGTCACATCTCAGTCTGAAACCTTATTGTTCTCTTGAGCAGCTTTTTCTTAGAATCATAGAAAATTTGACTCAAAGGTAGTGAAGTCTTATTCAACTTGCATGAAACAAGAACATCACTGGTGATAAATCATGTTACTTGTGACTTTCTTTAGTTGAATCCTGCAAACCACTGAGGCTTCCTTAGTGTTTCAGAGGACTGTACTGATGTTGCATTACTCTCTAGGGTAAAAAGCTTTCTTGACAGAATCACAGAATTCAACTCGAGCTACTATCCGTGGCCATTGACTTCTACTTCTTGATAACTTCCCTTCAAATTGCTGTAGGCTTCTTTTTCAGTGCTTCAGGATTTTTTTTTTTTAAATGGGGGTATACATATATCTAAGATTATCTAATCAAGGACCCGTTTAATACAAGGGAGGATAATAATTAAAGACACAAGGAGCTTGCAATGAAACGTTTGTATACAAAGGATACACTCGCTTGACTGTAGCCAGAAGTTCCCTCCAAATCAGAAAGATAGGGAGGAATATCAGTACTATACAGAGTCATATACTCTTCACACTTTCTCTCATAATCTGTTAGCAAGTTGTGCTCTCCTTAAGGTTTCCCTTGGATGTATCATTATAACCTTCATAATTGAATAGCACAAGGTAACTGTTGTAAAAACTGAACAGTTTTTGCTCTTTGAAATTACAAGTCTGGACATCAGTCAAGAAATACACTTTCCAGGAAGATACATCTGGCTTGTAGACTGTGGAAAGTATGATGTAGAATTGCATATCTAACCACTAGCACCTCTCAAAGTCTCCATACAGCTGTTGTGTCACTTTAATAACAGTGTGAAAAGCACAGTTAAAGATTGTTCCTGCTGCCAAGAATTTCCCGCCATATTTTAGAAAGAATATGTGAAACTAACAAACAAACAAACAGTGAAATAGAATTTCTCTTCTTTTTTTTTTTTTTCCTTTTTTATTTTTATTTTTATTTGGTGTTATTGTGTTTGCAAAATAACATCTGATTTGTAGTGTAAAAGCACATGTGTATGCACTCAAGTACAGACTTAGTATGTTGAACTTTGTTGCCTGCCTGGTAGAGCATTTTCCTTGCTACATAAAAAAATTGAATAAATAAGAAGTTGACTGATTATAGAGTCACATAGAGAATGGTACATAATTTTTCTCTGGGGAATATGAATGGAGATAAATTCATTTGTTTTAGCATCAGCAAAAATAATTATTGGAAAGTTAAAAACCAACAAGAAACTCATTGGTTCTTCTCCCTTTAAAAATATTTAAGTACTGAGGAAAAAAGTCTCTCCCTTTTTCCAGAAAAAAGATCTATTTCATCCTTCATTTCATCTTTCAGTGTTTAGTTTAATTTACTTTTTTTTTCTTTTTTTTCTTTTTTTTTTTCTTTTTTTTCAGAATAGGGCTGTTAAATAAGCCATATTTGTCAGCCTATGGTACCGTAATTTATCATTATGATACATGCCTCATAGTCAAGTTTAACAGAGACAATAATTAATTTGGTATTTTAATTATATGTCCGCCTTTCTTTATTCTTTTCATATAAACTGAATGTCATTTTTCATGGGGAAAACAAACAAACAAACAAAAAAAAACCCACAAACTTTTATATAAACTGCAAGTCTTGAAAGACATTTCCCAAAAGAAGCTGAAGTGGTTTTGTGTTTTGTTTTGTTTTGTTTTGTGAACTTATATTCTTCATCTACTGAACTGTAACCTTACTGAGATAAGTACAATATCCTGATAAATTCAAACCTTAAAACTGTTTACTTTAAGACTCTCATTTTGATCCCATATCTAGACAAATAGAGATAACTGTAATCTGATAACGTTGGAATAGTATTCTGTTCATTAAAGTACAAATTAAACGTATCTCCAGTTTTTATAAGCAATTGCTTTCTTCTTACTAGTTTTCCTAAATTATATGTCAATAAATTTTTTTAAATAATACACAACAGCAGACTTGGAAATACTTTTAATGTTTATAAAATATAATAAATGACACATATTTTGAGAGCTATAAGCTGAATTCTTCAACCTGCCTGCACTTGATAATAGAATTTTGACTTTAATTGTTCAGTAAAACTTCTGTATTAAAAGCATTAACATACACAGTTCTGGAACATGATTCAGTGTATTTAGATTAAAATCTTACAAACTTTCCAAAAGATAATAGGAGACTCTAATTCACAATGAGAATAAACATCTAAATAATACAAAAATGTGGCCTAATAATAGACTCATGTTGTCATTTTACCAGATTTTCATATTTTCTGGATTTAAAAGGGGTTTTCATACTATTTAGCATTCTACATCTCCCTCTAAGATCTATAAAGGATATGGAGTATATATCATGCCTAGAAATAAGTTAATAGTTTTGGTTTTCTGAATTAAGCACTCGGTATTTTTAGTTACTGTCAATATCCAGATTAATACCGTTATAGCATTACCAATCTGTTGTGATTAAAACACTCCTTTTTAAAAAATGTTAAAAGATAACTCATAACTTATTCATCACTAGAATTTTTCTCCTGTTTAAAATCAAATAAAATTTATTAAAAGGTGTGTTGGGGTTTAGCATGGTAGGTAACTAAACAACACACAGATGTTCACTCACTTCCCTATATGGTGGGATGAAAGAGAGAACTGAAGATAAAACAGAATTCAGTTGTCACTGTTGTTTACTTGTGTTTTTGAAAAAATATATATATGTACGTATATATATATGTATATATATATATGTATGTATATATATATATGTATATATATTTGAAGTCAGCTTGTATCAGAAGATTAGTTGTTAGTGAAGTAATTCAAAAAAGCTTGAGTGCAAATTTAGGCAGCTTTAAGAATGAGAGGGTAATAATGTTATGGATAGTTAGTCAAAGGCCTTGCAATTTCAAAAAATAGTGAAACAACTTGTAAAAGTTATTGAAAGTAAATATACCTAGAAGTAAATGCAAGTCTGGCTTTAAGAACTATTAAAATCATAGAATCCTAAAATACTTAGTGTTGGAAAGGACCTCTGAGGACCATCTAGTCCAACTTCCCTGCAATAAACAGGGGCACCACAGCTACATCATTTTGCCCAGGGCCTGATCCAGCTTTGCTTTGAAAGTCTCCAGGGATGTACAACAGGGTAATCAACTTGTCATGGAGTTAACTAGATCAATCTATGCCTGTGACAGGGGGCAGTAGGCCCCTTCTCCACCATCCCTTCCACCGGCCCTGCAAAATGGGAAGGAAGGAAGGGAGGAAAAAATCAGTGGCAACTATCTATGGAGGAAAACTTGTTTTACTAACTATGATATCGGAATGCAAGATAACACAATATAATACAATCTAATTGAAATTGAGAATAATAAATCAAATAAGATAGGAGAGAGAGAGTTCCTGAGACACTCCCCCCCCCCCCCCCAGAAGGGTCAGATCCCATGACTTCCATCATGTACTGGGATAGATACCTGGAATTGGAGCATTAACACTTTAGTTCCAGTACACTACATGATGTTATGATGTGGAATACTGAAAACCAAAAAACATAAAACCATGACACAACTACAACACTAGGTAACATGTTTCAGTGCTTCACCAACCTCACTGTAAAAGATTTTTTTCCTTATATCTAACCTAAATCTACCCTCACTAAGCTTGAAGCCATTTCCCCTTGTTCTATCTCCACAAGCCCTGCTAAAGAGTCTGTCCTCTTCTTTCCTGTAGCTTCCCTTTAGATACTGACAGGCTGCTATCAGGTCACCTCAAAGCCTTCTCTTCTCCAGGCTGAAGAGCCCTAGCTCTCTCAGCCTGTCCTCATAAGAGAGGTGGATCATGGATCATTTTTCTAGCCATTCTCTGGATGCTCTCCAGCAGGTCCATGTCTCTCCTGTACTGCGGACTCCACATCTGGAAACAGTATTCCAAGTGAGGCCTCACGAGAGAGAAGTAGAGGGGTAGGATCACTTACTTCAACCTCCTGGTCACACATCTTTTGATGCCACTCAGGATATGATTGACTTTCTGGACTTCTCATTTTTTAATTTGGCTTTTCTGTTAATGCATCTCCCTACATGAACAACACTTTTTAAAAATTACCATTCCTTACACAGAATCATAGAATCATAGAAGAGTTTTGGTTGAAAGGGACCTCAAGGATCATCAAGCTCTAATTCCCCTGCTACAGGCAAGATCACCAACCTTAGTATCTAATACTAGAGGAGGCTGCCCAGGGCCCCATCCAACCTGACTTCGAACACCTCCAGGAACAGGGCATTCACAACCTCTCTGGGCATTCCTTTGTTGCATGTAATGAAGCACTGGCTACCTATACCTTAACTTTTCCAAGTCTCTTCAGTCACTCAAAATGAACTTTTTTTTTTCCTGAAGAGTTCTTTATCAATTAAATTTATTTAATTATGTACTATTAGAATATCTTTTACAGTACAGAATAAAATTATTATAGAGTTAAAAAACCTGGGAAAAGTTGCTAAAAAATGTGAAGTATATTGGACAAAATAAAATAAAAGAAGTTTTGGCATGGATAGATATTCCAGGAAAAGCTGGGTGTGGGACAACAAGGACTTAAGAAATAAGAGCCTTGCAATTCATTCATCTCAGGTTATTGTCTTTTAGGTTATTGAAAGATAATTTTTATATGTATATTAAGTCCTTGTCAGAAATGTCATGACAGAAACAGTACTTAGAGCCTGCAGTTTCTCTGTGTTTTTCATGAGAACTATAAATAAGCAGACATGCTCTGTTAATCTTTATTATATCATTCATTGTTTATATCTCTGAACTTAGGTCAGAAACAGCTTTATATGAAATTCCATAGGACTGTAATTTTGATTTTTGTTACCAGTTGAGCTCTATCATTAGAATACATCATAAAACATCTTGAAAAACTCATCATATTGATAGGAACTTTCCTTTTTAAAAGAAGCACAATTGTATCACATTATCATCTGGTAAATTAAAATTAGGCAAGGGAAGTGACTTAAGTGTATATTTGAGATATTTTACAAGCGTAAATCATTTACATGTCATTTTACAAAACAATTTACAAGTCTCCTAATCCAGAAAGATTTTCACATTGAATATTCTACACTATACATAAGGCAAAGAACTCAGAAAGTATATTTCCTTTTCAAGCTTATAGACAAATAAAATGCCTAAATTACATTGCCACTACAGAATGCTTGCTTCAAAGTTCATTGCTCCTAGAACTTCTTTAGCAATTATATTAATTGAATTTAATTAAGGAAAGCTGAATAAACTCAGTACAGAGAACTATTTATATACTGTCTGCTTATTTTTCTGGCCAGCTACCAACTCAAAAAAGCATAAATGTGATTAAGCAGTTTTATTTTAAAAAGCATGATTTTCACCCTGTGGCATTTTAGATGCTTAAATTCTTCTCATATTTCTGACAAGTATTCATCTATTTACTTCAATAAATCATTAAGAGATTATTAGCAGAATTTATTGGTCTGCTAACAGTTGCTTGTTAAACAGAAGCATTTTAAGAAAGAAACAAAACAAACTCACTACTATATAGTATAAAGAAATGATCATTTTAAATATTAGAATTCTTTCTTATATTGTCACTGGTATATATCAAGTGAGATAGTCTGAAACTCATAGTACTGCCACTGGAAAAACTACTATAATAACAGAGAAATCTGATTTGTAAGAGGATGACTTCAGAAGCTGAAGAAGGAAAGTAAAAAGTTGACAGAAAGACTGAAAAATGACAAAAGGAAAGAATATCTTGTCTCAGAACCTCAACTAAGAGGTTCTGATATTTGTCACTGAATAAAGACCTCATGAAAAAATGAGAAACTAAAAAAGACCAAATTTCTGTGAATTTTAAAAAAGTACTGAAAAAGTAATAGAAATGAAAGAAGTGTGAGGACTGTGGGAAAAGAAATGAACTTGTGTTGGTATGTTTAAATTTTCAAACAGAAAAAATGAAGTACAAATCTTGCATTTGAAAAATGCAATTTCTGTATTAACATGCGGAAGAACTTCTTTATGGTAAAGGTGAGAAAGCTCTAAAAGAAGTCACCCAGAGAGACTGTGGAGTCTCCTTCTAGGGAGATACGCAAGATGCATCTGGACATCCACCTGAGTTATCTGTTGTAGGGAATCTGCTTTAGCAGGCTGGCTGGATTCAATGATCTCTTGAGGTCCCTTCCAACACCTGCAATTCTCTTCTTCTGCGATTTTTTTGTATAGATATTTCTAGCTTTACTTTAAAATGAAGAATATTATTTTCTCATCCACCAATTTGATATTAAAAATATTAATTTTAAAGCAATATGTTTTTGAGTCTGTTTAGTTTATTGCAATGGACTCAAGACATATGCACTTAAAAGTCAGAATAGCTTTAATTCATGGGATAAGAATCACACTACAGCTCAAGAATTAAGTCATTTTGATATTTGAAAGATTTAGATCATATCAGTAAGGAAAATTAACAAACCTCCTGTTTATATATATATATAAATATATAAATATATATATATATATATAAATTTATATTTATCTAAATTAGCGAATACTACATCTACTATTTTATAAACAAATCTTTTGGCCATCTTGGAACTAATTCCTTAAAACAGCAATATTTAACATTGTTGACAAATTAGAAATCAAGTAACTAAGAAAAAAGAACCATTAAGTAAAGCATCACAATTCATAGTAAGGCAGATGGAGATAAAGTTATTTAATTAAAAATTTGCATTTATAATAAAACTTCCACACCTATGGGACATTGTAGAACTTTGTTTCAGAAAGAGTGATATTTTTAAAATAATCTCTCTTGAGGGTGTCTAACTGCCAGCTTTTCTGCCATAGAAAATCTAGACGATTCTAGGTCACTGTTCTACTGTGAACTGCTGTACAGAAGCTTTGAATGAAAAACACTTCTTGTCAGCATTTCTGCTCCCTACAACTGTATAACAACAGCAAACTGCTAAGTCATTTTTTTAAATTGTGAAGGAGGAACTGTGCAGGCCCTTATAGTTTTCAAGGGTGAAGTATACCAGGCCTCTGACTCTAGGGCAGACAGTAATATTGTATTTTTATTTTCTATAATCTCCTTGTGGAGATGGCAACAGAACTATAATGTCTGGGATCATCTACTCAAACTTAAGGCTCTTACAGAAGTAGGCTTGTCAAAGGAAAAATATAATGAGATAATAGTAGTATTTAAAAGAATATTTAACTTACAGTCAAGCTCCTTCTCTCATTACCTCTTTATTATACTGTTTTATTATGTACAAAGGTACATAATACAGACATATAAAGATAATGACAATATCTCTCTTACAAATTTGTTCACAAGTACAGCTTTTGATTATCTTCTATTTTTGTGAAAGGCTTTGAGCGGGTATCTCCTTCTAGTTGTTTCCATTGGCACAGCATGGGTTAGATTGCATAAAATCATAGATTCATAGAATCATAGAATCGCTCAGGTTGGAAAAGATCTTAAAGATCATTGAGTCCAACCACGATTAACCATTCTACCCTAACTCTAACAACCCTAAATCATGTCCCTGAGCACTACATCCAAATGGTTTTTAAACAAATCCAGAGATGGTGACTCAACCGCCTCCATGCGGAAACTATTCCAGTGCTTAACAACCCTTTCTGTAAAGAGTCTTTTCCTGATAGCCAACCTAAACTTCCCCTGGCACAACTTAAGGCCATTTTCCCTTATTCTGTCACCTTTCACCAGTGAGAGGAGACCAACTGCGCTCTCTCTGTAAACAGCTTTCAGGTATTGGAAGAGAGCAATAAGGTCTCCCCTCAGCTTCCTTTTCCCCAGACTGAACAGCCCCAGTTCCTTCAGTCTCTCCTTGTAGGGCATATTCTCTTCTCCAGCCTTGTTGCCCTTCTTTGGACCTGCTCCAGCACTTCTAGGTTCTTTCTGTACTGAGGCGCCCAAAATTGAACACAGTACTCGAGGTGAGGCCTCACCAATGCCAAGTACAGGGCAAGATGACTTTCCTAGTCCTGCTCACTACACCATTCCTGATACAAGCCCCGATGCCATTGGCCTTCTTGGCCACCTGGGCACACTGCTGTCTCATATCCAGCTGATCGTCTATATACACCAAGGTCCCTTTCCATCAGGCAGCTTTCCAGCCACACCTCCCCAAGCCTGTAGGATTTCCCATGTTTGTTGTGACCAAAATGCAAGACCCAACACTTGGCCTTACTGAAACTCATACAGTTAATCTTGGTCCATTAATCCTGTCTATCCAGGTCCCCCTGTAATGCCTTTCTCTCCTCAGGCAGATCAACACTCCCTCCCAACTTGTTGTCTGCAAATTTACTGAGGGTGCACTCAATCCACTCGTCAAGATCATTAATAAAGAACTTAAATAGAAGCAGCCCCAGTACTGAACCCTGGGGGAAACTCGCAGCCAATTGGATTTATCTCCATTGACCACAACTCTTTGGGCCCAGCCATCCAGCCAGTGTTTCACCCTGCAGAGTTTATGCCCATCCAAACTAGCTTCTCCGTGAGAATGTTGTGAGGGACAGTGTCGAAGGCTTTACTGAAGTCCAGGCAGAATATATTGACAGCCTCAGCTTCATCCACTAATTGATACATCTAATGAGATGTATTAAATAGAGCTTTTGAATATTATAGCAAAGTAGCAATGTAAATACATCCTGTGAGCAAGTCTTTTCAGAACAAGTGGTTCATTTACACACATAACTGAAATCAGCACTTTATAAAGGTAACTAGGGAGGAATTCAATTTATGTTAATCAACCACTTTGATAGGACAGTGTAAGTAAAAATAATCTGAAGCAATCTAGGGAAGAGATGTTATATATTTTAGTGAAAAATATGTTCTGGATTTACTTAAACAAAAGAAGATTATACGATATGATATGAATGATATTATACTTCAATTATTTTATTACATTTTTATAGTGAATATCTAATCTCTTATTCATATACATGTTAAAAAAAATCAATGTTTATTGTCTGAAAATGAAGATATAATTATCTTTGTTAAAAGGCAGATATCCCAAATAACTGTATTTGTCTTGGCATCCAGAATCCCTATTCATGCGAGATGTCTTCAGATATCACATAGTTAAACAGTCTCTTTCTTAGTGCCTAGAATTCACCCTCTGTCAGGAACTATAGAGGACAAAATTAATTCTTATACATAGCAGAGTAATAAAATCATTTCTTACAGCCATACCTGATAAAGACCAAGATGGTACATCTATTTTTATAGGACATAGTACAGCTACTTTCAGTGTAACACAGATTAAATAGGAAATGCTATATGAAGTTGTTATTTTCATAGATGAAATAATTGTGAATGGAGTATATCTAATCTATTTGGCTGCCTGTGTAGCTAGAGGACTTTCTTAGGTTTCATTTTTCAACAATATAAAACCTACATTATTTGCAGAAAAACATCGTAGGTAAATAAGGAGTTTAACTTTTGGAAACAAAAGATAGAAAATAACTTGAGCAAGACTTCTTATGTTTTCATTTTGGTAAGTAATGCTAAGGAATAATGTTAAAGGATTGTTTATAGGTCAGATTCACCTCCTTTAATCCTAGTTTTCAATATCAGTGTCTGAAGGTAAGCTAACTACTCTGTTTCATCTAGCATAGGTGAAGCACGGTGATAGACATCTGATTTGATTTAGACACCTTCATTCTAAAGCTGATGTGTTTCATTAAGTTAATTACATGTTCTTTAAAACTGCCATTTTCAACTAATTATCAATAAAATCTGTATAAACTGTTAACTGTTATATATAGTCACTTTTATTATTTTTTAATTTGTTCATTTACACTTCTCAAAGGTCATTGCTTTTGGGTATATTGCCATATTTTGTCTGTTATATTAAGTCTTGATTTTGCACATGAGCAAAAGAACTTGCTGTACCAAAAGAGTTACGAGTAATATGTATAACCTATTTCTGTGTGATGTAGGAGTATTTCCTTCAGCTGTCTTGCCTGTTTGTTGAGCAGCACTTCTGTAAGCTTTAATAATAATCATGGTCAGGGAATTATCTTTAACTAAAGGGAACTACTTTGGCATGTTCATAGTTGGCTGTGATAAAAGAATTGGTTTTCCCAGCCTTTCTAATGGGTTCTTTGATGCTAATAATGTTCCCCAAGTGACTTGTCTTCTCTGTAACTTAGGTTCTGATGGTATAGTCAAGATTTGGAAGTGTAGCTGAAGCAAAATTTAGATACTGAAAGAAAAAAAGTATTTCTCCTAAAATGTTCCTGATCATTTAAACTAAGGGAGCTCAGTCTGGGTTAAAAGCATAGTTAATAATTGCTTTGTAAATGGTTATAATTTTTCTGGTAATGTTTGTGTAATCTGTGTCATTGTATACTGTACAGTGCTTTGTGAAAATCCAAAATATTATGTATATTATTATATTAACGCTCATCTTTCTAAGACTTTTTGAGACTTCAAAGTTTCTGTACAATGGTACATGAGAAAAATGTCACAATGAGCAACTTAGTTACTTTTAATTCAGATTCTTGTGAAACTGGTCATAGGAGAGCTTGTTGATTAACAATCCTTTTAAAACTGGTCTGTAGGAAGAAGATTCTGAGTGTTCTGTATATTATCGAAACTTGGAATTTGTAGGTGAGAGTGTATGAGACTAAAAGAAGTGTTAGTCTTACAATATTTATTAATAAAAATGTATTTTTTATGCTGTTTGTTTGTGATGACTTCATTTCTAAATGGACAATGTGAATGTTAATTTTACATAATTAACAACTTAAAACTCAGGAAAGCAGCTAGGAGTTGTTTATATTTCCAACTATTTATTTACTATATATCCATTATGCTTCTCGCTGCATTAAAAAGAATAAATGTGGAGTCAGAACATATTATATTTAGTTAATTAGAGAAAGAAAATGCCCAGCCTCACATTTTTCCTATTTTTATTGTCTATAAAGTAATGTGCAAAATTATAATAAATAGTCTAATTAGACACATCTTCTGCAGTATATAAACAGATTAAAATTAATTGTTTAGGCCTATGTTTATGCAAGGCATATAATCTGGGACTCACGGCAGATACATTTAGGCACCTGTCACTTATATACAATTTATTATGTCAACCAGACACTGGGCCCCTTTTTTAGGTGTAGAATCACAGAATCACAGAATGGCCAGGGTTGGAAGGGACCTCAAGGACCATGGATCTCCAACCCCCCTGCCACATGCAGGGCCACCAACCTCCACATTTAATGTGAGACCAGGCTGCCCAGGGCCCCATCCAATCTGGCCTTCAACACCTCCAGGGATGGGGCATCCACAGCCTCTCTGGGTAGTTTGTTCCAACACCTCACCACTCTCTCTGTAAATAATTTCCCCCTGACATCCAACCTAAATCTCCCCTCCCTCAACTTAAAACCATTTCCCTTTGCTCTGCTGTTATCTACCCTTTCAAAGAGCTGATTCCCCTCCCGTTTGTAGGCTCCCTTTATGTATTGAAAAGCTGCAATGAGGTCACCCCGCAGCCTTCTTTTCTCCAGGCTGAACAAGCCCAGCTCCCTCAGCCTGTCTTCATAGGGGAGGTGCTCCAGTCCCCTGATCATCTTCATGGCCCTCCTCTGGACCCTCTCCAACAGCTCCCTGTCTTTTTTTGTACTGGGGGCTCCACGTTTGGACACAGTATTCCAGATGGGGCCTCACAAGAGCAGAGTAGAGGGGGACAATCACCTCCCTGTCCCTGCTGGCCATCCCTCTTTTGATGGAGCCCAGAACACCACTTGCTTTCCAAGCTGAAATAGCACAATGCTGGCTCATGTTAAGTTTTTCATCAATCAAGACCCCCAGGTCCTTCTCCACAGTGCTGCTCTCAAGGACCACTCCTTCCAGTCTGTATGGATGCCTGGGATTTCTCCAGCCCAAATGTAAAACCTTGCACTTTGCCGTGTTGAACCTCATCAGGTTCACCCGGACCCACCTTTCAAGCCTGTTGAGGTTCATCTGAGATCCCTTCTACCACCAAGCACCACTCAGCTTGGTGTCATCAGCAAACTTGCTGAGGGTGCACTCGATTCTCAGATGTCTCAGATCACATGCTCATTCCTCATGTGATCAAGCATGTCACCTAGGAGGATCAGTTCCATGATCTTCCCAGGCACAGAGGTGAGACCCACTGGCCTATAGTTCCCTGGGTCCTCCTTGCTCCCTCTCTTGTGAACGGGAGTGAAACTTCATGAGATCAGCTCACCTCTCCAGCCTGTGCAGGTCTTAGAGTCCACAGCCCTCTATGGAATCAGATACTCTCCCAAATTTTGAGTAATCTGCAGGTTTACTGAGGGTGCAATCTATCTCATTGTTCAGATCACTAACAAAGATGTTGAACAGGACTGGACACAGTACCAAACCTTGGCATACTTCATTCATTACTGGCCTCCAATTAGATTTTGCACCATTGATCACTACCCTCTGGATCCACCCACTGAGTCAGTTTTTCACACAGAATCACACAGAATCATAGGGGTTGGAAGGGACCTCCAGAGATCATCGAGTCCAACCCCCCTGCCAAAGCAGGATCCCTACACCAGGTCACACAGGTAGGCGTCCAGGCAGGTCTTGAATATCTCCAGAGAAGGAGACTCCACAACCTCCCTGGGCAGCCTGTTCCAGTGCTCCGTCACCCTCACCGTAAAGAAGTTCTTGTGCACATTGGTGCGGAACTTCCTATCCTCCAGCTTCTGGCCATTTCCCCTTGTCCTGTCTCCGCACACTGCTGAAAACAGTCTGGCCTTGCCACTTTGCCCCCCACACCTTAGATATTTATAGACCTGGATCAGGTCCCCTCTCAGTTTTTGATTCATTTCTCTGCCTGCTCATTCATCCTTCAACAGTTTCTCTATGGGAGGAAGTGTCAAAGGCCTTATGGAATTCTAAGAAGACAATGTTCACTGTTCCTTACTCCTCCAACAGGTGGGTCATTTCATTATGGAGGTTTATCTGGTTGGTCTTTGTGATTCTGTGACTTTCCCTCAGTGAACTGATGTGGACAACTCCTAATAATTTCCTTTTCCTTCATGTACCTGGAAATGGATTCCGGGATTAGCTGTTCTGTCCTTTTCCCAGGGATTGACTGGCCTGTGGTTCCCTGGGTCTTTTTTCTTGCTCTTCTTCAAGATGCAACTCACATTTACTTTCTTTCAGACTTTGGGCACTTCTCTCTGTTGCAATGGTTGAGCAAAGGTTGCAGAGAGTAGTCTCACAATCACATCTGCTAGTTTCCTCAGCACTCATGAGTGTATCCCATCAGAGCACAGGGGCTTGCGAAGGCTAAGTTTGCCCAAGTATTCCCCAAACTAATCTTCCATCAAGAACACATCTTTTTCTCCCCAGCCCTTCAGTCTGGTTTTTGGAACATGGGGTTCCTGAGGTCCATTAGCATTCAGTATCTTGTTTTTTTCATTATCCTAGGTAACCAAATCTGTTTCCTTCAGGAGAGGGCCTACATTTTCCCTAGTCTTCCTTTTGTTATGGAGATACTTGCAGGAATCCTTCTTGTTCCCTTTGCTGTGCTTGAACAATTCAGTTATAACTGGAAAATAAGGTAGGCTAGTATTGTCAAAACTGTACAGCTCTACTAGTTAAGTATTCAGTATTTACCTGCTTTGTCATTCTGTTAAGGTAAAATTTTGGAAGTATGTTTGATGGAGAGATGTCAGATTTAATCCACATGTTCTGAAATTTACTTGAAGCTTCATTTTTGTGTTAATTTCACACGGTGTTGGAATATGTGCTTATATGGTAGAGTTACTGATTGCCATTGTCCTCTTATGCACACTTTCAGCTCTCTAATGCTGTTCTATTCCTCCATCTGATTTAAACAGGTATTCAGAACAGTGTATTGGATGTGACAGGAACATATTGTAAATCCTGGACCGTTTCTTGTATTCCATTTTTCACGTTCACAATATCAGTGTTGCTACAGTACTGAAGTTATTACTTGTGTTCTGCACATATCCTGGAGGGTTTTTTGCTGTTCATTTTGCTCTTGTTTCTTGCTTGTAGAAGCATTATATTTACACTGTTCTAATTTATTTATTATTCTGAAACTGATATGTTCCTATGAAAATAACATATGGCTTTAATGCTATAAATATAAACACAAAGAGAAGAAAAATGCAATGATTATTTCTTTTTCTTTAGCAACAGAATCAGATTCAACATCAAAATCTATCTTTAAAGTTTCTCAGAACACACTTTTAAAAGACATTTTTATACTCTCAGTAAACTTACTTCATGTAAATCATGTTCCTCTGCCTTCTCATTTCATGAAAATATTTTCAAAAGAAAGAAAAAATCAAAATTATATCATTTATTTAAAAACATGTATGAAAGCATGCAATATATTTAGATGAATTACTTTTATTGAACAGTAGAGTCCCTCACTGATGCTACTGCTGCAAATATACTGGTTCATAAAGAGCAAATAAGAAAAAAAAAAAAAAAAGAAGAAGAAAAAGAAAAAAAAAGATATTTCACCTTGTTTTCCTTTAGGAGAAAAAAACGTTCTTTCTCACAGCTCTTCTTATTTATATTTTTATAGACATGTATGAGAACTCTTCAGACTGAACAATGTAAATTTTAGATAGAAAAAAAATCAGGGAAAATTTTGGTTATAAGTCAGTCTATTATTTCTAATACTGTTGAAAAGAAAGGTGAATTTAAGAACGATAATTTTTCATTCTGAACTTACATCGTGAAGTAAGAACTGCATTACAGTCATGGAAGAATAGCTTTTGTCTTTCAATTACGGCACAAAGAAAACTGACTTATAGATTTTTTTTCATTCTCTTTTTATAAATTTGTGTTCATGTTAGATCTTTCAAAGCATTTGTTGTGCCTTTCGTTGTTCTTTGATCTATGCATACTTAAGCAGTTCAAGTGCCACGTGGGTGTTCATTAACTGAAAAGAAACAAATATGAACCACAAAACAAACAAATAAAAAATATGCTAACATGAGCAAAAACATTGTTGTTGAATTGGTTGTTCTTAATACATGCAAAAAGTACTAATTCTGATGGTAACAGTAGATTTCACTTGCAGAAGCAGGCCGAGTAGATGCCTTAGCTGTTCTGTTATTATTAAAGACCTTCACAGAAACTCTGGAAGTTTTCTGTTCTTAAAAAGCACACAATTTAGTACATCAAATCCATGTGAAAAACAACAGAAAGCCAATGCAATCACTAGTCACAGCCAACACAGATCCATGAGAGGAAAGCCCTGTTTAACAAACATAACATCTTTTTACAACAAAGTTACCCATCGATGGAATCCTAGAAGCACAGAATGGCCTGGGTTGAAAAGAAGCACAGAATGGCCTGGGTTGAAAAGGATCACAGTGATCATCTTGTTTCAACCACCCTGTTATGTGCAGGGTCACCAACCACTAGACCAGGCTGCCCAGAGCCACATCCAGACTGGCTCTGAATGCCCCCAGGGATGGGGCATCCACAACCTCCTTGGGCAACCTGTTCTAGTGTGTCACCACACTCTGAGTGAAAAAAACTTCCTCTTAATACCTAACCTAAACCTCCCCTGTCTCAGTTTAAGGCCATTCCCCCTTGTCTTGTCACTATCCACCCTCATAAACAGCCGTTCCCCTTCTTGTTTATATGCTCCCTTCATTTGTGGAAAGCCACAATGAGGTCTCCCCAGAACCTTCTCTTCTCCAAGCCAAACAATCTCATTTTCCTTAACCTTTCCTCACAGGAGAGGTGCTCCAGCCCTCTGATCATCTTGGTGGCCCTCCTCTGGACCTGCTCTAAGAGCTCCACATCCTTCTTGTACTGGGGGCTCCAGACCAGGAGATGGGAAAAATCACCTTCCTCTCCCTGCTGGCCACTCCTTTTTCAGTGCAGCTGAGGATATAGTTGGCCTTCCATGCCGCAAGCGCACAGTGCTGACTCATGTCCAGCTTCTTGTCCACCAGGACCCCCAAGTCATTCTCCACAGGGCTGCTCTCCTGGAGCACTTTCCCCAGTTTATGTTTTTCCCCGACAAAACGGACAGTGAGGAACAGACTAAAACTTGTACATAAGAAGTTCCATGCTAACATGTGAAAAACTTATTTATGGTAAGGGTGACAGAGCACTGGATGAGGTTGCCCAGAGAAGTTGTGGAGTCTCTCCTCTGGAGATACTCAAGGCCTGTCTGGATGCCTATCTGTGTGACCTATTGTAGAGTATCCACTATAGCACGGAGACTGGACTCAATGATCTCCTGAAGTTGCTTCCAACTCCTATGATTCTGTGATTCTGTGAAAAGAATGAAACTAGGATATATAAAAATATATTCATATGCCATATCCTTCCTATGAAGATTATAAGAAAGGAAAACATTTTCACATCTACAATGAACATTGGCATTGTATATTCATATTATATAGACAGACTTTGCAAATTATATTGTGTTCTTATATTCTGTTAACATACATATTAAGAATTGTCTTAATATGCTAGTCTCAGGAAGCAGCATATAGATCAAAATCAGGATTGCCTGATATGGTTCTTTTCTTTATTATGTTTTTTTTTGTTTTTTTTTTTTTCCTTCATTGTGCTAAGAATGCATACATCAAATTTTTTTTGCAGACTCCTTTATTCTGTAAATTCAGATTGGCCAAGTATGTGTATGCATATTTCAATTTGCATGCTGGATGACAACGTTACTTCTGCACTTTTCAATGAATTCTTGTTGTCCTATTCATGTCTATATACATACCATTCTTATTCATATGATAAGAGTGATATGAATGAGGAGGAAAAAACATAGTAAAGAAAATATAGTTTGAGAAATAAAAAATATATTGGTCACTGAGTTACTGTTTTAGCGTATATAATCTTTTGAAATCTATTTGCAGTTAAACATATACCAATACAAGTTCTAATATTAAAAAAAAAATCATCAACTGAATTTCAGTCAACTTCATACTGCTACGTCTGTGAGCGTTTGGGGCAGTTGCAATGTGTAGCACCCATATCCACAAAACACACAGCAGTTTCGTAATCAGTCTTGACTCTTCTGTACAGAAATGTTCACTTTAAAAAAAAAGTATATATATATACATTACTTTTTGAAGGTGTATCTGTGTACAGCACTGTTCTAGTATTTGCAGTTACACCAAGTAGAGTCCCAAGTGACAGCTAGAGTGCTCTCTAGAATGGCACCTTGTCTGAATCATGCTCGGATTTCTCTAGCAGAGAAACTACTGTCCGCAGTGGTGGACAGGAGTGTACCAGTCAAGGATTACTGCCATACAATGGTAGAGGGAGATGCCCAACCTGACAGTGGAGAGATATCAAGGGAAAAAAAAGGATAATAATGATTTATAATAGCTGTAAATAATATCTGTGATACAGGTATGGATCAACCCTTTTACAAATACAAATTTCTTTATGTTACTAAATTTATAATACCAGATACTTCCATAGAGATTAATGCCATGCAGTAATGATGTGACATGCATTTATTGACAGAAGTATTTGAAAATATTGTTCCAGATATTTGGACATGAAATTGTAAATGTCATGCCTAGCAGATCAGTAATGAAAGGTGTTATTCCAGATTTGATAAATAGTATATGTATTAAAAAACAATAATAATAATTAAATTAAAAAAAATAAATCATAGAATCACAGAATCATAGAATCATAGAATTACTCAGGTTGGAAGGGACCTCAAGGATCATCAGCTCTAACTGCAACCTAACCATAGTATCGTAACTCTAAAATCATAGTACCCTAACTCACTTCATGGCCTTTTGGCTAAGATCAAGTGTAGTGTAGTAAAATAATAAAACTTGGATAAGAAGAAAACATTTGAAATGAAAAATGTATTTGAAATTTAAATCTCAGCATCTAGTTTTAACTTGTTTCTCCTTGAATGAGTACTAAGAAAGAGAATGACTAAGCTTCTGTCAACCTTGTTTTTGAAAACATAGTCACAAAAAGATATGCTTAATCTGATTTCATTTGAATAGCTTATTAATTAGCATTTATTAGTCACTGTATTTCTGCTAATAAAGCTCGTTACAAGAATCTGTCCGGTCCTACTATGTAGAACTCTCTGAGGCATGTTTTCCACAATGTCTTTGTGCAGAATTTCTACTGACATTAATGGGAATTTTTCAGCATAATAAAAATTGAATATGAAAATAATACTTACTGACAAATTAGTTCATATGTACCTTGTTTCTAAGCAGAAAGCTAAGGTCAGAGAGCATTTGATTTTTAAACTCTCTACGAATTTATACTATGAAGTATCAATGGCATAGATGAATACCTGTGTATATTGCTACATTTCTGACACTGCGACTAATGTGATCTTGACATACTGAGATGTAAAATGGTTACCTTATGCAACAATAAGCAATGTTAACCCTACATTTGGTAGAAAAGTCTCCTTTCACAAATAGTTGTCTAAATTTTGAATGTCTAATTTCTGAATGTATAAAGTCCTCTCTCTCACAAATAGTTGTCTAAATTCTCAGGACACAAAACACAGTGAACTTAAAATTTCAGTACTGTTTAAGAGCAGATAGAAGTGGTTTAGTGACTGAAGGAACTGGCACTTTTAGTATAGGGAGGAGAAGGCTGAGGGGAGATCTTATTGCTCTCTTCAAATACTTGAAAGGTGATTGCAGCGAGAGCACGGTTTGTCTCTTCTTACTGGTGACAAGTGACAGGATGAGAGGAAATGGCCTCAAGTTGCACCAGGGGAGATTTAGGTCGGATATCAGGAAAATCTTATTTAAAGAAAGGTTGATAAGTACTGGAATAGGCTCCCCAGGGATGTGGTTGAGTCACCATTCCTGGATGTGTTTAAAAACTGTTTGGATGTGTTCAATGTAAAAACTAAAGTTTTTAGAGTTCAGACAGAGTAACTGTTACAAAATTTTTTGGAGGAAAAATACAAAATCTGTGTCACTGGCTTTACTGTGCATACTGTTTCTAAGATCTTATGCTGCCTTCAGTGCAATACAGGAGTGCAATTCAGTAAAAAATGTAGTGCAATTCAGAAGCATGAATTGCGGAAAGGTTAGGATCCATCTTCTGTACTCAGATTAGTTAAGTTTAGAAGTCTTAATGTACTCTTTTATATTAATAAGAAAATAATGAAATGGGCCAAATGTTATTTTTAAAGTCACATAATTATGTAAGCAGAGCATTAGTTTTATTTTGGAAGGTGGATTTTTAATTATTACTTTAAAATGTAATATAATTTTATAATAATTCATTGCTTTTTGTAGGTAATTTTACAAGACAGCATTAAACAGTTTTAGGCAGTGACTGTTGAAGGTATCACCAGTCTTTATATTCATCATATATTCAGCAAATATTTTGTGTCCCTTTTACAGTCAACAGTATCTTACCGCTTTTGTCTCATTATCTCAAACCTATTAAATTATCCAAAAGCTTCCTGATCATGCTAAAGCTTATGTTTGTTATGAATATCTCCCAGTATTCTGTCGTGACTAATTTTGTTCTTTGTTTCAAACTTTGCTTGATTTAGATCTGTTATTCTCCAAGTCTGTTTTGCAGCGTTTATTAATTATTTTTATTTTATATAACTTAAGACTCAAGGAAATATCAAATTCCTTTATTTACTCCTACAATGTAAGCAGTATCCTCCTATTGTTTTAGAAAAATATCAGAATGTGTCTGTAGCTGGATCTTAACGAAAACCTTGTCATTATTTTCTCATAGTCTTCTATTTTTTTAATTTTTTTTTTTTTTTTTATGCATAAGCAGATACTAGACTAAGACAGGTTTTTTTCCAGTGCTTAGAGTTAAAAAAAAATACACATTAAAACACCTAATTTACATTTTCTGTATTTTTCAGCACAATGGAGTATATTAAAGCACTGTAAGTGATAATAAATATTTATTCTCTAGAATTACAGAGTAGCTCCTGTGGCAATCCAGGAGTCCCACCAAAGGGTATCTTATACGGTACAAGATTTGACGTTGGTGACAAAATCCGATACAGCTGTGTAACTGGATATATTTTGGATGGCCACCCTCAGCTTACTTGCATAGCTAACTCTGTGAATACAGCATCATGGGACTTCCCTGTTCCTATTTGCAGAGGTAAGAGACATTCTACAATAATCTTCTCAAATATATATGTTATGTTTATTGGTCTGAATGACTTGAAATGTCTGTTTTAACTATTAACTTTTAGATTGTGATTGAAGATTTTATATATATATTTTTTTGTCTCTTGCAGCTTTATTTGTATATATCTGTGCTTTTACTATTGTCATAATAAAATTACGGCGTTCTGTTGGTTTTTTGTCTGTTTTTTGGGGTAGATATATGTAATTAAATTTCAGTAGTAGAAAAAGGCAGTTATGTTTTAGACCTTTAGAGAGAACTAACTGTGCATTAGTGAATGGAACTAAGTTAATAAAACGGAGCAATCATTACTGCTACAACCAAATATGAGGAAGTATTTTGAGGAAGTGTGTTATAACAAACAAGCCTGTTAAAGTTACAGGTTTAACATTACAGAATATAACATTTACATTTGTATGAACCATCTGACTCAGTCAAAAAGCCAACAGAAACATATACACTGAAATTAACACCCTGATAAAATTCTGATTGGAAGAATACATTGAGTTAGAGATGACTGGCAAGTACCACAAGAATGTAATTATATATGAAAAGGACTTATCATTGGAAATAGCATTCAATTATAAATCTATTCTTGGCTTTAATACGCTTTTCCATAATCTTGAAGAAGATATAACATTGTTGTTAATAGTGCTATTTTTTAGTAAAATCATTGATAATCCTCCCCTTCCTACATCCCAATAAAAAGTTAGTAATGAGGAAGATATACATTCAAGGAGTAAATCCAAATTATATTTTTGAAAAAGATTTGACAGAAATATGTTAGTTTGGACACAACTTTCATTTTTAAGAAATTTGAAGGTTAATAGACTTTACCTTACACTATTTTTCAAAATATTGATCTGCCAGTTTTGAAATGAATTGGCATTAAAAATTGCACCCTGAAATGAGGAGGATGAGAGACTTGAACCTGATGATTACACTTGTCCGTTTTTCCTCAAAGTCACAATAGTATAGGTCTGCTCAAGAAGTAATGTCTCCTGTTTTATTATGTCAGCCTGTGATATCAGATGTGAGTGTTGGTGGTACAGCAGTGGAGGTGGAGTCCTTCCACCAATATGCCATTAGGTTTTGTTGCCAAGCAAGAGAAAGCAGCAGAGAGGCAGTCTAACAACCTGGTGTCTAACATGGAAATATGTATGAAGCAAAAGGTGTACAGATGAATTCCTCCACATGAAAACAATTGCATCTATTGACATTCTTTGATTTTTGATGAACATTTATGGAGACCAAACAATGGATGTGATACAATGAATCTGTGGCTGGAGCATTTCAGCAGAGGGAACAGTGACTGTGTCACCTAAAATCGTACATATTTTTACAAGTACTTGGTCATTTCTGGAGAAAATGCATAGTAAGCAGTTGTGACTATGTTGAAAAATAATATCTTGTAGCTGAGAATTTGCTGAGAATAATCGTATTTTGTTCTCTGTATCTGCTACGTTTTCCATGAAAATAAATATGAAGGGTTATTTTCAGAGGGACCTGCATAGATAAAATTTTTATTGCAAATTTTTTCAGGAGCAGTTTTCATAGATATTATTTTTATTCTAAGGAAAAGTGCAGATTTGGAATGATGTGCTCCCAATGTTGTCCTGTGATAAAATGTAGTGTGTAAGCAGAAGACTAACACACAAAAATAAATAATAATAAAAAAAACCCCTTCTTGTTCTTGATTAAAATCTGTAGAGTAAAATAGGGGTGATAAATCAGAAAGGATTCAGAAAATGAGGAAGCAAGTTATACTACTTTTCAAAATTGCCATTTCTTTCTAGAGATAGAAAGAAATCAGACTTGGCAGTGTGAGTGAAAAAGATGACGTGATTTACTTTAAAAGCTTCTGTGGGAAGACAATATTTTTTCAGAGTGAAGAGTTCCCTAACTTAGACAGCAGTGAAGAATCTAAGGAATAAAAGCTTGACAAAAACAAAATAAAATAAAAGTAGTAAAGTGTACATTTTAGTAGTGGTGGCTGCTAATTGCAGAAACATAGCAAGTAAATGTGACTTGATTCTTGATTTAAGTTTTCAAACAAGATCGATTGGCTTAAGGTTTTAGTGCACAAAATCACTGTTAATGTTTTTGTTGTTGTTGTTGTTGTTCTGATTTCAATATAATTTTTTTCCTAATTGCATTCAGTAGTTTCTCCGTGACTCTCTTTAATATCAGAAACATCTAGGTTCACATTTAATGCAGAAACTATTCAAATTCCATTCTAGTAGATTTGCCCTATTTTTTTCTAATGCAATTATCCAACAGAGAATTCTGTTAGCAGAGTGCTAACGGTAACACCCAGTAATGAGCTTCTTATCTCTTTCTGTTTGCCATGGAGACTCTCTTTAATTAAACACTCATCTTTAAAGAGTTCCTCAGATAGATCATAGGATCATAGAATCCTTAGAGTTGGAAGGAACCTTAAAATGTCATCTAGAACTCCCCTGCAATGAAAAGGGACACCACAGCTAGATTAGGTTGCTCAGAGCCTGATCCAGCCTGGCACTGAAAATCTCCAGGGACGGGGTATCCACCATATCACTAGGCAACCTGTTCCAGTCCATCACCACCCTCACTCTAGAAGACCTTTTCCTTATATCCAACCTAAATCTACCCTCTTTTAGTTTGAAAACATTTCCCCTTGTCCAATCACCACAGGCCGCACTAAAGAAAGAGTCTGTCTCCTTTCCTGCAGTACCAGTAGATAAATGTCTTATTGTTCTCTTCCAATGGTCATTTCATTTTCAATAGTGATTCCTGAGGCAAATGAATAAAGCTGTATGTATTTGCGTGAGTATATGTGTAAGAATTAGTTGTCCTCAAGCAGAAAACTTGATTACTCTAATGTGCTAGATGGTGAGGTCCCTAAGGTCTCTTCCAGACATTCCTGGACTGGTCACAAGTTTCTCTATAATTAGTTGTTCCCTGACAAATTAGTTTTTACAACATTGTTTTTGACAGTGAAACGTGACAGCTGCATTATCATAATGCTTTCCATTCCTGAGATACATTTTAAGCTTGTAATATCACCATAGTGCAGTAAAGTATAAATAATTTACTGAGGCTAATAAATAAGGTTACATTTATATGTAATTTTGTCATTTTGTCATACTACTTCCATAATCAAGGAAGTATGCTTTAATATTTTTAAAACTTCTGTTCCAGGATCAAAGTAGTTAGTACACTGTAAGAATTTTTTCAAAAATGTTTCTTTAGAATTCACAAGTTCTGAAAAAAATTACAAAGAATATATTTTTATTTATGTTTGTTTAGTAGTTCCATTACAATATTTTCATCATAGCCTGTAAGTGTAACTAAAAATTATCTGTCACTATTAAAATACTGTTCATTAGATCACAACTTTGCTGTTCAAGTAACAACTTTCCTTTGTTATTTTACATTCCGTTATTATTAAAAGTATTAAAAGACTATGTAACTTTTTTTCAGAAGTACTGCTGAAATAGTATACTGCCATCTTACAATGTTATGCAGATATGTGTTCCTATTTATTTATTTATTTCACTGATAATTCACAGTATTAATGTCATCTCCATTTAAACAACCAATATTTATGTTTTTATGCTAGATCTGATTGCATAAGCTAGCCTTCAATTGTTAATGGACAGAAAGATGTACCCAAGGCACTATTCATGTCATCTAAAGTAAAAATTATCATTTCATACAACTCTAGGTCTCTGCCTAATAGTGGCATAAATGTTATCTGTTGCCATGCACAGAAAATCACATTTCTTTCCACTGTCCATAAATATAGACATAAGTAATTATTTCAGAATATTCTCACTCATTATGAATACAAATATGTTTCAAAAAAGCAAGAAATACGAAAGGAAATTCATTCCATTAACAGCAATTCATCTTTTCATTTTAACATATTCTACTCTAATTTTATTGAGGAATACACTACAATAAAAGGCTTTGTTTTCACTGTTGTTTTTTTGTTTTGTTTTGTTTTTTAAGTGATTTGTTTTACTGAGGTCAGAAAGCGTGGTCCAGTGACTGTAGCTGCTTTTTCTATATGAACAAAATATTTCTGCTATTTTACCTTTTTTTGTGTGTGTGCGTATAGAACTTACTGTAGAAGAAATTTTTTTAATTGCAGATCATAGATAAACTTCTATAACTACATAGTTTTGTGGATATATTCTGAAACATGAGGCAAATTTTAGGTCAGAGAGGACATTTTCAAATGGCATAAATTTTGCTAATGTCTTGTGTATTTTATTGAAGGAATATATCTGATCATACATGCCAGTAATAGGAATTTTGAAAAAAATGAATTAAACTTCACATACTTACCAATAAGTTTTCATATAATAATATCTTCTTTTCATGAACAGATTAATTTGGTTGCAGGAAGGTAAATGACTTTATGATAATGTGGAAAATATGACCAAGCAATATAGAGAGTAAGCAAGCTGACTGTCTTCTCATGTTTGTTACAAGTTGACTTTGTAGGGTGTGGAACAAAGAAGGAGATGAAGTCAAAATACCATACTTGATTATATGCAGGGAGATGAAGTCAAAATACCATACTTGATTATATGCAGGGCAGTAATTAGACAATATGTACAGGGGATAATAAAATGTGCTAACTTAAGGGAAGGAATAAATTACAGAAATTACATAGGGAATAAAAAGTTTTGTCTCAAGTAATTTTCTTTATATAAATAGTTATCACTTGTTTTGGAAAAAGACCCAGAGCAACTGTGTAATACAAATTAAAAACACTTATATTAAAAAAAGTTAAAAAACAAAACAAACAACAAAAAAACACCTATGAACTTAAATTTTAGAACAGCGAATTTGTACAAAAGATATACAAGAACTCCAATGACTTGATCACCAATGGCTGAGGTAATTTTCAGAAATGGATCCAAAAATCGATCTTGAGACACTGCAAATTAATAGAATCATAGAATGGCTTAGGTTGGAAAGGGCCTTAAAAGTCACCTAGTTCCAACACCCCTGCTGCGGGCAGGGTTGCCATTCACCAGATGGTGATTTATTAGGGCCAACCTTCTCGTCATTGATTCATTAAAAATTTCCAATAGCCTGCTAGGGCAAGAGGCAGTGGGCACAAACTGGAACACAGGAGGTTCTATCTGCACATCTTTATTGTATGGGTGACAGAGTACTGGCACAGGTTCACTAGAGAAAATGTATTGTCTTTTCCTTGGAAATCTTCAGAAACTATCAATACATAGTCCTGGACAAATGGCTCTGTGTAACCCCGCATGATGATGCGTGTTGGACCATATGACTTCCAGCATTCCCTTCTTATGTCAACCATTCTATGACTCTGTGATTCTGTGCATTTATGCCAGTAGTAAGGACAGTTATCTTAAAGTCTAGTGTCAGCTAGAAACTGACATTAGCAGCAAGCAGATTCTGAGCTGGTATGATAATAAAAATATCCAGAATAAAAATGTCTTTGGATTAAAGTAATCAGCATTCATCAACAAAGTGACCTTAATTTAGGAAAGAAGCTTCTTAAGTTATATCTCCCAACAGTCTACCTGGGGCCAGGGAAAATAGCAGAACTGTTTTCAAATAAATGAAATTATACTTTGAAGAAGAAAGTAAGTATGTAACTATTTGAAAAAGGGAATATTTGGAGACATAACCTACACAAAAGGAAGGAAAACACAGAACTAGCAGTGCATTATGTTATTACTTGTGAAAAAAGTATAAAATGAATTTACTTGGAAAAGAATTTACTTGGAATAGAAAAATACCATTTTAGTTTGATAATTGAAAACAACCTAAATGGTAAGTTTTGGTAATGTGTATATTAGGTACAGTCATCAAAATATAATACTGAAGTATTAATTCCATCAAAATACAGTCTTTCATATGAGATTAAAAGCTAAATACTTGCATTATTAGAAACATTTAAAGACTATTTTAAGAAGGCAATTGTTAAGCAGATAGCCCTAGCTCAGTTCTGTTAGGCTAGTAAATTCTGCTTTTGCTACCTAATACTTCCAATCTTACATTCTACTTGGGTTTATTTACTATGTAGTATTCATAGATAAATCCTTTCTAATTGTTAATTAGCATAAATAACACTTGTAATATAATTTGAGATACTTTGAAAATAATTACTGGTAAATCCCAGGTTCATTAGCACAATTTGCTGAGCAGCTTAATCTGAAAGCTTTTCCTGCCAGGAATTCTAAACAGACTACTATATTTTCCTCAGAATATTGGAATTATGGCTTAATCACAGAATCATAGAATTGCAGAAGATGGAAGGGACCTCTTGAGATGATCTAGTCCAACCCTCCTGCTGAAGCACATTCCCTAGAGTCAGTTAAATGGGAAAGCATTAACAGATTTTGAATATCTCCAGAGAAGCAGAACATCTCTGGGTAACTTGTTCCAATAGTCAGTCACCACTCAAGAACTTCTTTGTTCAGATGGAATTTTCTGTGTTACAGTTCATGTATGTTGCCTCTAGTATTGTCACTGGGATACATCAAAAAGAGCCTGTCCCCATCCACTTGACTCCCACAATTTTGCTATTATTAAAAATTGTTAAGATCCCATCTCAGTCTCCTCTTCTCTGGGCTGAACAGCCCATGGTCTCTCATATGGTTACTTCATAAGGGAAATGTTCCAGGTCTCTATTTATCTTTCTAGCCCTCCACTGGACTCTCTCTAGAAGTTCCCTGTCTTTCTTGAGCTGCGGAGTCCAGAATTGGACACAGCACTCAAGATGTGGCCTCACCAGGGCAGAGTAGAGTGGGAGGAGAGCTTCCTTTGACCTGCTGGCCAGGTTCTTTTTAACTCACCCCAGGATACCATTGGCCTTGTGTGACCACAAGGGCACACTGCTGGCTTATGGTCAGCTTGTTGTCCACCTGGACACCCAGGTCCTTCTCTGCAGAGTTCCTTTTCAGCAGGCCATTCCCTAACCTGTATGGATGTACGTGGTTATTCCTCCCCAGATGTAGAACATTTCACTCGCCTTTGATGAATCTATTGAGGTTCCTCTCTGCCCAACTCTCCAGGTCTTGTTCAATAGTGATACTTTTTGTATTTCTCAATTTCTGCATAAAGTTAGACTCTATCTCGATATAAATGAAAAATGTGAGTATATTAATATCTAAATAACACCCTATAAACATGAGCTTATTTTCCAGCTGTAATTAACATCCAGAGGACAAAAGGCTCTAAGAAGTTTTTAAAGTCTTTCAAGTATTACTCCAAGAATATGACTGACAGAAGTTTTTCTGGAAGGCAAAAGTTTTAATTGTTGAAATTCTAATATCACATTGCTATACTCTTCAGGAATGTATCTTCATTAATGTGAACAATGATTACTGATTCTCTTATGGAACATGAATCTTGTCCTTCAGCTTTAATTTTCCATCACTGGCAGGTGTGCTGATGTTTTATTTACGTATTATGACAGCATTGCTTCCACTCTTTAAGAGTTTTCAGATCTATAGCATGTCTTAAATGTGATATTTTAAAATATTCACTGATGAAGCACCCTGAGGATCACAGAATCATAGACTTATACATAGAATGTTTTGAGTTGGAATGGACTTCAAAAATTATCTAGTTTCAACA
This sequence comes from Perdix hodgsoniae, assembly GCA_035772895.1. NCBI lineage: Eukaryota > Metazoa > Chordata > Aves > Galliformes > Phasianidae > Perdix > Perdix hodgsoniae. The sequence continues at coordinate 135,015 of JAPSGF010000137.1, forward strand.
CCAAGCCAAGGGCTGGGACACCTTCCAACAAATCAGATTAGTCAAAGCCCCATCTCACCTAGTCTTGAACATTTACAGGGATGGAACACCTATATCTCCTCTGGGCAACATTCTCAAGTATGTAACCACCTTCATAGTAAAGATTATCTTCCTTATATCTAATTTTTTTTTATTTTGAAACTATTATCTCATGTCCTATTGCTACACACTTTGGTTAAAAGTCTTTCCTTTCTTGTAAACTTCTTTTAAATACTGAAAAGCCATTGTAAAACCACCCTGTATCTTTCTTTTCTGTAGACTGAACAACCCCAATTTTCTCAGCCTATTTTCATTAGAGAGGTGCTCCAGACCTTTGATGACCTTTATATTCCTTCTCCGGATTCATTCTAATGAGTCCATGTATTTCTTATGCTGTGTTCCCCAGAACTGAAGGTAATATTCCCTAGTGAGATAATAATAATGTTCCCTAGTGAGACCAGATTAGAGAGTGGTAATCACTTCCCTGGACATGCTAGCTACAGTTCTTTTGATGCAGTCCGAGACGCAGTTAACTTCTGAAGGTGAAAGTGCACTTGCCAGTTTAGGTTGACTTTTTTTTCATCCATACTCTGAGGCAACCAAGCAGAAGTCGAGGCAACCATGTACCAGTTCAGACCTCCAGCTATATAGAGTGAATGAGCCTCTCAATAGCTTCCTGCGGCTGCAGTCAGAGCAGCTGTGTGAGGTGTGAGCAGGTCGATGATCTTCTCAGCCTTGCGGCCCAGCTACAGGACGAAATGTATAGATTAAAAAGTGAAGTGTCATGGGGGACAAAAAGAAGGAGCAGGGAAACTACAGTTCACCCATGAGCAAACAAGTTATTTAGAAGTAAAAAACACAAACTCAAGGCAGCTTGTGTTTAAACCCAAGGCAGCTGGTATCACATGGGGTTAAGGACAAAAAATTGCAAGGCTGGTGTTGCAAGAGGACATCAAGCTCTCTCGCGGGTGTTGCAAAGAGGTGTGGACTCCTTTGCTGGTGCAGAACAAAGGACCTTTATTGCAGGTGCTTAGAGCCTTTTGTATCCGCTCAACACAATAGTTTTCCCCGCATAACCAACACTGGTTACAATTAAGGGCTAGACCCTTTGTGGGTGTTTAATAAGTTATTGTTGAGCTTTACCGCTCATTAGCAATACAACGACCTTCTTTATCCCACAGTCTGAAGGCAAGAATGCAAAGGAGAAAAAAAAAAAACCACAAAAAACAGATGGAGGTGAATCTACAGCCCCTCCCCCCGCCCAGAGGAAGAAGGGGTTGATATCTTGCTATGTACACCAGGAAGGGAGTAGAATGTGAGAAGCTCTCCCTAAAGAACAGTCGTGAGCTAGTCGAAAGCCGAAGGGTGACAGTTAGACTGGGGCAGAAAAGGGAGCCTTCTATTTGCTGTCTACTACAGGCCACCAGATCAGACAGAGCCTGTTGATGACGCTTTCTACCTGCAGTTACAGGAGGCATCATGATCGCAAGCTCTCGTCCTGTTGGAAGACTTTAACCACACAGACATCTGCTGGAAAAGTTGCACCATGAACTGCAGGCAATCCAGGAGGCTCCTGGAATGCACTGAGGATAACTTCCTGAGTCAAGTAATTGACGACTCCACTGGAGGGGTGCTGTCCTGTTGCTCACCAATGCATATAAACTGATTGGTGACATCAGAACTGGACTGTAGTGACCATGCTATGCTTGAGTTCATGCTCTGGAGGGATATGAGACAGACAACAAATAAAATTAGGAAGCTAAACCTTAGGAAAGAGAAAATCCAGGTCTTCATTCAACAAAATACTCCGGGAAACTGTCCTTATGAGTCAGGGTGCAGAGCAGAGCTGTCAGATCTTTAAGGAGGTTTTCCTCAGAGTGCAAGAGCTCTCTATCCCCAACAAGGAAGGGAAGGAAGGCAAGAAGCTGATGTGGCTGAACTGGGACCTGCTGGTCCAACTGAAGTGCAGGAAGAAAATGGACGGGCATTAGAGACAAGGGCAGGCATGATGCAAAGTGTATAAGGAAACTTCTAGGCTGTGTAGAGCTGGGGTCAGGAAAGCCAAGGCCCAGCTCAAGATAAATTTGATTAGAGAAGCCAAGAAGAACAAGAAAGACTTCTACAGGTACCCCAGTCAGAAAAAGAAAATCCTGAAGAGCATACTCCCCCCCCACAACCCTCCCTCCCACTCACCTTTCCCCCCTACACACCCCTCCCCCCATCCCAGATGAGTGACACAGTCAGATGGTAACAGAAGACAAGAGAATGATGAGGTTCTTTTTTTTGTCTCAGTCTTCCCTGATAACTGCTCACAACACAGCCCTCAAATGTTTGGTTTGGGAGGAGGGGATTGGAAAGCAGCCTCCCTCCCACTGTAAGTAAAGACCAGCTTCATAACCACCTGAGGAAACAGACTATCCACAAGTCTATGCGTCCCAGTGAGAAGCATCACTGAGTCTTAGCAGAATTGGCTGATGTGATTGCCAAGCCACTCTCTACGATATTGAAAGTCGTGGCAATCAGGTGAAGTCTCTTGTGACTGGAAAAAAGGAAACAAAAAACCTGTTTTTTGAAAGAGTAAAAAGATGACCCCCAGGAACTACCAACCTGTCCGTCTCACCTATGATGATAGACATGATGAAGATCATGGAACAGATTCTCCATGAAGCTATGTAAAGACACATAGAAGGCAGAGAGAAGTAGCATGGCTTCATCAAGGGTAAACCCTACTTGACCAATGTAGTGGCCTTCTGTGATGGTGCCAGTGCATCAACAGACCAGGGAAGAGATACTAATGTCATCTATGTGGACTTCAGTAAGGTCTTTGACATGGTAGACCACAATATCCATATCTCCAAATTGAAAAGATATGGATTTGATGGGTGGACTGTTAGACAGATGAAGAATTAGCTACAGAATCGAGTACAGAGGGTGGTTGTCAGTGGTTCAACATCCAGAGATCAGTGATGAATGGTGTCCTTTAGCGGTCAGTAATGACACTGATAGTCTTTAATACCGTCATCAGTGACATTGACAATGTGGTTGAGTGCACCCTCATCAAATCTGTTCATGACACGAAGCTGTGGGGTGCAGTCAACACACCAGAGGGATGGGATGCCATCCAGAGGGATCCAGAGGGATCTTGAGCAGTGGGCCCAGGTGAACCTCATGAAGTTCAACAAATCCAAATGCAAAATCTTGCATTTGGGTCAAGAGAATCCTCAGTATTAATACAAACTGGGGATGAAGGGATTGAGAGCAGCCTTGACAAAAAAGACCAGGGGGTACTGGTGGATAGCAACCTGAATATGAGCCAGCAATGTGCCCTTGCAGCCCAGAAAGCCAGCCATATCCAGGGCTGCATCAAAAGAAGTGTGGCCAAAATGTTGACGGAGGTGACCCTGCCCCTCTGCTCTGTGCAGGTGAGCCCTCCTCCAGAGTACTGCATCGAGATGTGGAGTCCTCAGTACAGGACAGACACAGACCTGTTGGAGTGTGTCTAGAAAAGGGCCACAAAAATGATCCAAGGAATGGAATAGGGTTCTTCAGCCTGGAGAAAATAAGGCTGCAAAGTGATGTGGTAGTGATCTTTCTGTATCTATAAGGGAGCTACAGGAAAGGAGACAGACTCTTTATCAGGTTTTGTGATGATAGAACAAGGGGAAATGGCTTCAAACTCAGTGATTTAGGTTAGATATAAGGAAGCAAGGTGTTTCAGTGAGGGTGGTGAGGCACTGGAACACATTGCCCAGTGATGTAGTTGATGCTCCATCCCTAGAGACTTTCAAAGTGAGGGTGTATAAGGCCCTGGGCAACTTGATATAACTGTGGTGTCTCTGTTTATTGCAGGGGAGTTGGACTAGATGGCTCTCAAAGGTCCCTTCCAACTCTAAGGATTTTATGTTTCCACGAGGTCTGTTCTCTATCCATCCATCTCTCAGTCTTCATCGATGTTTGTCATTCCCCCAGTTGAGGGGAATGCCTTGTTAAATTTTATGGCTGCTTTACAGCTTCACCTCAAATGTGAACTGTTTCTTGTGTACATTAACTGTGGATAAGCCCCTTAGGTGCTTGTGGATGAAATGAAGCAAAATAAATGTATCCTGTCTTTGTCGTATTGGTATGATGATTTATGAAAACAAAGAACACAAATCTCTTTAATGGTGGAATTGTAACCCATCTCTTTTTAGCTAGGTGTTGCAAGAACACCTAGGTCTGTTTCTTGTCCATGAGGAGTTACTTTTTTGGCTGAAAACACATATTGCTATCTTATACTCAATTTTTCTTCCACCAACAGCTCAGTGTCTTCTCTGTCATGCTGTTTTCTATCCACTTGTTTTCCATCTTGTATTTATGTTTGCAATTGCCCTAACCCATGTGCAGGGCCTTTCATTTGGACTAGTTGAAGTTCATGACATTTTCACGTCTACCTCTCTCAAGCCCTCTGAATGGTATCCTTTCCCTCTAGCATGCTGACTTATACCACACAGCTTGCTGTCATCCAGAAATGTAGTGAGGTTATACTCAAACCCACTGTTCATGTCACCATATTGAATGGTACTGGTCCCAGTACAAATCGCTGAGGAATACCACTCACCATCAATCTTCTGAGGAGGGTCAGGGGAGACCTTATAGCTCTCTATAACTTCCTGAAGGGAGGTTGTGGTGAGCTAGGGGTCAGCCTTTTCTCTCGTGTAGACAGTGATAGAACTAGAGGCAATGGTTTCAAACTGCGCCAGGGGAGATTCAGGCTGGACATTAGGAAATATTACTTCTCGGAAAGGGTGGTCAGGCACTGGAATGCACTGCCCAAGGACGTGGTGGAGTCACCGAACATGGATGTGTTCAAGAGACGTTTGGATGTTGTGTTGAGGGATATGATTTAGCTGGGGAGTAATGGTGATGGTTGGACTGGATGATCTTTTAGGTCTTTTCCAACCTTGATAATTCTGTGATTCTGTGATTTTGTGATTCTTTTGGTTGCTTTTGATCACAATTCATTGAATGTGACTATGCAGCCCATTCCTTATTCACTTAGTGAAATATCCATCAAATCTTTTTATCTCCAGTTTGGAGACAAGGATGTTGTGCAGGAAAGTCCCCTGTCAAGGTCACAGATAGATTTAGAGATATTTAGAGTGCCAATTACTTTGCACAATAATAATAACAATAATAATAATAATAGTAGTAGTAGTAGTAGTAGTAGCAGTAGTAATAAAAGCTAGGACAAGTAAATGCTAGTCTGTATGGCTGTAGAAAAACTATGTTCATGAATAAGGACAGAGGATGGAGTGATGTGTATGAAAAGGTCTAAAAATCTCAGTAGAACAGAGAGAAAAATTTTAAATGCAAATTACTGGTAGCAATACTTCTAAAATTGCAAAGTATATAGGAAGTAGGAACATTTCCAATAAGCTTGAAGATGATCACAGAATCACAGAATGGCAGGGCAGGGGCCTACTGCCCCCCTGTCACGGGCATAGATTGATCTAGTTAATGCCGTGACACCAAGGTTGGAAGAGACCTCAAGGATCATGAATCTCCAACCCCCCTGCCACATGCAGGGCCACCAACCTCCACATTTAATATGAGACCAATCTGCCAAGGGCCCCATCCAATCTGGCCTCCAACACCTTTAGGGACGAGGCATCCACAACCTCTTTGGGCAGCCTGTTCCAGCACCTCACCACTCTCATATTAAAGAACTTCCCCCCGACATCCAACCTAAATCTTCCGTCCCTCAACTTAAAACCCCCTTGTCCTGCCTGATGATAACAGATATAAAGAAAGAAAACTGGAGAAACAGTGGAGACTAAGGATTCATGGAATGATACTGCAGCAGATGTATTATAGAAAGTGAAGGAAAATATTACATAAGAGTAATAGTATTTTGAAGAATCCATTATCTGACTTTCAATATGAATTTGGATTCATTTCATAAATTAGGTCTATAGTCTTTGTTTCCCATCCTACCTTTTACAGAACTTCTAAGATGACAGTGGATAAGTGTACATAAATCCAGGATGACATTACACTCATTGCTTCTGGTTATAAATCTCTCTTTCAGAACTGTAGTTTGTAGACAGGTATTTTCTTACCTGATTTGCTGTCTCTTGTCATTCTGTAGAAATTAAGAGGAAATACAGGAATGTTGGTCTAAGTACCAGAAGCTAATATTTCTATACAAGCCATATTTCTTCAAGAGCACAGGATAACTCTTAGGTTACAGATCTAATTTGGTTTTGGTCAGTAAATGAAAAGATTTTACAGTTTTTCCAAGCTCTGTTTATTCACAAAACTACAGGTAATTTTGATTTCAAAATATCTTCCTAAGCTCTTGATTACATTCCAGAGTTCATGTAACTTGATTCTCCATTATGATCACTTCCCTGTGCTCCTGACTAAATGTATTCCCTGACTATATTTGTATCTAAGAGCTAGACAGAAAAAGGCCTTGTATCCAGAGGTGTTAAGCACACATATCTCTGTATGCTAATTCTGTCTATTTTGTACTACTGTCTACATGACTTGCACACGTCCTAATTTCAGTTATCTTTGGATGAAATTTGTTTCATCTTCATGTATACTATATTATTTGCAATAATACTCGACATTCTGAGTAAAGATGCTATAATGATTTATTCACCAAATAATTTTCTCCCACACATAAATTCCAACACTACATATTATCTGTCTCATACCAGCACTATGGCTTACAGATATTAGTGATAATGTAGCCTTCCAGTCCCTAAACAAACAAACAAACTGCATGTTTCCTCCTCAGGAGCTGGCAGGCTTCATAGATTTTGCTGCACTTCACTCATTTTCTGGCTCAACTAGAACATAGAACAGTTGAAAAACTTTCTAAATGTACACAAACAATTATTTTAAAATCTCCCTTTCTTGTCAACCATCATATTTCTGTCTTTCCATCTTTCTAAAGATTCCTTTTCCTTCTTTATTTTTGTATTATTATTTGCATAATGGTCTGTAAGATCCATGATCTGCATTATGAATCTGCTGGTAAAGAGCTTTGCCAACCATATTTAGATACATTTTGATCGAGAGTGTTAAACTTATCAGCAACTCCTGAAATATTTACAGACTGAGATTATTTCTGGATAGTGCTCAAGAATCTCTGTTAGATGAGGGCTTTCAGTTGGTGGATCAGTAATACACATAGGAAAATATGTAAAATGTGACGATAAACAATTAATCATTAAAAACTAACAAATTTATTTGAGTTAATAATGGCTGTCAAACAGCTTGCAAACTGAGGAAAGAAGATGGAATTGTGGAATGAAAAAACACTTTTCTTTTGAGTTGTGTTTCTCCCTCCTGAGTTATTTACTCATGGAGTTCTGTAGACAAACCGTTCCTGACTAAGTTTAACATTTGTCATAGTTACCTCCAAAGATTTAATGTTGTTAAACTACCATTTCAGCTTCATATGAAAAGCTAAAGCAAACCAAAATGAAGATAAATGAGCAGATTAAGTCACAGACATTTCTAGGAGGTAGGTAAACAATCAACACATAATTTTCATGGCCTCTTAACTGTCTTCCCTGTGGCTGCAAACCTTGGTGCAATTTATTTTGTAGCACAATAGAAGAAAAAAATCAGTTGACAATATTTAATATGAACAAATATATGACAATAAAAGAAGAACCATGCAAACCAGAGCCTCTTGTAGAATTTGGAAACAAGACCATTTTGCAGAGCTTGCTAGTGCAGATGTGCATGAGAGTATATCTAACAGATTAATGCATTGAAAGGAGTATTCTCATTGAGTTTCTGTACATAAAGAAAAAAAAAAAAGTGTATAAAGTGAACACCAGTATGTTATATAACCAGGTTCAATACAAACTGGGTTAGGGTTATATATTTATTTTTATTTCCACTGGGTCATGTAGAATATCATGTACTGTATTCTCTGAATTTAATTATTTACTATTATTATTTACTTTGCCTGCAGTTAATTATAATGCAAACTTTGTGCAACTGTAGAGGTGCTACAAGTCAACCTAAAACATTACTTCATCCTCTTCTGTAGGGTAGTTGAATTTTATTTTGCCTTCCTTTTATTTATGAAATGTATTCTGTATACTTCTTTGAAGATGTAACAGACGTTTTATGTGAAGAGTAGTTCTTCTCAAGAACGTTAAATAAGTTGTTGTTGCATGATAAGGAAGTCTTGCAGTATTTGATCACCAGTTCCCTTGACAATTCCATCCAGCATAAAGGCAGTGTTTCCATGAAAATAACACCCTTCTCAAACCTTCCAATTAGTCAGGTCTTTCTTTATCTTCTGCTCATCCCATCCAAAAACACTCCCCATCCTTATTTTAGCTACTTTGTATTGTGTGTTTCGTTTCAAATGATGTAGTACATTGAACTATTTCATTCCTTAATTAGAGTACACTTCTTTCCAAAATAAGATATGAAATTCTGCAGACCAAATGTTCCGTTCTTGTGCTGCTGTCTTCATTTTAGGTAGAATTACATTAAAGTGGATATTGCAACTTGTTTACAAATCAGTTGCATAATTTGTGAGCTAAGACAATTTGAGTTATACGTGAAGGACACTTCAAATAATGTGAACGTTTAAGCAGTGAATAGATGGTTTATGAGGGTGGTATTTTGTGGTATTTTTCAATCGTTCCGGTTTTTAAGAAATATATGATAGTAACTATGTCTTTTTTGTTTGTTTTCTGTTTGTGTAATTTTTGATTGTTTGAAGCACCTTCAAATTTTCAAATAGGGGCAATTTATGCTTATCAAGGATACATAGTCACTTTGCTCGGTCAAATTAAGTAGAGTCACTGTTACAAAGATTCAAAATCTTCATATGATTAAGTTCTCATTATTTCAAATGTATTTGTAATATTTATTTTTCTGGGAAAAAAAAAAATCTTGTCATTATCATTCATAGAATCATAGAATTGCTCAGGTTGGAAAAGACCTTCAAGATCTTCAAATCCAACCACAACCTAACCATTCTACCCTAACTCTAACAACCCTCTGCTAAATCATGTCCGTGAGCAACACATCCAAATGTATTTTAAACACATCCAGGAACAGTGACTCAACCACCTCCCTGGGGAGACTGTTCCAGTGCTTAACAACCCTTTCTGTAAAGAAGCTTTTCCTGATTGCCAAACAGAACCTACCCTGGCACAACTCGAGTCCATTTCTGCTCGTCCTGTCACCTGTCACCAGTGAGAGGAGACCAACCCCACTCTCGCTGTAAGCACCTTTCAGGTATTGGAAGAGAGCAATAAGGTCTCCCCTCAGTCTCCTTTTCCGTAGACTAAACAGCCCCAGTTCCTTCAGTCTCTTCTCATAGGGCATATTCTCAAACCTTGTTGCCTTTCTTTGGACCTGCTCCAGCACCTCTAGGTTCTTTCTGTACTGAGGTGCCCAAAACTGAACATATACTCAAGGTTTGTTATTTTTTTTCAGATTTTTTTTTTCCTAATAAGTTTATGTATTTTCAAAAATTTCAGATTCATGGTTCTTAGATATGTTTATTCTGGGCTGAGGCACTAGATATTCATTAAAACATTTCAAAAGGTTTTCAACACTGTTCAGTGTATTTCCAAGCTTACATTTATATTTGCATTTGTAAATGTTAAGCCAGGTAAGGAATTATCATCACAATGAGATAAAAACTTTAGAACCTTTTCTAGAAGAGTTTTAAACATTTGTCAGTGTGGTAAATTAATTCCCTAGTGAATGGATGCCAAAGTAGTGATTTCAAAGTTCTCATCACTGTGGTGTTCATTAGCCATGGTAGATCCAGCATTTGCAAATAAAGTAATGAAAACTGAGAAAATTAAGTCAAATGTATAAGTTATTTTAAGTAGAAGTTTTATAAGAATGCAAATTAGTTGAAATGTATTGTATGGATTGTTTCTTCATGGTGTAATATCTTTCCCATTAAAAGCAGTGAGAATGAATAAAAGTGGAGATATGTGAAAACCAGAAGACTGAAGGTGAGGGAGGAAAAGTGACCAGAAGAACTGTTATGTTTCTATCATATTTCCTTTTTAATCCTAGTGGATTTGAAAAAGAAACAGAAAATAAGAAATTGAATACCAGTTCACTTCTGTGTCATGTTTATGCCATATCTGAATTTCTGTAGTTATTAAAGAGTTATTTGAGCCAAACTAAGTGTGCCTTTTCATGGGCTAACATGTTTGTATTTAAGTATTTCTGCTGGGCTCTGAACTATACATATGCAATTGAGTTGTTTGATCACACGATGAAAAACTTTATTTGCAAAAAATATTGTTTATCTGGAAAAACATGTCAATGAAAGATTAATTGAATAAGAAAGCAGTGAATATGGCATCAAAACTATCTTTGTAATGGAAATGAAACTGTATTATCTTAGCAATAGGAGCATCTTTTGTTTTGGGCTCCTCACTACAATGTCCAAGGACACTGAGGCCCTGGAGTGTGTCCAGAAAAGGGCAACAAAACTGGTGAGGGGTCTGGAGCACAAATCCTATGAGGAGTGGATGAGGGAGCTGGGATTGTTTAGTCTGGAGAAGAGGAGGCTCAGGGGAGACCTCATTGCACTCTACAACTTCCTGAAGGGAGGTTGTGGTGAAGAGGGATTTGGCCTCTTCTCTCAGGCAACGAACAGGACCCGGGGAAATGGCCACAAGTTGTACCAGAGGAGGTTTAGGTAGACTTAAGGAAGAACTTTTTCTCTCAGAGAGTGGTCAGGCACTGGAATGAATTGCCAAGGGAGGTGGTGGAGTTGCCATGCCTGGCAGTGTTCAAGAGGCGTATGGATGAGAAGCTGCAAGATCTGGTTTAGTAGCTTGTGGTAGCAGTGGTAATGTGAAGACGGTTGGACTAGATGATCTTGAAGGTTGTTTCCAACCTTGTGATTCTATGAAAACTTCTATGAAATTCTATGAAATCTTACTCTATTAGGGTATTTATGAAAAAATGATTGAGGATATCTTATTAATGTTTATTCCTTTCACCACCGAAATATTTTTAAATCATTTAATCACATGATAGTTCTCAAATTATTTAGAAGTTAGGAGGTCTGTAGAATGACCAAAGCTTCCTGAAAGATTAATTTAAATTAGACTATAAATCAGAGTGGTGGTTAGTTAGTTTTGAAGGAGGCAGGATATGGAGGATTCTTCCAAGCGATATAGGCATCTTCAGGAAAGACATCTGTATGCTGATTAGCTGTCTGAACTATATTTAAGGCCACAGGGGAGTACAAAGCACTTTTACTCTGTGTTATGTGTTTTGATAAAATAAATCATAGAATCATAACTTGCAGACCTCTGGAAGTTATAGTTTAACTTTCAGCTTAAAGCAAAATCAACTATAAGTCTTTCCTAAAGGCCAAATGCAGTCATGTTTTGAATATCTCCAGGAATGGAGACTCAGAGCCTGTGATCCAGTGTCTGACATTCTGCATGAAAATGTTTTCTGAATTTACGTGTTTCAGTATTCAGTGTTTCTTCTCTTTTCACTCCACTGTAATTAAGACAAACTGGGTCATTTTTTTCTGTACTTCTCTACTACCTAGTTGAATACAATAAGATTTTCCCTCTAATCTTCCCGTCTTCAACCTGCATAGATGCAATTCTTTTAGCTTCTCCTTATATCTCATGTGCACCAGACCCTAAATCATCTTTGCATCCCACTGATTCAGTTCCATATGCCTATGTCTTTTGACTTAACTTATAAATCAGCTGTGGTTCACTTTAAATGTGCCTATTTGTCATGATTATGAAAACTAGAAAAGTCAAAAAAATGCAGATGGCTACTATACACATATTTATATATCAAAAGCTAGGAGAGATAATTCTACATGCTAAATATATTTTGCAAATGCAAAGAAAGAGTGAAGAGAAAGAAAATTCTGGAAAATATATCTTCAAGTACCAGACCATGAACAAGGATCAGCATGAAGGAAGGCAAAGGACTGTAGGCAAGAAGATTCCCTGAAATTTAACAGTTTTGATGTTATCAAAAATAATGAAAAAAAAAAAAATCCCACAAAAATAAATAAATACCCACCCACCTACCCACAGACACACTCAAAAGGTACAGAAAACAAAAAATAGTATGTAAAGAAAAAGACCGTGCTAATAGGGTATTGATAAAAGGACCGAAGAAGAAGGTCAAAATTGAGCACAGTGTCGCGGGTTAAGCAAGATCTACCTGTGCCCGTGACAGGGGGGCAGCTGGCCCAAAAGGGCCGCTGGCCCAAAAAGGGAAGGGGAAAAGGGAATGGGAAAAGAAAACAGCGGCAGTGATCTAAGGAGGCACACTTATTTACTAAATGCTATATCAGAATACAGGATAATACAATATAATACAATATAATTGTAATTAAGCAAAAGAGAGAGAGAGAGTGAGT
>JAPSGF010000137.1:162432-177309 GCA_035772895.1 Perdix hodgsoniae
GATGTGGAATACTGATAGCAAAATTACAAAAGTATTAAACCATGACACACAGATAAGGAAATAGAGAATTGTAATGGAATATAAATATCTACAACTGAAAATAATATTGAAAGTTTCCAGAATGGTAGATATTTTTGAAAAAAAAAAAAAAAAAAAAAAGAAACAAAAATAATCTACTTTTTAGATAGGAACTGTATGTCTAAATATTTTCGTTCTCTTCTTTTCCCTGTCAAACAACATATGATTTTATCATCATATTGAGTGATCACTGCTTTTCATTTACTGTAAGTACTGTATTGTGTTTTTAGAAAAAATGCCCATTTGACTGTGGGAAATTCAGTTAAAGATTTTCAGTGTGACGTGAGACAAACAGTAAAATTAATCTTTTCCATGCACTAATGGATTGAATGGCAAACAATCTAGTCACAACTGAGACTTGTCAGGATTTATTGACTTACTGATTACAGATTGACATTGTCATAAAAAGAAAAGTTAAAAAAAAAAATCAGAGAGACAAATTTCATACATCCGCCTCATCTTAAGGAGCTAATGTTAAAAATTTTGAAAAGCTGAAGAAGTCTAACAGAATTCTTATATATTTTTAATCTGTATCCTACAAAGATTCCTAAATATAGGGAAAAAAGTACTGAATATCAAATACACATAAAAATAATGGAAAAAGAGCAATTTTTCAGTCACTTATTCAGTAGGTGCCATTCTATATTTGTATGTGCTTTACTGAGATTATGAATCAGAGAAAGGGGTAGAAAGTAAAGAAAACATGGTGAAAAAATAGTAGTTATTTGACTGAGATTATTATAGGTTTATAAGCAGTTACAAAAACAAATCAGTTTTAGAAGATGAGGAGAAAATAAGTAATTAATTGAGTTGTAAGAACTGAGTGTTTTTCCAAATTTAGACTGTAAAGTTAAAAAAACACTTATTCATCCACAGCTTTTATCCTTCAAATACAAGCAAATCAAACCATAGTTTTAAAAGGACCTTTTCTAATGTGGCTTTAAAATATAATAATATATGATACAAATATTGAACAAGAGAACTTACAAAACTTGGCCTTATGGAGCTTCTCCTGCGGATTTTCAGTGCCTAATAGTATGATCATACTCATACTACAGTATTTTCTGCAGTAGGAACAGTAATTTATCGCTATACTGTTTCATGAAAATCTTAGTGACTTCTTTTTGAAATATGTCTTTTCTGTGAAATTTGTTAAAATTAAGCTATAAATTTAAAAACTATTGGAGTGAGAAGAAGCAAGCTGAAATTTGTAGCATTTTGAAACTCAGTTCAGCATCTTGTTTCATTGATGTATTTCAGAGCTTCTACTGGACCATGTTATACAAGTAATAATATGTGCAATGCTCTCCAAAGCATGATGTTTAATTTTTATGACAGCAATTTATGTTATTGTTGAATAATTTTTCTTTCTGATAGTTTATGTTCTAACATAAGGAATTAATTTTTCTTTGATTCTAGCTGTTACACTGACTTTACAATGAAAATCACATACTATGCATTTTATTACTGTATTATATTGTGTTCCTTTAGAATTGTCACATAATACAAATATTCCAATGAATATTCAAATTCCAATGAATAGTCAATGAATTTTATGATATATTTTCTCAGCCATTCGCTTCTTTTTGTTTTACTTTATAGTTTTTGCATTGAAAATATCCTGTAATATATATGGAATTCATATTGTGTCAGCAATGATATTACAATATATTTCATTGATATTTTTAAAATATTAAATTCAGAATATTGACCTAGTTTCTTTGTTTGTTTGTTTTCACATAGTTCTAAACATTTCTACCATTTGGTAAAACCTGTGTAATTCCATTAGTTGCAGTAGAATTTCAAAATTTATCCATCAGTACACATATTATCCCATCATCTTCATAAGCACTCATATGGCAAGTACTGAATGAGGGGTGTTGCAATACAAAAATGTCCATGTGTACATAGCAGGGAACTATATTCTGCTGTCATGAGAATGTTTAGAAAACTGACAAAGCAAGCTAAAAGAAGGAAAAAAAAGCCCTAGCTCTTTTGCTGACTTCCTGTTTGGTGACCTGGTGCGAATTTAGTGACATTGAATTAAGATGTTCGTACCCATTCCCTTTTGATATTTATTTCATCCAGACACATAAATACCATGATTTTATTGTATTTTGCTACTTAATTTTCAACATGTTACATATAAATAGGGATAGATTATCATGTGTGCTAGCAAGGTACTGTAAAATTGGATTTTAATTAATTTTATCAGGAGAGCACTTTAGCAGCAAAAGTATTTGTTCAACTTCTTGAGTGACTTGGAAAAGTTATAAACTGAATAAAAATCAGGATATTGCAATAGAATTTCTATTGTATTTTGAAATGTATTATTTCAATTGAACTACTTCATGCCTGCAATTAAAACTAAAAATAATATGAGCTGGAAGTACAAAACTAAATTTCTATGGGTAAGAATCAAGGGAAGAGCTGACAAGGCCAACATACTAGTTGTAGACCATTCAACCAGAATGAAGAGACAGATGAGGTGTTCTACAAGCAACTGGCAGAAGTCGTGTGATCACCAGACCTTGAAATGGTAGAGGATATTTTTTCACAAGTTTCTGTTAATGTTCGCTGGTCAGATATTGTTCTATGGACAGTGCCAAGGCTAGCTACGCTCAATTTTTTTCATATTATTCTATTTGCCACAGTTTTCCACAGGGTGTTTGCACTGTATTCAACACTTGACCAAGCATGTTAGTTCCAAGTTAAAGAATGGCAGAGGGAGAGCAGCTGAGGCTGGAAGGCACCTCTGGATGTAATCTAGTCCACCCTCTCTATTCAAAGCAGAGCTACCCTCAGCAAGTTGTTCACAACTATGTCCATTACAGATGCCAGAGCAGCCCTGGACAATTTGGATTCGTGTTCAACTAAACTTACAGGAAAAAAATAATCTTATGTTTAAACTGATTTATTTATTTATTTATTTTTTTTTGTATTTTAACATGTGCCCATTTTCCTATTGTAGTTTCAGATGATACACCATCTTTTTTTTCTCTCTCCACTAAGAAATATTCATGCACACTGATAAGATTAACTTACACTTCCTCTTCTTCAATTTGACTAGTTGCTGTTACTCCCCATATGTCAGGCCCTTCCGTCCTTTTATCATCTCTGTGGGCATTCATTTGAGTCTCCCTGTAAGTTCATGACACATGTGCCAGGGAGCCCAGAAATAGATTCAGTACTCTAGATACAAGGTAACTGGTGTCCATTAACACCACTTTATGTCCTGGGCAGCCATTTAAAGTAAATGATCTTCTCCTTTGCTGTTCTGGTGAGGCCACATCTTCAATACTGTGCCTAGATGTGGGATCCTCAATTCAAGAAAGACAGAGAACATCTAAAACATCTAGACAGTGAACATCCAGTGGAGGGCCACAAAAACGATTAGGGGCTGGGAGCATCTCCCTTATGAGGAAAGGCTGAGAGATCTGTTCAGCCTGGAAGAGAAAACTGAGAGGGTATGTTATCAATGCGTATAAGTATCCGAAGGGGAGGAGTCGAGTGGATGGGGCCAGGCTATTTCTGGTGGAATTGCATATGCTCAGTACATTCAAATATTCTCTAGTTTGATGCCCCACCACTGAGATTAATTCTTGATTGCTCTAGATTTTCCCACTGGTCTGGGATTCTTACAGGCAAGTCTTATTGAGGCAAGAAAAAAAAAAAAAAAAAAGGTATGGCTTTTTTCATGTCATTTTCACAATGGCCACCAACTCATTAGCAGAGGATCTGTATTATACCTAGTCTCCTTTTGCTGCTGATAAACCTAAGAAAGGTATAACACATCTGTGTTTGGAATTTGTCATTAATGCACTGTAGAAAAATTGTGAGTTCTTGTGATCTGTTCTGTCCCCCCAGTAGATCTTGGGGTTGTTCAAGTCCCCAGGCAAACCAGAGCCTGAAAATATGAGGTTCTTCCAGTTGTCTGAGGGACACATCTACTTCTACTTCCTTGTCTCATAGTCTGTAGCACTCATTCATCACCTTATTACCCACATACCCTCTAATCCCGGTGCATACGCTCTCACCTATCTCATGGTCTTTCTCCTAGGCGGTGTTCTGGGTACTACAGCTGCTCCTTCATATCAATGTCAGGTTCATCCTGGTCTGTTTTTCATAAAATAAGTGTACCTAGCATTCTATTGCAGCCTTACAATTGTGGGAGCTATTCAATTCTCTCTTATCCAACTGAGATCATAGCTCTGCTAGTTCATTCGGATCTCCATTTCTCACTGTTCGTTGTACACATCACTGTATAAGCATTATAGTACTAAAATGGCAATGTACAACAATATTATTGGTATGGTTAGTGAGGTTTCTCTCCATTCAGTATGTAATTTGGACTATTACCTCATTAAATCGTTAATCAGACAAAAAAAATTGTCTGCATATATATATATATATTATATATATATACATATATATATAATTTTCTCTTTTATCTGTAATATTTTGTGTATAAAAGTAAATCATCTGGTGGAAAGATGAAATGAGTAGCAGAGATATTTAGATAATAGTAAAGAAATGTAATTAACTTCTACTTGAAAAACTTCTTCATACATTCCTCATGCAAACTGTTGAAACTCTTACTGCAAGAAACTTCTGTAGTGTAAAAATCTTTTTCTTTGAATTCTGACTTTAGTTTTCCAAATTTGAATGTGTCTGTGAACTTTTCAAATGCAAGCAGACTTATATTAAGTTTGATAAATTTTGGCAAACAAGATAAAAGAGCTGTCATAGAAGTCATCATAAACTGGCTGAACCTTCTGAATAGGACTTCAAGCCCTGTTTTTCTCTTTTGGCAAAGCACTCATCACAGATCACATTCAGGAGTGACAAATGTTAAGGTCTCTGTATAACTAAGCAAGCACAGAAATCTTGACTCTGAAATCCTGAAAATATTTTGTGATACTTCGCCTTTTCGTGCTGGGATAAATGGTTGGTTAGCTAACATTACAAGGATAATGAGATCACAAATGTGCCATAGAAATCACATTTCCTGCTAGCTATGTAAGGATGTGCTGTGTAAGGATATACCCTGCTTTACAAGCCTTAGGATATGGAATCGACTATTTTAGAAAGACTTTTCAACAAATATTTTCATTTGTCTTCAGACAGATTTTTTTTTTAATAAATTAATTCAGGCAATACATGTTTCTGTTTGTTTGTTTGTTTGTTTCTATTGTTCTTTCTTATCTATAAAATACCATTAAATTTCTTAGGATGGAAGTTCCACGCATAGTCTCTATATGTTACCCACAAAGAAATAAATATGGACTTAAACCCTCCAACTCAATTTTCAGTGTTGTGGAAACAATCAAGGAGTTGGCCCCACCTCAAGGATCTGATTGTAGATTAGATGTCAAAAATAAAAATAAACTGTAGCAATTGTTTAGCTCTTGGCACATACAAATTGGTCCCATAATTCCTAAATGTGTTAAGACAGATAAAGTGTAGAAAAATAAGACATATTTTCCCATCTTTTCAGAGCCTTCAACACATTTTAGCAAAACACATACAGATATGATCATTGTTGTACTAGATTTTCCCTATATGCCTTGACTTTCTGTGTGAAAATAGATGTATTGACTTTAAGAGGAGAATGCAGATTTTATTATTTTATTAAAACGTAGAAAATGCATGTGTAATGATACTCAAATAAAGACAATTTTAAGCTTCATCAATTAAAATTCTAACAAATGTATCTCTGCAATGATTAAGAAATTAATAATAAGAGCCTATTGAATACTTAAAAAAAAAACCAAAAAACAAAACAAAACCCAAAAAAAAAACCCACCTTCCTAAACAGCGATCACTGTATTTTGAGCTAACCTCTAGCAAATTTTCAGGAGAAACTGACAGAATCCTTGGGAGGCAAAAATACCTTCTGACTCAGAAATATTCATGGAAGTTGAGCTATAGTTAAGACAGTGTGCAGACTTTTTAATGTACAGATAATAATGTTTGCTTTCTCGTGCTAAAATATTTACAGCCTGAAGAAGACAATCTCATTCTCTTTGAATCTGAATGTCAGTAGTGATTACAAACATTATTTAGAAAACTCTGGTAGAATTTCATAACAAAACTTTTTTTTTTCTTTTTTTTTTTCCTGTCAGAACTTTTTATTGTAGTTGAAGAGTTGTGATTTCCAAAAAGTATAAAAGATGTTATTTTGATAATTACACATATTTCCATTTCCATCAAATAATCATGTTTCCAGAAAGGGGTAGAAAACAATAACTTTCATTTAGAAAAATCTCAAAATCTTTAGAATTATATTTATTTTCAATGTCTGATAAATACAGTATCATAGATTGAAGAGTGGCATTCTTCAGGATCCCTGTCAGAAATCTCAGCTATCAAAGACCAAAATACAATTATTTAGGTAGGTAGAGTTTTTCTTGACAATTCCATATATGTGTATGCCACATAGAAACAAGTACTAAACTAAATTAATGGAATCAGGATTTATTTAATTTGGAATGTTATATTCTCTATATTGTGTAGCCCACACCCCTGGCTAATGCTAATGGATATGCAATGGATTTTTTGAAACCATTCTGCAAGAATGGCTCTTTATTATGTAGCATTTTATTATTCTTTTTATCTTAGAACTAGTTAAGATAGGTGGAAGGATCTTTTAGGCTACATTCATTGCTTTTCTTGTAACAGGTTCTGTGCCCTCAACTTTCTCTTCATTCTGATCATTTCCTTGTTAAATATCAGAAATGTTTTAGGCTAATAACTCTGTGGACAGTACATGCTGAGTTTCAGTGTATGATGTATTAATCTTAGAGTTATCTTGATGAAGAGAAACTGGAAATAAGAGTACATTGGAACTCAGAATCAGAGTATACAGGAACTGCAACGTATCTTCTCAGTTTTTCTTGATGTATTCCTTTTAGTGTCTCAACTTCCTCAAAACTTCTATTGTAAATATTGTCATTTATATTAGGAAAGCTGCTACACTCTTTCTTAGATTGCTTTAAAGATTAGATAACAGATGTCAATCACTCCATGAAGAGTTAAGCACTGATGTTCAATCATTAAAGGCACTCTAAGTATCTAGATAGATTAGATGACATGGTGGGTTGTGTGCTGAATTAAAACTTGATTTATCATGCAATCTCATTTAACTGTCACTAAAATCAGTGAATTTGCATGGTTGATAAAATTTCCTATCTTTCATCCTCTGTCTTCTTGATAACTAGTTAAAAGTTTATGAAACTTAATTGTGAATATCACCAAAACATACAAGAATAAGCAGAAAATTAAAATTAAGTAAGAGAAGGCCAACTCAAGAAATATATTTTCAAAATTTATTATGAAAGAGGAAATATGAACAACATATAGGGAAGACGGTCACAGAATCACAGTATCACAGAATCACAGAATGGCCAGGGTTGGAAGGGACCTCAAGGATCATCAAGTTCCAACACCCTGTCACATGCAGGGCCACCAACCTCCACATTTAATACGAGACCAGGCTGCCCAGGGCCCCATCCAATCTGGCCTTCAACACCTCCAGGGGTGGGGCATCCACAACCTCTCTGGGCAGTTTGTTCCAACACCTCACCACTCTCTCTGTAAGTAATTTCCCCCTGACATCCAACCAAAATCTCCCCTCCCTCAACTTAAAACCATTTCCCCTTGTCCTGCAGCTATCAACCCTTTCAAAGAGCTGATTCCCCTCCTGTTTGTAGTCTCCCTTTAGGTATTGAAAAGCTGCAATGAGGTCACCCCGCAGCCTTCTTTTCTCCAGGCTGAACAAGCCCAGGTCCCTCAGCCTGTCTTCATAGGGGAGGTGCTCCAGTCCCCTGATCATCTTCATGGCCCTCCTCTGGACCCTCTCCAACAGCTCCCTGTCTTTTTTTGTACTGGGGGCTCCACGTTTGGACACAGTATTCCAGATGGGGCCTCACAAGAGCAGAGTAGAGGGGAACAATCACCTCCCTGTCTCTGCTGGCCACTCCTCTTTTGATAGAGCCCAGAACACCATTTGCCTTCTGAGCCGCAAGTCTACCAGTGTCATCACTCCATCATAGAAGGCTACTAGACTGGTCAAGCACGACCTTCCTCTAGTGAACCCATGCTGGCTGTCTCAGATCACATGCTCATTCCTCATATGATCAAGCCATCAAGTCATCCAGGAGGATCTGTTCCATGATCTTCCCAGGCACAGAGGTGAGACTCACCGGCCTGTAGTTCCTGGGGTCCTCCTTGCTCCCTTTCTTGTAAATGGGAGTGATGTGACCCTTCCTCCATTCATCTGGGACCTAACCTGATAGCCACAACTTTTCAGATATGATGGAGAGCGCAGACGCGGTGCAGGTCTGCCTTGGAAGCTCTGGAGCCACGGTCTCGGCCAGCCTGAAGCCAGGAGGACCAGCGGGGATGGACGTTGTGAAAGTGAAATTTACTGAGTCGAGATTCGCTTTGTTTTCCGTCCTCTTACAGGGGCAACTGACATCGATTGTGGTGCCTCTTGTGGTTGATCAGGTTGGTTGGTTCTAATGCTCTCATCCTCCAGTTCAGCTTGGAGGGTGTGTTGTTGAGATTGCAGATTGTTGAGTTTGGATTGCAGGGAGTCTATTTCCATTTGGAGGGCATCTCTCTGAATTTCAGAAGCTCTCTCTCTCTCCAGGATAGTATTGAATAAGGCCCAGTAAGCATTAGCCAGGCCCCAAATCATATGTGCCTCCTCAGAACTGCCCAAGCTGCAACATTCCTGCCTTAAATAGCTGTTTAGACTCTCAGGGTCTTTCAGGTGTTCTGGAGTAAAGTTCCATGAGACTGAAGATTTCCTCTGTCTAAAGTCTTTCCCAGACCTCTCCACACTCCCTGCCACTCAGTATTCTCTGGTTTTGGGGAGGACATCTTCAAAATATAATAAATACCAATACTGAGTGAAATAATGAGCAATACATTCAGGGAGATTAGTAATGCGACTAGGTGTTCATTCAAAAACTGCATTACAGGCTGAAAGGTGAGACTGGAAACCTTAAAAAATCCCAGGCCTGTAAAATTGGCAGCTGTCTCCGGAATTGTAAGCCACATTGTACCAACGTGCCAGGTCCATGTTTTCATTTGATTGTATAAGTCGATTGCTCCATAGAGCAAGGTGGCAAGCTTAATTAATGCCCAGTATGTTTTGAGCATTAGGAAAGAAGAGGCAGCAGCGTGCAGCCCTTGAAGAGTAAGTTTCACTACAGAAAACATATATTTTTTTTTTTTTTTTAAACAGAGGCAAGATAGTAAAGCTCAGAGTTTACAAATATCCTACGATACTGGCAGTCTGCCTGGAGTTTTCAAGGTCACGTTTTCAGAGAGTAGCGGTGAAACAGATAAGCTTTACCAACGGAACTCTCCGAGAGCAGAGAGTCTAAACAGCTAGAAAGCAACTGTTTGCCTGCATTCTCCACCAAAAATGTCAACGGTTTATGGGCTGGCCCGGCCCAGTTCCGTGACCAGCAGGGCGGAGGGATCTGCGGATCCGTGCCTCTGGGAAAGGGGAAGCAGGGGACCCCAAAATACTTGAAAACAACAGCACTGATCTGAGGTGGAACAAATGATTTTACTAAATATAGTATTAGTAAAATACAATGAGAGAGAGAGAGAGAGAGAGTCTGTTTGAATTGTATAGACCTCACCACAATGCTGGGGTGAGAAGTGCAGTCCAGTTGAGTGACTGAAGTACAGACGGCGAAGCGCAGATGGCGAAGCGCAGACGGCGAAGCGCAGATAGCGAAGCGCAGGCGGCGGATCGCAGATAGCGAAGCACAGACAGCGAAGAGCAGCCGAAGAAGAAGGAATCAGGTGACCTTGCTTGGAGTTATATCCCCTTGCTGACCGCAAAGTCTCCTGGGGAAATGTTCTTCTCCGACGGACGAACACCCGACAGACACCAAACCCCACCCCCAATGTACCACATGATGCTATGGTGTGGAATACTGATGACCAAAAATCATAAAACCATGACACCCCATAATTAGTTTGTGAGAAGGAAAAATAATGACTTCCGTAGTATATCTATTTTTTTTTTTTTTTTCAAAAACACTCCTGTTGAAGGAGGGAAGATTTAGTTTGGGTATCAGGGGGAATATCTTTACAGAGAGTGGTGAGGTGCTGAAACAAACTTCCCAGAGAGGTTGTGGATGCCCCGTCCCTGATGGTGTTTGAGGACAGGTTGAATGTGGCCATGGGCAGCCTGGTCTAGTATTAAATGAGGAGGTTGGTGGCCCTGCCTGTGGTGGGGGGGTTGGAGTTTTTCGATCCTTGAGGTCCCTTCCAACCTGGCCATTTGTGATTCTGTGATTCAGTCTGAGAGGAAGAAATTCCAAATTTGGTCTCTAGTCTTATCTGATAATCTTCTTATTTTAGCTTGTTACATGAGCAGAAAAAGTATGTACTACTGTTTGTGTTTCCAGATTGCATAAGTTTTATCATTTATCTACAAAAATTAAAGAACCTGGTGTAGGGAACCTGCTTTGGCAGGGGGGTTGATCTCTGGAGGTCCCTTCCAACCCCTACAACTCTGTGATTCTGTGATTCTGTGAAATTTTTCATATCAGCAAATGATAAAACCACTGAATCAGTATTTACAATCAATGTGAAAGTCTTTCATTTAATGTGCATTTAACACCTTGTTTTAATTGAAATTTTACTTCAGTGAAGTAATAATTAAAAACAATTTTCCCAATGTTCCACAATGTGTAAAACCAAAACTTCATTATTACCTTTTATATAGTGCTCTATTCCTATCACGGTAAATTATCTGGGAGCATATTGTAATGAGATTTCTCAATTATGATGCACTTAATGAATGCTGAAAGCACTGGCAATTAGTAAGATTTACTTTAAGTTGTCCATGTGTTCATGTTAATAACTTAGCAGAACTTTTAAGGGACAAAACCCGGCATTTTAAACTCCAAAAATATTATAATTAAGACATTTGTTATAGTCATTATGTATTTTCTTCTCCTTAGATTTGATTCGTCAGATTTCTCCTTAGATTATGTGCGTCAGAATTCTCTAAAGCTGTTTTTCTTTGATGTTGTAATTTTGAAAAAAGAATTAACCTTGCCATTAATTTTTCAGTAATATTGGCTATTTATTTCAGGCTCTATGGCATATTATATTGATGTTAGCACTCCAATTAAGCAGAAGCAAAAATTAATTTTCAGATGTGCTTCAGACATTTGGATAATAAACTGAAAAAGTGAGATAAAATGTGATATCTTTATCTAAAAATATATATATATATTAATACCACATCTGTGATCAGTTTTATTAATTCATAGGAATACTTTTGGCATAACATCCTCAAAAACAATATTAGAGACATTAGGTCTATGATATATATAAAAGATCAACAGTCACAGTATCTGTCATTTTCTCTTACCTCACAAAAGAATGAAATCTATGAATGACTATGTGTGAATTGTTTTCTCATCGAATTAGTTCTGTTGATGTTAGAACTGATTTTGTAAATGTATAAGATTTACCTACTTTATTCAGCATAATATTGAAGTTTAGATGGAACTTCATTGTGAAAAAAGTTCTTCCCACGGCAGTATTTGAAATAAATGATGTATTTAAAAACAAACAAAAAATTTCCACTGAAATGTCTCTGTACACATTTGATTTATGAAATTGTGTGTATGATGTCTGGGAAATCACCCATGAAATGCTTTAATTTGCAAACTAAAGCTGAT
Source organism: Perdix hodgsoniae (assembly GCA_035772895.1). Classification (NCBI taxonomy): domain Eukaryota; kingdom Metazoa; phylum Chordata; class Aves; order Galliformes; family Phasianidae; genus Perdix; species Perdix hodgsoniae. Next base: position 174,234 of record JAPSGF010000137.1, read on the forward strand.
CAGCTACTCAAATGTCTTGTCACAAAAATACAATTACCATAAGTTGGGTATGATACTCAGGTCTCTTTCAGTATTGTGTGACTACCACTTATCATACGTTGGACTGCATGTTAGACTCAATTTTCTTTATGAAAACATTCTTAGTTAAAGCAAAAACATAAATCATTGTATTTTTTTATACTATTGTAAAATGAATGGAATTCTGTTAATCAAAGTAATAGAAAGTAGATTGTAAAACTATGTGATGACACTACTAAAATCATATTGGAATTAGTGAAATCTGAAGTACTTCCTTGTTAGCATCATAGTTTTACAGCACCATTTAAAGTCAAATATTAAAAAATGAACTGATCGTCTAAAAGTTTTTTTTCTTTTTTTTTTTTTTTTTTTTATAGCTGAGGATGCATGTGGAGGAACTATGAGAGGATCCAGTGGTATCATTTCAAGCCCCAATTTTCCTAATGAGTATCATAATAATGCAGATTGCACGTGGACGATTGTGGCAGAGCCTGGGGATACTATCTCACTCATATTTACAGATTTTCAAATGGAAGAAAAATATGATTATTTGGAAGTGGAAGGTTCTGAACCACCTGCAATATGGTAAGTCAGAAACTGCAATTTTCATTTGCTTAAAAAAAAAAAAAAAAAGTTATGTGAAAGGATAACTTGTGGTTTTTGGTTTTCTCAATATTTCAGGCATTCTTAAAGTTAAGAAAGATCCAGCAAGGCAAAAGACAGTTGTTACTATGAATATATTGATTTATAATTTACATATGGAGATTCTAATTGCAGCTGTAAAATAATTTTAAAATATATTCAAAACTTTCATCAAGATGAAAGTCACTGTATATTTCACCTAAGTTTCTGTGAGTCTAACTATTCAATTGGTGAAACCTTCAGGGAATTTAATGATGTTGAGTCTTTTCAGCACAGTGTTTGAGAAAAGCACATTGATCACAATTGTTAGTCACAGTCCTCTCAGGATGAGTGTGCAGAGAATTGCAAGTGTGGTCCCACTATATAGTGTGGTGAGTATAGGTCCTTTCTTAAAATCATCTAGAAATTTTCATCCTGATCTGTGAGATACAGGACACTGGATAGCTGTAGCATTTGTTGCTTCTTTAAGAAAATCTTGATAGATCATTTTCATTAAGTATTGAAAAAAAAATATTTAAATACTCTTCAGTTGTTTTTTCTTTTTCTGTCTGATCTCAATGGCTGACTCTGAAATTTGATAATTTGAAGGAATGTGACTTTTTTCATGTTGGAAGTGAAACAGAGAAAATAATTTATTACATATAATTACTTTGTTCCCCTTTCTTCCCTCAACAATACAGAAACTCAAATGATATATAATGAAACATTCCTTTCTACTTAAATAAAAAATTAAGAGTTTTAGACGACCATTGGTGAAGAAAAGTATTAATTTTATTATGGGATAATTTATCCAGGATATGGAATCTTGGAGTTAAATGACTATCTGAAGAAATATGAGTTTATTTATGACAGTGTCTAAGAAACTTAAAATGTCTCTTATTCTGCTGTTGTTAACTTTAAATGAAATACTTCCTATTCAATCATTTAAAAAATAGAATACTCTAACTTTGACGTAGTTATCCTTGTCCCCAGTGTGCAACCTAGTCCAAAATCTGAAGACAACTGTTAAAACTAATTCAATTATATAGGCATCACGTAGAACCTCGCTGCCAGAATATGCTGTAATAATGTGCTTAGAGCAAAGTCTTCATGAAAGATGATGAGGATGGAAAATTTCACATTGTCCTCAAAAAGACTTTAGAATCATAGAATGATAGACTTGGAAGAGACCTGTAAAGGTAATCTAGTCCAACTGCCGTATAATAAACAGGGACACCAGATTTACATCAGGTTGCCCAGGGCCATATTCAGCCTTGCCTTGAAAGTCTCAAGGGATGGAACATAGACCACAACAATAGGTAACTTGTCCCAGTGTTCACCACCCTCACTGTAATATTTTTATCTTATATCTAACAAAAATTTACACTCACTGAGTTTGAACACCCTTGTTCTATCACCACAGACTCTGCTAAAGAGTCTGCCCCTTCTTTCCTGTAGCTCTCCTTTAGATACTGAAAGACCACTATCTGGTCACCTCACAGCTTTCTCTTCTTCAGGCTGAACAGGCCCAGAAGTCTTAAACGATCCCCATAGGAAAAGTGTTCCATTCTGTGTATCATTTTTGCAGCCCTTCTCTGGATATGCTCCAACAGGTCTATTTATCTCCTGTACTGAGGACTCCTTATCTGGACCCAATATTATAGGTGATGCCTCACCAGGGCAGGATCACCTCTCTCAACCTGCTGACCGTGCTTCTTTGGATGCAACCCAGGATACGGTTGGCTTTCTGAGTATTGGTCCCAACACTGACCCCTGGGGGACATCACTCATCACTCATCTCCACCTAGACACTGAGCCGCTGACCACCTCTCTTTGAACTCAATCCTACAGCCAGTTCTTTGTCCATTGAACAATCTACCCATCAAAATCCATATTTTTTCAGTTTGAAGAGAAGTATGTTGCGAGCTACTACTTCAAAGGCCTTACTGAAGTTGAGATAGATGTCATCAGATGACATCTTTTCTTGTCCCCTAATGCAATTGCATCATCATAGAAGGTCACTACTTGGTCTTCCTTGTACCTTACTATAGCTTCCAGGAGGATCTGTTCCATGTTCTTTCCACCTCTTAAATCTGTATCTTCAGTTTTTACACACTTAATTTATCTGTTGTTGAAAAACAAATAGGCATTTTCTCCTTCTACATGCTTGGAGAGTTTGGGTATTACAAGAAGATTCTGCAAAGATATTAGACTTAATTGAACTTAAAATTATGATTAAGTCTGAGTGACTCAATACATTTTTTCATGGTCCTTCCGTAAAGTGATTTCTATTTCCAATAAAAAGTAACGATGTCATAAAATATGAGCTTAGAGCTCTCATCCACAGAACTACTGCAATAATCTGAATAAGAATTGCCTTTTGTAAAAAAATTATTATTATTATTATTATTATTATTATTATTATTATTATTATTAT
>JAPSGF010000137.1:187084-198331 GCA_035772895.1 Perdix hodgsoniae
CCTTCCTTCCTTCCTTCCTTCCTTCCTTCCTTCCTTCCTTCCTTCCTTCCTTCCTTCCTTCATCTAGAATTCAGTTGAATCATAGAATCATAGAATTGCTCAGGTTGGAAAAGACCTTCAAGATCATCAAGTTCAACCACAACCTAATCAAACTGTCTTAACTCACAACCCTTTACTAAATCGTGTCCCTGAGCAACACATCCAAATGGTTTTTAAAGTCATCCAGAGATGGTGACTCAACCTCCTCCCTGAAGAGCCTATTCCAGTGCTTGACAACCCTTTCTGTAAATAAGTTTTCCTGATATCCAACCTAAACTTACCCTGGTACAACTTAAGGCCATTTCTGCTCATCCTGCCACCAGTAAGAAGAGACCAACCCCACTCTCTCTGTCATCACCTTTCAGGTATTGGAAGAGATCAATAAGATCTCCCCTCAACCCTTTCTTCCCCAGACTAAACCACCAGCCTGTTCATTCAGTTGCTCCTGGTAGGGCATATTGTCCAAGTCCTTCACAAACCCTGTTGTCCTTTTTTGGACCTGCTCCAAATTTTGCAGTTCTCTGGTTCTCTATGTGCTGTAGCTTGTGTTACCCTGATCCTTATAACTGTCTACAGGGGAAGCTCTTCTCCTCCTCTTTTTCTTTGTCCTTGGTGCCTGAAGCATTATTTACCTCACATTTCTCACTCTGTCTCATATTTTCTGTGAACAATTTTTTACCCTTTCTTAAATATGTTATCACAAATGTGCCACTAGCTTTGCTGTTGGGCCCAAATTTTTGCCAGTTTTGGATTCATACTAGAGACAGCTAGTATTAGCTATGTCCTGTGTAGGCATAATTTCTGATATCATTTCCCAGAGGCTAACCATGCAGCTCACTCTGCTACCAAAACCATGTTATGTAAACTCAAGTAAACACCAGTTTTTAATATTGTTATGAACAACAAAAAATGTTTCTGGTAAAATTTTTATTCTTATTATTCAAAAGAATTAAAAATAACTCCCTTTTACTTTCTGAAACAGAACAAACATTTTTAATATGCATAAAATGTATAGCACAAATGGAATTTAAGAAAAAGATACTTCAGAGATGAAAGAGAGTTCTTATTTTCTGTTACGCTGAAAAGAAAAGATGATGCTGAGAGTCGGAAAGAAGGAGAAATAAATTTTCATATGTCAATAGCAGCTACCATCTGACATAGAACTTGAGCTCTACATTGCATTTGTAAACTATCCCCTCCTGAATATAAGCTTTTACCACAGTATGGAATAAACATTTATCTGGGGGATGAGAGAAGCAAGTGAGATATTACTTACAGCTCAGAATATGAACTTTTCTCCTCCAATCCTTCCAAGGAGCTATTGTTTGTAAACATGTCCTTGGCTAATGTAAGGTATCTTAAGTCCATAATACACAGAATATTGGATTTAGAAATGGTCATAGTTTAGTTGAGCCTGTGGTCAGTTCTCTAGTCTGAAAGAAGAAATTAATGCTGCTTTTTTAATTAGCTCATTACTAAAATTAAGGAAATATTTTCCTTTATATAAGGTCATTGTCTTATCTCCGTAGAAAAAAAAAAGTATACCATATGAGATAAATGGTTGCTCATAGCAGTAATTCATGGGATAAAAATTTCTATTTAACCCAGCTACTAAGGCTAGCAATGATAAGTGTATTTTCTCCCTCTATGTTTTGAATTTATTTATTCTTGATAAAATGAGTTGTTGATGTAGCTTGATATTTGTCAAGAAATTTGAAATGGAATGTCTATTAAATTATTCAGTAAGAAATACATTACAGAATATAATTACAGAAAAGAGGAGATCACCTCAGGTAAATATAAACCAAAGCTGACAACTTCAAAAACCTATTTAGAGGTATCCCATGAGTTAGAGCAGTGGGAGGTAAGAGGTCTTGTGTTGTTGACAGTCAAGCACAACTTCCTTCAAGCTGAAGATCAGTGCTAAAAGTAAGAAATTAGGCACAGGTGGCAGGAGACCCTCATGAATGAGTAAGGAGCTTGTAAAAGAATTTGAATGAATGAAAAACATCTGTGGAAAGTGAAAAAATGATCTAGTCACTTGGAAGGAATATAGCAACGGGGGTGACATGAAGGATAAGCCTTACTTGGAATTGAATGTGGCGAGGGGAGCCAAGGACAAGAAAATCTTCTTTATGTATGTCAGTAAGAAAAAAAATAGGGAAAATATGAGCCTGCTGCTAAATGAGGTAGGTGCTCTAGTAACAGAGTATGTGGAGAGGGTGCTTTCTTTGATTCAGTCTTTGCTAAGTCTGGCCCTCTGGAATCCCAGATCCTGGAGGTAGGAGAGAGAGTCTCTTACTAAGGAAAAGGAATACTTCCTCTTGATCAAGGAAGATCTACTCAAAGATCATACAGGCAAAATTGGTGCACTGAAATCCATGAATCCTGACAGGATGAACTCATGGGTGCTGAAGGAGACTGAGAGAAATCACTTCCAGATCACTCTCTATCACCTGTTAGAGGTCATGGAGAAAAGGAGAAATGCCTGAGGACTGGAAGAAAGCCATTGTTACTTCAGTCTTCTAAAAGCCAAGAAAAAGGACCTGAGAATCATAGAAGCATAGAATGGCCTGGGTTGAAAAGGACCTCAAAGATTATCTAGTTTCAACGCCCCTGCCATGGCAGAATCACCAACAACTAGAACAGGCTGTCCAGAACTACATCCAGCCTGGTCTTGAATGCATCCAGGGATGGGGCACCCACAACTTCTTTGGGTAAAACTACAGGCTGGTCGGCCTGATCTCCGTCCTCAGACAGGTAATGATACAACTTATTCTTGACATCATCTCCAAGCAAGTGGAAGAGAAGGTTATCAAAAGTAGTCAATACGGGTTCACTAAGGGGAAATCATGCTTGACAAATCTGGTAGCCTTCTATTATATCATAACTGGCTGAGTAGATGAGGGAGGAGCAGTAGATGTTGTGTGCCTTGACATCAGTAAAACTTGTGACAGTGTCTCCCACTACATCCTTGTAATGAAGCTTATAAAGTGTAGGATAGATGAGCAGATAGTTGGGAGGGCTGACTGACAGAACTCACAGGGTTGTGATCAGTGGAACACCTAGTTAAAGGCCTGTAGGTAGGGTGTTCCCAGGGAATGGTACTGGGTCCAGTATTGTTCTATATTTTCAATGACCTAGATGAAGGGATAGAGTCCACCCTCAGCAAGCTTACTGATGATACAAACCTGGAAGGAGTGGCTGGCATGCCAGAAGGCTGTGCTACCATTCAGTGAGATCTGGACAGGCTGGAGAGTTGAAGAGGAATCTTATGAGGTTCAACAAGAACAAGTGAAATATCTACACCTGGGGAGAAATAACCACATGCATCAGATTAAGGGCATCATCTGGAAAAAGTTGACCATGAACCAGCAGTGTGTCCTTGTGGTCAAGAAGGAGTAAAGAAGGATTAAAAAGAGTGTGGCCAGCAGGTTGAGGGAGGTTATCCTCTCCCTCTACTCTGTCCTGGTGAGACCACATCTGGAGTACTGTGTTCAGATCTGTACTCCTCAGTTCAAGAATGACAATGGAGGGCTCCAAAGATGATTAGGGGCCTGGAGCATCTCCTTTATAAGGAAAGCTAGAGAGCTGAGTCTGGGAGTGATCTTATCAGTGCTTATAAATATCTGGAAATCCTGGATTCAAGAGGATGTGGCCAGGCTCTTTTTGATGTAAATCAAGTGACCGGACAAAAGTCAATGGACACAAACTGGAACACAGGATGTTCCATCTGAACATTAGGAAGAAATTCTGTACTGTGAAGTTGATAGAGCACTGGAACAAGCTGCCCGGAGAGATTGTAGCATCTTCTTTGCAGACATTCAAAACCTTCCTGGATGCTTTCTTGAATAGCAGATAACTTGCTCTGGCAGGGGAGTTTGAACTAGGTGACCTCCAGAGATTCCTTCTAACTCTATGATTCATTGACTTTGTTATTCTGTGAAAATAAACGTTCAATGAAAATGAGGTATGAACTAGCTGAGGTGAATGTTTCTTCAAGATTTCTGGACAGAAAGTATGTTTAAATTTTGTAATAAAACTAGCCTTCTCTGACAGATATCAGAATTTATCTTGATACATTTTAGAAGCAGAAAACAGGAAATAGGAAAGAATGAACTCTTGGAAAATGATCCCCTTTAGTTTCAGTGGCTCTACTTACATTTTAACCTCTTTGTATTGAAGAGTTCTTTGAAGGTGTTTCAGGAATTGTACTGACTTTTCTTTACTCTTATGAAAGATGGAATAAAAAAACTAACATGACAGCATTTAGGTTTTTATTCTTATATTAGGGAACAGCTCTTTTAAGATTTGGATTTACATTTGGATTTAATGTCTAACTATGAGTAATGAAAGTGGCTGTTACTCAGAAAAACTTTCAAACTCTAAATGTACTTCTTCTAATAAGACCCATGGGGTCCTTAATTTTGCTACAGAGTGGGAGTAATTTGACTTACATTTTAAACCTTATCTCCATCCAGAGTTGCATGCCACTTTCCCTTTATTCTGTACAGAAAATATAATTAGAAGTCTTTAACAGTTTGAATATTGCATGCCAGTATGTGCTTTTCATTTTAACTACTGTGGCAACTTAAAGTACTAAGGATTAGGGAGACGAGATATATGAGAAGTAGCTGTAGGTAAAGATACTTTTTCTTTCCTATTTCCCAATGTCTTCCAGTTTCTTTAGTGTGAATCTAGCAAAAGACATACCAAATGGTAACCCAGTAAATACGACTTTTACCTCATTGCTGGTAAAAGGATACAAGCTTTGTATTTATTGCAGAGGGGACTGTATATGTGGTGGAGGCCACTGACAAGTGGTGTCACCCAAGGGTCTGTCTTAGGATCAGTGCTTGTTAAGAATTTTCTTAATTACATAGATGATGGGATCAAGTGTATCCTCTGCAAGTTTGCAGATGACATCAAAGTGTAGTTTCATATAACAGAAGAAACTAATGACATTCAAAGGGACCTGGACAGGCTGAAGAAGGAGCCCCATGTAAATGCCAAGGTGTTGTCTTTGGGTCGTGACAATCTCAGCTACAGTACAGACTGGGAGAAGAACTTGAGAGCAACACTGCAGAGAAGGACTTGGGGATAAAGGTGAATGAAAAGATTGAAAGGAGCAACCAGTGTGTACTTGCAGTCTGGAAGGCCAACTATATCCTGGGCTGCATCAAAAGAGGAGTGATCAGCAGGGTGAGGGAGGTGACTGTTCTCTACTCTGCCTTCTCTACTCTGTCCTTGTGTGGCCCCACTTTAAGTATTGCATCCAGGCTTGGGGCCCTCAGCATAAGCAAGTTGTGGAGCTTTTGGAGCAGGTCCACATGAGGGTCATAAAGATGACTGCAGAGCTGAAATATCTCTCCTGCTAATACAGGTTGAGGGATCTGAGATTGCTGAGACTGGGAAAAAGAAGACTATGGGGAGATATTATTGCAGCCTCCCAGAACTTAAAAAGAACTTCAGGAGGAGAACTTCAGGAGGGAGATTGAGTTTTTACATGATCTGACAGTGACAAGGAAGAATCATTTCAAACTAAAAGAGGGGATATTTACTTTAGATGTTAGGGGGAATTTTTTCACTTAGAGAGTGGTGAGGCACTGGAACAAATTGCCCAAAGAATGCTCCATCCCTGAAGATGTTTAAAGCCAGGTTGAATGGTGCCCTGGACAGCCTGATCTAGTGGATAGCAACCTACTCATGGAAAAGGAGTTAGAACTGGATGATCTTTAAGATCCTTTCTAATCCAAAGCATTCTGTAATTCAGTGACAATTCTTCTGTGGTATCTTGACTTGAGCTGTTTTTGGCTTCTTTGGGCTCTGACAGTGACCTACTGGTTAACAGAATATGTTATATTCTGTTGATATATATATATTAACAGGATATATATATATTAACAGAATATGTTATATTCTGTTACCACCTATAACCACCACATGAAGGTCTGGCAATCTTAAGCAGCTGTTTTGCAACAAACATTGTCCATCCGTGCTAATTAGACTATGGAAGGCTGGCAAATAATGAGGGGAAGAAGAACAAAATAAAAAAAGGATTCCATTTAAGAAAGACGATTCTTCCTAATGTTGAGGAAGGGTAGTTTTGTCATTAACCTGAGGAATGAACTCATAACCTCAGGATGTTGACTCTCAGTAAACATCCCTTTCTCTACTGCTTAGGAAAGACTAAAATGTTGATTTGGGGACATAAAGGAATGCTAAAAGGATAAGCATAGCAAGAGCAAAAAGGGATAGATACTATGAAGACAAATTCACTATTATTATTAATAAGACTTTTTTGTATTTAGATTTTTTTTCCTCTATTGAAACATTACTTGGATTAAGAACAAATTGGCTCCTGTAGATAAAGGGTGTTCCCTTCTGCCTCAGAAAGCTATACAATCCTATTGCATTTATTGTTCACTAAGTATCAGACAGAAAATGAGGGGTTTTTGTTTATTTGTTTCATTAGCTTATTAGTGTTTACAGGAAATACTCAAGAACAAGCTTCCTTCATATATTCGGGAAGTAGGCTTACAAATATAGTAGTTCATTAGATGGAATAATGAGACAGCAGAGAAAATAGCCAATTATGAAATAATAAAATGTTGGCAACAATTCAGGAGAAGAAAACTATGTAAATGTCTCACTGATAAAATAGTTCCAGTCTGATTGTTAGTTAATTAATTAATCGGTCAGATACAAGTTGTATTAAATTCTGTTTTATTTAGAGTATCTGTGAAAATAAAGTGAAGAAATATTTTGATCCGTAGGGAAAACACTTAGGTGATTATATCCATCCTTATATCTATCCTAGGTGCTCAGTTCTCTAACCAAGGCCCTTAGAGATTTGAGGTTCTTGAAATAGCATTCAACAGTTTTGTCTTGGCACATCCAGGTAAACAAATTTTAGTAGCTTTTGGGGTGTCCACCTTATCATCTTCTGGGCCACCAGGCTGAGTCTCTTTGGGGAAGGCCTCACTTTCATAACTTGCTCAAGCTGGGACTGAATCTGCTCAGTGTCACAGTGCCCCCTCTGTCTGTTTCTTGCTGGCTGTTCTGGCCTTGGTTTGGTCTCCTGAGTTATACTATGGAGCACCACATCTTGCTCCATCTTATAGAAAGACCACACATTAACATGCACAGACCAGGTGAAGTTAGCATATATTTATATAGATTCTTTGTTCTGTTTAGGAAAATTTGAGTTGAAGCTCCAAGTCACTTTTCATAAGAGGCATTTCCATAGCACTGTGAATACCTTTAGGGCCCTGACATCTATATGAAAATCAACAACTTAATACACTAGTGTTCAGGCACTCAGTGCAGCAATGTTATCCAACAGAATTATGTTTATTACTTCTGTTGAAATCATCACATTACTCGTATCACAGACTAATATATCAGAGTATGGGTGTTTGGAAGTCTTATCTTTCATTGTACTTTTTTTTCTGCCAGATTAATTGGAAAATCTTTGTCATATCATCATTTGGATTTATAAGCTTTAATATAGTTTTGAAGTTAAAAAGTATTTCTTGATCTAGGCACTTTTCCACATTTTATATTTGCAGTACTACAAAATTTCATTAATAATGTTGGACTTTCATCAGTCCTTAATAATCATATAGTGGTCTTTCATAGACTTGCTTTATATTACAGTAACATTATTTTGAAATTGAACTTTTTCCAATGCTAAAAGGCATGACATGGTTTTCATATATTTCAATGGTGACATTTTTAGAACAGTTACCTTTTTTAAAGTTTTCCAGACATCGTAATAATCTTGATGAAGTCTTAGGTTGAATTATTTTTAGCCCTCTAGCTGAGGAAAATTAATTAAAATGACTTTTCAGAACACCTTCCCACCCCCCCCCACCGCCCCCCAAGTTGACAACATATAAGATTCTTCATTTCTTCCTTCCAAACACTAGCTTATTTATTTTTTCTTTTTTTTGATATTTTATAAATTAGAAATAATTTTTGTGATGTTGTTTTGACCTAAAAGATTACTTTAGTTCTAAATAGCTCATTAGGTTAAGCTTGAAAGGTGGTAATTTACTGTTCTAAAAACCTGAAATAGTTATTTGTCATTCACTTGGCTTCAGTTGTGAGATGTGTAAACAGCAGTCAAGTCTGTATTTAACTTTAAACTTGTCAGTGTCCTGATTCTTCATTAAATAAATGCTTATTCCTATTACACATGGTTTAACAGCAGTTTGGTCTTGGGAAAGAGACTATTACTGACTTTGGTAATGTAATACCCTGAACTTGGTAATAGAGCATTTTGTTCTAGGCATTTTTGCTTCAGACACCTTTATGTGTCTGACACAATTTTAACTTTGAGAAAGCTGGCTTTAGGGAGAAATTACTTTGTATTCTCTCCTTAAAGACTGAATGGTTAATGTTACTGTTTTTTATTTGAATTATTCAATGACTCAATAGTGAAACTTTGCATATTTTGATAAAATAATCCTGTAATTACCATTTTGATTGGTCTGCTTTCTAAAGCAGTCTGTTTTCTCACTGGATGATAAACTCATGAATCATCTGGAGAATGACTTGACTATACTGGAGGTATACACAAGAACACACTTGATACTCACCTACACCTACACCTTCAGTTTCAAAGATATTCATATACTCCATATATTCGTACATTTTCATTTTCAGTGAAAATCTCCACTCATGTAGAAATTCTACAGCTTCAGTCACAGAGACTACTTGCTAAGTCTTTTTCAGATATAGAAGTGTTAAAAATGTTGATACTGCAAAAATATAACTTGTATTTAAAATTCTAGGAAATCCAGAGCTATAAAAATACTTTATTTCATGTTACTTGAATATTTCTACTGAAAATACTTTCACGAAGGATCAACTTATAGACATTTATCCATCCTGTTGACCTCTCCTTCTATCTATTCAAAGATAGCTGAAATTATCTATTTGCATGTAACATTTATTCGGTATCTTTGACAAGATTCAAATCTCGAGTTCTCAGCTTAGACAGAAATAGATGTTAAAAGAGGAAGGAGGGGTATTTTGGTTTTCTGTTTGACAATATGTCACAGTGTCCTTGCTCTGAAGTGATTTAGTATAATTTCGATGGAACATTTCCAGAAAAAAAAAGGGGAAAAAAAAAAAAAAAAAAAAAAAAAAAGGAGATAAAGGCAGCCACTATCCTAAGTTATCATGCAATAGACATTCACAGTTATAATGACTGCTATTAATCTCATCACTGTAATTGGAAGCAAAAAGGATGTTGATAGGCCTGGCCATACAAAATCTTAATTGTGTGGTGTGTGACCAAAAGGTTAATTATCTGAATCCCAACATAAGCCGTTTTACTGACTGGGTTGATGGAACAAGAGCAATATGTTAACTTAATCATTAAATCATTCAAGATCTTTTAAAACAATCAATGTATTAAATATTCAGTCAATTTGAGTTTTTATTCTTTAATATTAACCTAGTTATTTCTAAGCAAAGCTGAAACATAAACTGTAAAACTGAAATCCTTTCCCCACTCTTACACAGAAAAGTCTGAAAGCCTTCCAAGAGAAACACAATAAAGACTAGAGACCTTGTCCAGAAATTCTGCGTCTCAATATGCTAAGTCAGAAACCTAAATTTTGTATCTGGTAATTAATGTCCTTATTGTTATGGATATTTTTACAAAAATGTTAATTTTTGTACAGGAGGGGAGTCAACTCTTTGAAAGAGTTGATAGTTGCAGGGCAAAGGGAAATGGTTTTAAGTTGAGGAAGGGGAGATTTTGGTTGGATGTCAGGGGGAAATTATTTACAGAGAGAGTGGTGAGGTGCTGGAACAAACTGCCCAGAGAGGTTGTGGATGACCCATCCCTGGAAGTGTTCAAGGCAGATTGGATGGGGCCCTGGGCAGCCTGGTCTAGCATTAAATGGGGTGGTTGGTGACCTTACATGTAGCAGGGGTGTTGGAACTTGATGATCCTTGAGGTCCCTTCCAACCCTGGCCATTCTGTGATTCTGTGATTCTGTGATTTGCTGAGAAGACAAACTAATTTCAGGAAAGGGGCAGTTACATGAGCAGAATAAAGAATCATTTTTTGCTAATTGCCATTAGGATTTCAGTCAGTTTGCAGTTCTACTTTCTGGGAACAATCACATAAGAATTATAAATTAAACAGATCAGATTTTAGGAACTATAGATTTAGTAATATCTCAGCCAATATAAGCATATGCTTAGGTAGAATCATCTGAATAAAGAATCATCTGAAGTGTAACTAAAAGGTGTCAGGGATAAATGTGTTAATGAATAATTTGAATTGATAAAAAGCTCAAATAGATATTAGCTAATTTAAAATAAAGATACTCTTATTGCCCATAAGTATTTCAAATAAGGTACAGTTTTCTCATGCCTTGGATTATTAACTTGTTTTCACGTTTTTATCATAAAGGAACTTTGTTTTAGACATAAGTACCTGTCTAGTGTGCTAGAACATGATCTACAGCTTTATTTTTATTTCAGTTATTTAGTAAGACCTCTTTCAATAATAGTTTTATTGTCATTTATGTAAGCAGTGAGCGGCTGTTGATTCTACATTGCAGTGCAGTTAGTTAAAGGGCTAAGAATTTAAATGAAAGTGCTGTTTTGCCTTGCATTATTAGATAACTATTATACAGAGAAGCAGCTGTACTAAAAAGGTCAGGTAATTAAGCCTCTACTTTCCAAAAACCAAGCATTAAATTAAAGAAAAATAAAAAATATGTACAACTAAAGTCACTTTGTGGCTGTTAGAAAGTACATTTCATTTTCAAATTCACAATTATGTTGCAGAAATAGTTCATGTTTTCTAACCTGAAGGTGTAGGCTTCTAGCTTTCATAATGAATAGGGGTATCATTTTAGTACTTACTGAGTGGTAAATCAGAAAAAGGGAAGTAAAAGCCAAAGAATCAGACAGTTTAGTCACTAAATGCTATGTTAATCTTGCAGCCATGTAGCAGAGAAGCACTAGGCTAACTAGCTGGCAAAACAGTTGTACTGTTGATTAGTTAATAAGTGATATAAGCTTATTTGGCTTTAATTAAGGGTTTCATCAGAACAAAAACATTTCTGTAGAATGTATTGACTGTCACAGTTTCATATCACAAATACTAATTCAGTACTGGAGTTGTCTGATAATAAAATGATAAATAAAGGGAAAATTAATTGATACAAGAATAATCTT